>CM035432.1:68402505-68557505 GCA_020310875.1 Ceratopteris richardii | reverse complement strand
AAACCCACTAAGGAACATTACAAAAAGACAAAATGGGATACAACACAAATTCTGAATTGAGCTTACAAACTTGGCTTTGAAATGGGTCTTTCCTCCACAAACCAATCCTGAAATCCTAGTTGTATTTGGTTGTATGTGATTTGCATCCCTTTGTTGCTCCAATCGGTTGGGAAGTTTTCGATGGTTTTCATTCACTCTTCTCCAACCATTTAGAGATAGGCCAGTAGGCTTCAAATTATCTCATCCATAGTGAATCTTGCAAGACCATGCTTGGACTTTAGCACATGATTCATCATAGAAACCATTGCTTTCTCATTGAAGTAGCGCTGGGAATTTGGGAATTCCTTGTGAAGTTGGCTGATCATTGCATCATTACTCTCTACAAGTTGATGCCCCCAATTGGTAAGAATGTCGTCAGGGAAGTGAATGCACATTAGCTCATGCATGCGAACAATGACTTGCTTTTCTCTAGCATTTGACACAGGGGCACCATCATCATCTATGCCATAATACAAAGTCGTGCACATGTCAAACAAGAGGGTCTAGTTTGCATCTAAGTGAGTTGGAACTCAACATGGAGGGATAACACAAGTCCCTTTACTTACTCATGGTATGGCCTCTCTGGAGGTGTTTCGACTAGCGTGGCAATCGACATTGCGATCGACATCTCTTGTGGCATTTCATCTGTATTTTGTGCGACCATTGGTGATATGAACTCTTTGGTCTGTGGTGTATCATATGTCCACATGTTGATATGCTCATCAAGTTGTAGCTATATATGAAGTTGATATTCAAAATTATTAGTGATCTCTTCTTCCTGCATAGTCTTGAAAGGCATGGATGCTTTTGCTTTGCCACCACCTAAACCAAAACAGAAAAAACACCCACTCAAGGTTGCATCCAAGCTTTCAACCATGTTTTTCCTCTCAATTCCACGTCTTGTAGCCTTTGCCTCAAAATCATCATCACTCATAAGAGAATAGTTGCCGCTTTGCGAACTTCAAGAGGAGCTCCTAGAATGTGTTCAGGAGTGGGATCTTGAATGCAAGCAAGAGGACACGGTATTTTCAAGCTACAAAACCAAAAATGTAATCAGTATCATGGATCATATAGTACATGCTATGGTACATGCATATAAAAAACATGATGGAAGTAGTTGAAAGCAACATGTGGCCATGCAAGGATAGATCCCAAGACATCTGCCAACGTGCATAGCTTTGGCTCGTGTGGTGAGGCATATGGGATATACTCTATCCCATTCAAGTAGCAAAGCACATTGACACTAACATGGCCAACCAGCATAGGCATCTCATGTACTGTGCTGGTAGGATCCATGTTCACAAAGTGGCCTTTCTCGATGACTTCACCTCAGTCCAGAAAATCCACTGCATCACCTACATTCAAGACCGGGATGCCTACTTGCAACAATAAAGATGAAGTGTATGGTTTGAGTGTATGATCCAAGTCCTTCAAAACCTACTAAAATAAAGAGATGTGGATAGATACCTAGAAGAGACAAGAGGATTGTTGCCTCAAGAGGATCGGCTATAGTATATGATGCAAGTCCTGTGAAATCCTACGAAACTAAAGAAATAGTAATGTTAAAGCTTTAGCATTTGAGAGCATGAGCAAAAAAGAGATGTAGATAGTTACGTAGAAGCAAGAAGAGGAAGCTAGCTCAAGAGGGTCGGCCAGAATGTATGATCCAAGTCCAAGGGAACCTCTGAAAGTAAAGATACAATAATTATTAAGTTTTAGCATTTGTCTTTCATGTACATAAAAATATCTTTCACATACATAAAAATGGGAAAACACTATCACTCCCAACATAAAATGGGAAACATTATCATTGCAAAATGTCATATTTTTTATACATGCACAAAAAGAATATCATTCATTACATGGTGTGGACACTTCATCTCTACAAATCTCCTCTCGAGAGACTTCTAAGACTAGCCCTAAATTGATTCCTAAACTAGTATTGCTTATGCTATCATCATTGCTTCCATTAGATGAAAGATCATCGCTTGAAGTCCCATCCTTTGTCATGCACATGTCCCTTGCTGATGCAATAGGATGTGGTTGGCCACTTGTAACATCATTTACTTGATGTTCCTCTTCCACAGCTTCTCCAGCAAATACTTCATCTACTCTCCTTCTTCAAATATGTGTCCTAAACGAGGGAGAGTTTGAATAACATACCACCACCTCGGATTTCCACATGTGGGATAGAATAAAACCTTGCAAAGCACATTTACATGAATGATATCAATACTCAAAAGAAAAAACAGACTATCAAACTTATATCGTTAGCCTATATACCTACTCAGATTGATGGAAAAAAACAAACATGTCATTTTGGTCTCTCCAAATGGCGTTGGATTCAACAATATAGACTCCATATTGGTCATGGCGTACAATGGCATTTCTTCCCTTCTTGATCACTTTAAACCGTTTCACATCTAGAATGAAATGCGAGAATCTTCTATAGTTCACCTTAACAATATCGTGCATCACTCCAAAGTAATCAAGACACACTTCATAATTTCTAGTGTTGCTTGTGTCCTCATCAAATGTAGCCATCACTTCACAATCATATGTTTTGCGATTTGTATCTATTTTTTCCACTCAGAAATGACTACCTCGTGACCATAAGGCATTATATTTGCGATAATGTAAATATGACAACCACAATCAGCAAATTGGCTGCAGTAGTACAATTGCACAACACTCAAAGAAAAGTACTTACATGCCAGTCTAGACCAAATGCATACTCTTGCTCATCAAGGGAGACTAGTTCACCACTTCCTTTTGCACTTGCAATCTTTCCTTGAAGCCACGATGAGCTTATAATCTTTGTAAGAAGACTCAATGAATTTGGATAGGGAACACCCTTATCTGTTAAGTTCCATTCATGTTGAACCTGAATCTACTCTTGCCTCATTTTATGGTACATTTCATACCACCTTTGCATGATATCACTATTCATCATAGAATACTTACTAACTTTGGTTCATACTTCCTCAGTGAATGGCTTTACGACCTGATTGCCTTGCAGAACATCACTCACTACTTGATCATCATCCTTTACGCTCCACAATTCTACAAGGTAGTTTTGAGAGTGTGATAGGTACTCAAAGATGAATACACATGACTCTTGTACCAACCATCCTTTTGCCATGGAGCCCTCTAGTGGTGCTCTTTGTCTCACGAAGCCCTTCAAGGTCTGCATAAACATTTCTAGAAAAAACATCCATTAAGCATGAATAGTGCCTTCAATCTCCACCTCATCCACCAAATGTACAAGCAAGTGGACTTGAATGTTAAGAATACTTGTAAGAAAATGCTCTTCCGATAGACATATTGTCCTGATGGCATTTTCTTTTGCATCCAGAAATGTTGTTGGATTGATTTCCATGCAAGATATCCACCTGGAAGTTTAGGTGTAAAACCCTACGTTAACTCATGTCTTGCTTATAGAAACTCAATTGCTGTGCCATTTCCTCAAGTCCACACACAGAGTTACCTCACTAATTCTCCTAGCTTATATATGCATCTACACACTACATTCATCAAACATCCACTTGTTGCAATTGAATAGATAAACTAGATGGTGTGATAACAAAAATTTAGTTTAATGTCATCGCAATGAGTGAGTCGCATTATAGAAAAACAAAAGGGCATCATACTTGCAATACTTTATGCGAATCATGGCTCTTTGGTCTAGAGAGATCGTCGTTTGCAGTGAAACACCCCTTTAGAGATTGCATAGTTCATGTTGGAGTTCGAAACTTCTCAATAGCTTCTTTCACTATAGTCAACTCTTGTTTTCTTGAGATCCATGGTGCTACTGGTTTGTTTCCATTTTCATCAATCCAAAAATGTGGCATATAGTTAGCTCTTTCAGAATCCCTATGGCATTCAATGGTATCATGCTTTCTAGTTATATGATACCATATTGCCTAACTCACATTTTTAAAAATATGTGTTGGATCTAGAAGATGATTGATGAGTAGTTTATGCCAATATGGCAAACTATGAAGGAAACTCAATGTTTTCATGCCGAGAGTCTTTTTCTTTGAGCTTGAGATGGATGCCCCTGTCTGATCCCTCTTTTCCCAATGGTTGAACCACTATGTTTCCTTCCACACATATGGCTTTTCTTGTAGTGCATTGCAATGCTTTGAACATCCCCTATCAAAATACTTCCGGTGACCTTTGTATACAACCTTTTTTAGGTCTGCAGAGTGTCTACTACTAAGACTCGTGCACATGATGGACATGCATCAGAACCACTTGTTGACAAGCGAACAAACTCACCAAACCTAGGTATTCATGCATCATCCACATTAAATTTTCCCTCAACTTGAAGTACTTACTTCTTCCAGATCTTGAATTTTTCACCACATCTATGCCATTTCGTAAAATTTTCAACTCTTGTAGTAGAGGTGCCATATATACCTGTAGATTGCAGAGTTTCCAAGGGATAATAAGAGATAGGAGAAAGTTTCCTTTCTTTATGCACAACCATGGGGGTATGTTATAGTTCACCAAAACCACCAGCCATGTTGACCACATTGTTCACTTCAATCCACATTGATTGACACCATCCATTGCTAGGCCAAATCTTAGATGTCTAGGCTCTTTACCAAACTCTATCCATTCTTCCTCTATGTGCTTCCAAGCTTTGCAATCTGCACACACTCTTATTATAACATCCTTTGAATACCCCTTCTTATGCCAAGACATCATGGCTGCAATAGATTTGCAAGGGAACATGTGATGTATCCTTGGAATGATCTGAAAATGCCTTACTACCTTACATGGGACTTGTGTTCCTTGAAGATCTTATCTGTAGTGACCCAATCCACATTTAGGACATGTATGAAGTGATTCAAATTACCCTTCATACAATACTCAATCATTCGGACATGCATGGATGCATCTATAGTCCATTCCAATGGTGGATAATAATTTCTTGGCATCTGCTCAAGATGTGGGCATACAATTTCCATCTGGCAATAAGTTTTGCATCAATTGAAACCATACAGAGATACTTGCATCGGACCATCCAAACATTGCTTGCAAGCTCAATATGGATAGGAATGCTTTCAACTTTCACACTTTTGCACCTTCATACAATCATTCTTTGCATGCATTTGTTATGAACCACTGTTTCATGCACTCTAGATGTGTGGCCTCATTTCGTATTTGTCGGCATTGTACTTGTGACAAGTGTCTCTATCATATCACCCATGGGATCATCATGTATTTTGGTTGGTGCCTCTTCCTCTTCAGTTCTGCTATGTGTTGGATTATGTGCTTAGTTTGTGGTCTCTCTATTGATATGTGTGGAGATATATCAACATTCATTACCTACAATAGAACACATGCAAAGTATGATTTGCATACATGTATTACCATGCCATGTCAATGAGCATGTATTATTGTGCCATGTTGATGAGCGTCATCAAAATGTTGACAATCAAATTCACTGTGTTGTTTTATGTGTTCGAATGTGATGCTATAATGTCTTTTCTTTTGCCACTTGCATCGGTTGTAGGAACACATTACCCACTCCTCCTCCCATTCAGGCAATCCTACTCTTGTTCTTGATCCTTCCATGTCGTGCACTAAGCAAAGATTACCGAGGTTAAAACAAGGATTGTCCATAGCGTATGACTACTCCCACCTAGAAGCTACAATCTAGCAACCACAGCAAGCTGCTATGCTTATTGTTGATGAATATGGAATAAAATAGACATAGAAAACAAGAGTTTAAAGTCAGAATCAATCATTGAATGCACCTCACTAAACCATGCTCATCACTGAAAATGAATGATAACAACAACAACATGAAAAATCTCTTTGTTACCTTGGTAATGATTGTGGATCTAGGAATTAGCTCTCCACTTTCCTATAGAGCTGCCAATGCGGATACCCTCCATAACGTTTGCATAACATTGAATGGAAATGATTTGGAAACCACAATCAATGGCCTACTTTGGAAACCTATGTGGAAGATGATGATTTTGAATAAAAAAAATCCATAATTTTGGCAACTTTTCATCCTTCAACCTCTATTTTGTTGTCAATCTGTCATGTGCAACCACCTTTGATGCACCCAAGGACTATCAATCATGTTTAAAGACTTCATTCCTAGTGGTCTCAATCCTCCCCATGTCCACCCTCGTGCCACTAAGTTGTTGTTTCTTGCTCAAGGAATTCTCCTTATAAGATTTGTTTATATTGCATCTAAAAAGAGTCTCTTCTCTAAGACCATTTATTTTGGTCACGTGTTTGTCTTGGCACGTGACCTTCCCCACTTCTAGTTCAATCCCAATAAGTGCAACAAAACGTTCACCATCTCTGCACTCAATATCCGTACTCCTGGAAGATTTGAGCTCGATGCCGCCCTCTTTGCTTCCACTCTACCTCACCCCTCTTCCCATATAAAAGCCTTTTGAGCTGATAATGGTGCTGAATATATACAACTCATATGCCCTCCAAAAGGTTCTAAAGCTAGAGGGGATTACACAATGGTTAATTCCACTTGATGTGCCCTAGAAAAATGGAGTGGAATGATGCAACTTGTACCTTGTTTGATATGTCATGCCCAATGTTACAAACTACCTCTCTCCGTGAAACTTTTTTGGAAGGGGCCCTTATGCTATCCTGCTATTTAGTCAATTGCCCTTATTGTAGATCTATTTGTGATATCCCATACATAATTAAGACAAGGCATACAACTGACTATGACCCTTTACCAACATTTTGATAACTGATGTGTGCTTCTATTTATGCATCTTTGCTCCATATGGTGATCCCTCTGGACCTAAAGGTTACCGACAAACACACATCATTGGGAAGATTCATCACCTCAAGCATGCACACACACACCAACAAAGAAAAATTCATTAATTCACTCACTCATTGCAGCACACACTTGCTAGTAATACCAGGATTGCGTTTCACACACACACATACACACACTAAGCATGCATGCATGAGGAGAGGGAGCATTCACACACTTAGCATTCATGCATGAGGAGATGGAAGGACAAACATGAGGGGAAGGGAAAGAGAGAGAGAGAGAGAGAGAGAGAGAGAGAGGGAGAAACATGAGGGGAAGGGAGAAAGAGAGAGAGAGAGAGAGAGAGAGAGAGAGAGAGAGAGAGAGAGAGAGGAGAACTTACCTTTCTCCCAGCACAAAGACGTCCTTTGTAGCTCGTGTGCACTTGGGTCAAAGTATCAAAGCGCAAAAAATTTCAAATATTTTTTTAAAGCAAAGGTGCTAGAAATTCAAGTGCTTCCCTATAATACTAAGTGCTGATATTTCCAATGCAAAAACCAATGCAACTTTTAGCAAAAAGAAAAAACCACAAAAACTTTCAACGAAATGCCCACTAAAACTTCTTGTGAAAAAATCATGCCCAAAAGTGCTGGAATTTTTTGCAGTTATATGTGTGGGATGAAACTTTTAGCGCTTTCAACATAGAAGCTTTCAGTGCCTGCCATATCACTGGAAATACAAGCGTTCCATAAGTTTCTTTTTTAAATGTTCATTTGCATGCTTTTTTGAGGAAATCACCTAAATGCTAGAAATTAAATTTGAAAAGGGCTGGAAATAACCTCATTTTCTTGTAGTGTTAGGTATATTTCGTTAGTTCTTCTTTTTTGTGCTTGTTTATATTAAATATTTTCATATATATGCTATGAATCATGAATGCATTTTGTACATTTATGTGATTGTGTGTGCGTCTAACTTTAACAGGTATCCTTGTAATTATGACTCACAAAAAATGTTTCTTACTTATATATTTTTATATAGTATATTTAAATAACTATTGTGAGAGCAGAAGAATGTAGGAAATAAAGAAAATATTATAATTGTTCAAATCCTCACTTCAATTGTAGTTCCCATAATATCTTCCAAAAAGTAATTATATAATAATAGGAGCGTTCGATTCATTTTGATTGTTACTCATGGTAATATGGATCTCAAATACTATTAGAGATCTAGAATCAAAGTTAGGGATAAGCATTAGTTCTAACTATCATAATATCTTAGGGAGTGATTAAAAAATATTACGAGTCTTGGATGCATGTTGATTCTTAGTGTCATATTAGTAAGAATTCTATTTTGAGAGAGTTACATCCACACTTGAATATAACCTCCAATGCTCATTCTCACAATGACGTAGAGGGTGCCTATCAACTATTGTGAATCTTGGATCATATTCATACTTATTTGAACAAGAATTTAGAAGTCTCCTATTAGAGACCTAGACTTACAATTAGAGATAAATATCATGATTCTTACTCTCATAATATCTTTGAAAGTTTTTAGCTAGTATTTTTGATATTTTTACGCATTGTTATTGTGAGTATGTATGTCAAAGGCGTGACAACTACCATGCACTCTTGTATGTGTATGTTCTATGGAAACACATAATGGTCCGTTCAATCGATAAGTTTATTGAGATGGCCAATTTTGGTGATATCTATATGCACAAACTTGTGCTCTTTGTTCTTTGGTTTATGTGCTTCTCTTCAAGTCTACACACATAGCTATAAAGAGTAGTTCTGATGCCATTCAAAAAAATAAGTTCCACTAATGGGTTCTTGAAAGCTCCCATTCATTGGTATCAGATTAGTTTCACACAAAAATGAATAGGTTGTCAATAGTCTCATAGCAGGACTAAAACTTGCAACTTGATGAACACCTCCATAGCTCCAAGGATTATGAATATCATTGTAGATTTTTTTCTTTGTGTTAGTATGAAAGGCTAAATGGAAGCTTGGAACTCTTTTATATATATGTTCTAAGGCAATGTTTAGTGGCTTGATTAGCCACAGATTGGAATGAGACACCGGCTTTGTGAGACTAGTAACAATTTGTACTCTCTATTCTTTTGTTTCTATGATTTTGTACACATCTTCATGGATAGGTATAAAAAGTAGTTATGATGTCATCAAGAAAGACAAGGTGTATTAGGAGGATCTTTGAGTCTCTCCTTAACTTTTATCAAAGAAGCTTTGCATGTAGATGCACAAGGGATGCGAACATGTAGATAATCTCACAATATGATCAAAACCTACAACCTACACAACACCTCAACAACTCAAAGACTTAAAAATGCTCGTATAGATTATTAGTGTTCATGTCTATGTAGAAGTATAAATGGCCTTTAGAAAACCTTGTATACATATGTCCTAATAAAATGATATAGTGACTTGGTGAACGATGAACTATATTGAGGACACCTAACTCATCAATCTTGCATATATGAATCAATAGTCTATTTTCTTTGATTTTTGTGTTTTTTTTTGAGGTGCACATAGACAAATATAGAGAGTGATTGTGATTCTATCCATAAACATAATTTTCACTAAGAGGATCTAGAAGCCTCCCCTTCTTTAGAATCCTAGACGTTTCTCACAAAGACACACACGTTGTGGATAGTCCCACATTACAAAAAAAAATGCAACTTTCACAACATCACAAAAAGCTCCAAGGCTTATGACTAAGGCAAGGACCAAGGCATAGACCTTGTCATCCCTTGTCATTTGAGTCATTGAATTCACCATTCGATAGGCTTGATGGATGACACCAATGACAAGGAAGAGAATGGTTCTTGCTACTTCCCTGGAGGCCACAAATCCCTCTATTACATGCCTTGAAGATCACTTAATTAGTAACCATTGTCACTAAACAACACACCTTTGATGATCAAGAATGGGAAAAGACAAGATTTCTACTTACCTTGAGCATGATTTAAATCTTCAAAGCTTTCTTCTTCTCCTTAAGGAGATTGATTGAAGTAGTCTCTTCGAACCGTTTAAAAGTCCCTTGGTGCATATTTTTCTTTGGAGAAGTTCAAGAACTTCAAAGACAGCCTATAATTGTTTTCTATAGGGAATGTTCAGATTTGTGGCAGCTCTTCATCCATATTAGTGTCCTCAAATGTTTTTTTAATACACCGAAGTTATGGAAGGAGCAACCACCACTCAATGAGCAGTCATCTGTACTTTTCAATTTGTTTTGCAAGAGTGCATTGAGCCTTGTGTAATCTATTATGGGACTGCTTTTGAGCTTTTTGAGTTCAATCATACTCGCCATTGCTCACACATATTAGTTCAACATCCGATGACTTTTCAATTTTTTTTTTTTGCAAGAGTGCATTGAACCTTGTGTAAGTCTATTATGGGAATCATTTTGATCTTTTTGAGTTCAATCATACTTTCCATTGCTCACATATATTATTTCAACATTCACTATGTACCTCTCTATGGCCACCACCTATGTATGTTCATGTGGTATGACATGGTGGCTCTGTTTAGCATAACACTTTAACATATTTAAAACTGGATTTAAGTGATCATTACTTAATTGGTATACAACTAGACTTTTGAGTTTCTTGAGTCATAAAGGTGGAAGACATACCCAAGCCTATTTGGCTTCTTTTTTTACTTGGTTATATGAATTGAGCATTATATAGATATATAGAGAGACAATCATGAAGTTTTATGATACTTTCTTTAATTCATTGATAGTGGTTTGATGCTAATAGTCCCTATTTGTACAAGATTCTTTGTGGAAATTTTGATGTATTTTTTATTTTAAACCATACAAAGTTTATCTAGCAAATCACCTATAATAGGAATAGGATATCATCTATCTATCTATTTTTAATTGTGATCTTATTGAGAGCTCTATAGTCAATGCACATCGTATAAGTGTTGTTCTTCTTCTCCACTAAGAGAACAAGTGCTCCAAATGCAAAAGAACTATGTCTTTTAAGTCCTTTGTGAAGTAAATCCTTAACTTGATTAGCCATTTCCTGATGATGTAAAGGTCCATGCCTATAAGGTACTTTATGGGGAGGAAACTACCGGGAATTAATTATATAATATGGTCAAGAGATCCACTAGAAGATGGTAGTTTAGAAGGAAAATCAGCCATAAAACAATCCTATAGAAATCCATAAATGATTTATGCGCATTAGGAAGTGTATGTGTGTAATCAACTATGTTATTGACAAAAAAAATACATGAGTTATATCCTTTCCAAAATGCATGTTTTACTTGAGTATGACTAATTAATGGAAATGGTCAGAAGTCATGCATTGTAGAGAAAGAATTATCTTGATTGTTAAACTTACAACTCATTGTGTGTATGATAATCAATGGA
This sequence comes from Ceratopteris richardii, assembly GCA_020310875.1. Taxonomy (NCBI): domain Eukaryota; kingdom Viridiplantae; phylum Streptophyta; class Polypodiopsida; order Polypodiales; family Pteridaceae; genus Ceratopteris; species Ceratopteris richardii. The sequence continues at coordinate 68,546,311 of CM035432.1, read as the reverse complement.
TGGATTATAATGGTGATGAAAAGCATGACAAGGATAACATCATAGGACAGCAAAGGAGAAATTAAGAATGTGTGTTCATCTATGTATGAATGCATACAAATCTAAATGTTATGCACTTCACTTGTAACAATATATCTATTTCCTTGAAATGTGGCCTTAAATTCATACATTGAAGGAAGTGGATGTAATTGGAGAGCTTGCACTAGTGTATGAGAATAAAATCATGTGAACTACCATCATCATGTAAAATATTAACAACTCTACCATTAATAATACCTTGCATGCAAAGTAAATAATGAACAAAAATGGTGTTACCAAAGGTACTTAAATCTTTTTCCAGTGCTTCTTCAGACCAATCAATTGGCACAACAGTAATTGGCTTCATTCCTTTTGGGAAACTCTAATTAGCTTAGTAAGCTATCAATAGTAAGTGATTTCATAAAAAAAAATGATGGACTACACATAGAGAAAGATGTTTAGCAAATCATAAGACCATCGCGACGATTTCGGGGTTCAACAGTCAACAGACCCGTGAGCAAAGATGAGTTAATATCTCACGATCCAGAGATGCAATGCTAATGAAACTTTGTGGTCATGTACTAGATAGTATCAACAATCTAACATGCTTTAAATCATGAAAAATATTCAATCATGCACTGAGAACGACATCTAAGAAGATTATTGTTCTGATGGAGTTATAGTAGAGAAGTGAAATGAGAATGTAATCACCATATATGTATTAAGTAATATACAAATACACTGTCATTGGCAATCATACATTGCTCAATGTGAGAGAGGTGAATGAGCTATGAGATAAGCTCTCACTTCACAATGAATGTCCCTCAAAATGATCTCATGGGCTTGAGATGCACGAAGGTCTTTTTTATCCTCTTCATATAGTTGTACTTGAAGCCAATGTTTGAATTCAAATTCAAGGATCTACCTAAAAGTGAATCCTAAAATATAGGATAGATTCTCTCATCACTCAACAACCAAATGAGTCATGATTTTAGAGCTTCCTAACTCCACCTGGATGTGTAGCCTTTTACAAAGACAAATCTGAAGTACTTTTTACAAGAGGTTGATCATATGAAGCCTTGCATAAGTTATGTAAATAAATCAAGTATGAGCTAGTCAACCAAGTATGTGGGCTTGGTTTTAATTGCACCAACAGCTCCCCCTCAAGACTTACATGCTTGCTCTTCATTCCCCCTTGATTTCGTGCAAGCCAGTCATGAATTTGAACTAGTTCATTTTTGTTCCATCCGAAGACTTTGTGAGTATATATGCACAGTGTAAATGATTTTATACATAAGATAGCTGAATATCCTTGCTAAGAAATTTCTCCCTTACATAATGATAGTGCACTTCAATGTGCTTAGTCCTTGCATGATATAAAGGATAAGTAGCCAAATGAAGTGAACTAGTGATGTCTCCAAAGATTATTGAAGTGTAAGAGTGTATCTCCAAATCTACATATAGTTGTTTAAGCCACATAGCTTCCTGAGTTGCATTTGCCTAACCTCTATATTTTGCTTCTATGAAAGATAATGCCACGGTTGGTTGCTTCTTAGATGACCATGATATGAGCTTTAAATTTGCAAAGGATAGGTGCGGTGAAGTGCTCCTCCTATCATCCTTGGAGCCAGCCCAATCTGCATTAGAATACATCTTTATATCTATGTCAAAAGTGAAGAGATAGAACAACCCTTCATTCATTGTACCCTTTATACACTTAAGCACCCATTTTGCAGCTTCCATATGAGGCTTCCTTGGTGCATGCATAAACTAACTCAATGTACTTACTCCATAGGCAATGTCTACTCTTGTTAGGGTGGCAAAATTGAGACTTCCCACAAGTTGTTGATAAATTGTAACATCATCGAGTAGTTCTTCTTCATGAGAGCTCAGCTTATGATTGCGTTGCATAGGAGTACCTACACTTTTAGTGTTTTCCATCTTGAAATTTACCAACATATCATGTATATATTTTCTTTGAGTTATAAATATACCAAAATTTTTTTACATAAGCTCGAAGCCAAGAGAGTAGGTTAATAAATCAAGATCACTGATTTTAAATTCTTGCATTAGTTGAGTCTTAACCTGTTTGATGCCATTAGCATCATTTGTTGTAATGATTGTCATCTACATAGACACATCAGTAGATAACTTCATATTTGTTCTTCTTAACAAATAAAGAAGAATCTGCCTTGCTAGCCACAAAGCCTTGGTCCTACAAATAACTAACAAGCTTATGGTTCCAAGCTCTAGGAGTTTGCTTGAGAGCATGGAGTGCCTTCCTTAGCTTTCATACATAACCTCTGTTGTCTTCTTCTTCAAAACCTGGTGGTTGTGCCATATTCACTTCTTTTGATATCCATCCATTTAAGAATGCATTCTTGACATCTAACTGATATAGATTCCAATTTTTAGAAGCAGCAACACTTACCAAAACACTAATTGTTGGCATCTTTGTCACACGTGAAGATGTTTCTTCCAAGTCCACTCCATGAGTTTGGGCAAATCCTTTTGCCACCAACCTCGCCTTGTACCTATTTATAGAGCCCTGTGAGTTTTTTTTATTTTGTATATCCACCTGGATCCAAATACGTTCATGCTTGGCTTCTTGGGAACTAGATCCCAAGTATGGTTTTCCTGAAGTGTTGCTACTTCTTCTTGCATGGCTTCTCTCCATTCTTTCTTCTTCCTAGCCTCTTCAAATGAAGAAGGCTCTTTTGCCATAGAGACTCTAGTGATATACATAGAATGCTTGGTGACTAATGATGTATCATAGCCATACCTTATGGGCTTTTTGCTTTCTCTTTGTGATCTCCTAAGTGCTTGATTTGAAGACTCTGGTATGTCTTCTAATTGCTTGAGCTTTATCTTGCCTCCTGACTTTCAAGCCTTGAAGTCAATCTATTCTAAATCCTTTAAGTTGATATCTTCTAGTAATTGTTGATCTTCTTGAGTGAGGGTTGGAAAATCCTTTTCCAAGTCATATGGTAATTTGACTTTCTTACAATCATCTTCAAACCATGAATTATTTCCATCAATGTAATACATCCTTACTGACTATAAATGCTTTGTTACCCTTTTGGTTCTGATCATACCTAGTGAATATACATTTCTCAACTTTAGGGTCAAATTTCCCTCTAATTTGTGAAGAAATGTGTGCATAAGCAATGCACCCAAATATTTTGCAATGGTCTAGTGAGGGTCTACTGCCATTCCATTCTTCATAGGGTGTCATAGCATCCAATGATTTGGATGGGAGCCTATTGACCAAGTAGGTGGCTATGGAAACAACCTCTACCCATAGGTAATTAGGTTGCTTTTTCCCATTCAACAGAGACCTAGAACCTTCAACAATTAACATCTTCCTTCTCTCTGCCACTCCATTCAATTCAGGAGTATATCTTGTTGTTACTTCCCTCTTTATGCCTCTGTCCTATAGAAATGAATCAAATTCATGTGAAAAATACGCACCACCTCCATCAGATCTGATCCTCTTGAAGCTCCTTCCTGTTTGGTTTTCAACTAGTGCCAAGTAATTTTTGAAACATGTAAATACCTCATCCTCATGCTTCATGAAATAAAGGATTGTCCATCTACTATAATCATCAATAAATAAAATATAGTACCTTGAAGCTGAGATTGATGGATCTTTGCTAGGACCCCACACATTAGTGTGTATAATCTCCAAATAGTCTTCATGAATGTATCCTTCCTATTGAATGGTTTCCCTTGAGCTTTGCCAAATTGGCATGCTCCACATTTGTATATCATATGTTGCTTGGTCACATTGGGAATGTCAAGCAGACTTTGATCCCTGTATATTTGCTTCACTGTTCTTTCTCCTATGTGTCCTAGCCTTTTGTGCCATATTTCTAACTCAGATAAGGTTTGGTCTCTATAATTGAATAGTGTTATGTTCCTTGTGTCTTCAATCTCAAATGTGAATAATCTACCAGACTACTCACCTTCAGCAATCCTTTTCAAGCCTTGTTGAGGGTCTTTCACATATGCTCCATGCTTTGTGAATCTGACCTATAAACCTTTCTCAACAATCTGTCCAACGCTAATTAGGTTTTTTGGTCATAGTTGGCACATACAGTACTTTACTCAAAAGGTTCGTGCTACCATTAGATGTTTTGACATTTCCAATTTTCTTGACTCAGTGTTTAGTATCATCACCTATCTATACTTCATGCTTCCCTTTGGGTTCTTCAAGGTCAGATAATAAATCTACATTTCCAACCACATGGTTGGAACAACCTGAATCAATATAGAAAAAGATGCTCATCATCTTTACCTTGGTTGGATGTCAAGTTCATGATGAGTAGTGAATCTTCTTGGTCTTTAGTATAGTTTTTGTAGTCCCTTCTTCCTCTGAAACATCCTTGATAATTGTTGTTGTTGTAACCTTGATTGTAGTTATGGTTGTAGTTGCCTCCACCATTGTTGTATCTGCCTTTGGATTGTCCATAGTTACCTCTGATGGAGAGTGTTAATCTCCAAAAGAACAACCTACTCTTGAATTTAGAACACCTCTATATCAAGAGTAAGTCAAAACTTTCACCAAATTAGAAGTCCAACCTCCAAATTATCAAAAGTTGAAAAATTCTGTGAAGAAGATAAAACACAGAAAGTCTGCTGCACAATTTCTTCTCATTGACCTATCAAACATGTAAAGTTTTCAATGAAATTATGTATGGAGTGTCGCCTAGAAGTTGTGCACCTCCTCCAAGTTAAAGTTCTTCAAAAGGTTTAGTATAACTTGAGAAATCAACTTTACAAGTTACCTATGTCTAAATCTACACTTCTGAGAAGTCGATTTAGACACCCCTAACTTCTTAACTTCAATTCTCTCAGTATAAAACCCGTTTAAGCAAATGCTTCTAGCCACGAGTAGATTACCTTCCAACTTAAAGATTAAGTGCTTACTTGCACAAAACTTTAAACTGTGGAATGAGAACTGACCAAAAGATTAAGATCGAAATTTGCGCCTGTTATAGAGAACTGTAAACACTCATCACATATGAATGTTCCTACACACAATTCTCCTAGCCTGTTTGCAATTAGACTCTGAAACTCAGGTCAAAGACTCATTAACTATCAACTTAGATATCCTCAAAAGGATTTCACAAATGATCTATCACAGACGGAGCAGGCACGAAAAGATCGGGCGCAATATTTCTTCAATTACTCAGAAAAATACAGTTGAGTGATGAGAGAAAAACTCAACTAACATTTCACATGTCTCATGACATCTAACTTCTCCTTTCTTGACTTCTATCTATTCTTCCATATACTCTCATATCATGCCTCGACATTTCCAAGGTATTTATAGAGAAATTTGTACAAGTCTATGACTAAACAAAGTTCTAAATAAACTATAACTATACTAATGTACATATGTGTACATTCCTCATATCCTCTGAATGTATCTTTCCTCCAAGCTTCAATTGGTGATTGATCTGCACCAACAACTCCCCCTCAATCATCAATTGAGGTTTCTCTTTTCTTCTTTATACCTGCCATGTCTTTAAACTTCTGTAGCTTTGGTCCATCCAAGCTTTTTTGTAAGCATATCAGCTATTTGATCTTTAGTTGAAGTATGTATGACTTCAATTTTCTTATCCATCACCTTCTCTCTTAGAAAGTGATACTCTATCTCAATGTGTTTGGTCCTGGCATGAAAAACAGGATTAGCAGCTAAATACAATGAACTCATGTTATCTCCATATATAATTGGTACCCCATGCACAATGTCAAAACTCTTCATCAAAGTCTTGAGCCAAATCACTTCCTTTGCAGCTTCAACCATGCCTTTGTACTCTGCTTCTGTAGAAGACAAAGCAACTGTATGTTACTTCTTGGAACACCATGAGATAAGTTTATCTCCCACATAACACATGTATCCAAAAGTTGATCTTCTATCATCCGGATTACCTGCCCAATCTGCATCACTATAAATTTTGATATTTGTATTTGAGGTGAACCCATAATACAAACCTTCATTGAGTGTACCCTTAATGTACCTCAACACTCTTTGACCTGCAATCCAATGTTCTTTCCTTGGACAATGCATGAATTGAGACAAAACCCCTACTACATATGATAAATCAGGTCTAGTTAAAGTAGCATAGATAAGACTACCAACCAAACTCTGATATTGTCTCATGTCCTTGAATTCTTCACCTCCAAACTTACTCAATTTATGATTCACCTCCATTGGTGTAGGTGCTACCCTGCAATCATCCATTTTAAACTTGATTAACAAGTTCTTCAAATACCTTTCTTGGGTCACAAATACTCCATGTTGAGTATATGTAATCTCCATGCCCAAGAAGTATGACAAGTCTCCCAAGTCACTTATTTTGAACTCCTTTTCCATTTTCTTTTTGAGTCTTTGTATTCCTTCTTCATCTGTACCTGTAAGGATTATATCATCAACATATATGCACATGTATATGAAACCATTATCACTTGCTTTGACAAGCAAGCTACTATCTGCTTTAGACACCTGAAATCCAAGTTCTTTCAAGAACTTTACAAGTCTATAGTTCCATGCCCTTGGGGCCTGCTTCAAGCCATACAAAGCTCTCTTGAGCTTGCACACATGATCTGGATACCTTGTATCTCTGAACCCTTGAGGTTGCTCCATGAACACATCATCTGAAATATAACCATTCAAAAAAGCATTTTTCACATCAAGTTGACATAACTTCCAACCTTTACATGCAGCAATAGCTATAAGTGTCCTGATAGTTGTCATCTTTGCCACAGGACTATAAGTCTCATCATAGTCAACACCATATGTTTGAGCGAACCCTTTGACAACAAGTCTGGCTTTATATCTAGACACACTTCCATCTGCAAACCTCTTGGTCTTGTAAACCCACTTGCATCCAATGATCTTCTGACTATTTGGTTTTGGAACCAAATCCCATGTTTGATTCTCCAATAGTGCATCAAATTCTTCCTGCATAGCTTTCTCCCATTTTTCCTTACCTTTTGCCTCTTCATATGTAGAAGGGTCTTCATCTGTTTTCATCATATAAGCATAATCTTTTGTGGCCAAAAATGAAGTATCATAGCTATACCTTGTAGGTTGCCATTTATTCCTTGTAGACCTCCTAAGCTCTCCACTTCTTGAGGTTTCTGGTTCCCATATTCAGGATCAAATCTTGGTGTTTCTTCCACTTCAACCTGCACTTCATTATTCTCTTGTTCATCAAATATTTGACCTTTGATTTACCTTTCCTTTGGCTCACTTCTTCATCACCTGTATTGATATTGACTGTACTTGCATACCAAGTACTTTGCTCATCAAATGTAACATCTTTAGAAACCATGAATTGTTTTGTAGATGGACTCCACAATCTATAGCCCATATGCTTATCATCATAACCAATGAAAACATATTTTTCAGCTTTAGGCTCCAACTTGTGCCTTAATTGTGATGGCACATATGCATATGCCACACATCCAAAAACTCTGCAATGATCCAACGTAGGTCTCTTACCCCACCAAGCCTCATATGGTGTCATACCCTGCAAGGCTTTACATGGTAACCTATTGACCAAATAAGTGGCTGTATTTATAGCCTCAGCCCACAAATAATTAGGGCAATTTTTCTCCTTCATCATGGATCTTGCAAACTCAACAAGTGTTCTATTTCTCCTTTCTACTACACCATTTTGTTGAGGAGAGTACCTACAAGTAACTTCCCTTTTTATACCTGCATTCCACAAGTAATCACTGAACTCATTAGAAAAATACTCTCCCCCTCCATCTGACCTTAGTCTCTTTAACTTATGTCATGTAATTCTTTCTGCATATGCATGATAGTGTTTGAATGTATTAAACACTTATGACTTATCTTTGATCACATAGATAGTGATCCATCTAGTAGGATCATCAACATAAATCACATAATACCTTGACCCATTTATACTGAAATCCTTTGATGGTCCCCACACATCTGTGTGTACCAATTCAAGCTTCTCTGAGTACATAAAACCATGCTTGGAGTAGGAAAGCTTATGAGCCTTACCTAATTGACATGCCTCACATTTGTATGTCATATGTTGACCTGCAACATTAGGCAATCCAAGCACTGAACCATTGTTAATCATGTGTTTAATACCTCTTTCATTGAAATGTCCAAGCCTCTTGTGCCAAAGATCTAACTCAGAGATCTTATGTCCTCCATATGTGAACATAGCATGACCAATATTGCCTTGAATCTTCAATGTAAATAATCTTCCTTATTTCTTCCCTGAAACAATCTGTTTATACCCTTGGCTAGGGTCTTCCACATATACTCCATCATTAGTGAACCTTACTTCATATCCCTTTTCAACAATTTGTCCTACACTTATCAAATTCTTAGGAATTGTAGGAACATACAAGACTTTACTCAATAAGGTACTACCATCCTTAGCCTTCACTGATCCAATTGACTTCACATTGTGCTTTGTGTTGTCACCTGTTTGAACAACATGATTAAAAACCTTACTCTCCAAATCAGTCATCAAAGATATATTACCACTCAGGTGCTTGCTACACCCTGAGTCAATGTAGAAGACTCTGATCTTCACTCTAGTTTTCACAAGTTGCATTCATTATCAATGTTGAATCCTCCTTTTGATCTGAAGCATAATTGTAGTAGGTGTTGTTGTATTGTTGACTTTGGAATCCTCTACCTGCATTTCTTCCAAAGTGACTCCTACCACCTCTGCCTCTGAAATTACCTCTTTAATTTCTGCCTCCTCTTCCTGTTGAATTATAGTTCTGATTATATCCACCATTACTCTGATTATTATGCCAACAATCATTAGCTAAGTGATTTGTCTTACCACAAATCCAGCAAGCTTTGCCTCCATCTTTGTTGTTCCTGCCTCTTCCTCTACCTTTGCCACCTCCTCTTCCTCTTAGGAAGTTGGCTTGACTAGTTGTACCTTCATCTTCACTTGCTTGTTGCTTTCCTTTGCTATTCTTCTTCTTGTCCTTTGAGTACATTGCATGACCTGCACTCTTGTCACCATCTCCTTTAACATCCTGCTCAAATGTTAGCATATGACCTAGCAACTGATTTAAATCAGGAGTGAAATGATCAAGTGATAACTCTGTAGACAAAATGAATGGCTTCCATTTGTCATCACCTCTTAAACCTGTAAGGATTTGCCTTACCAATTTATCCTCCTCAATGTCTTCATCAACAGCTCCTAATGCATCTGCAATGTCTTTCATCCTTGTTACATAGTCTGAAATAGATTGAGAGGCCTTCTTCTTAAAGGTTGTAAATTCTGCCCATAAGGATGCCTTCCTTGACTTTGTAGTATTCTGGAAATGCTCCTCCAAAGCATTCCAAATATCAGTTGCACTTTCAAGACCTCGAATGTGAGGTAACAAGTAATCATTGACTGCCATATATATAATGCTCCTAGCTTGAGCATCTTTCTTCATCCAATTTTTCAAATCTGCTAACTCTTCCCTAGTTGGAACACTAGGATCTCTGAACTGTGGCCTCTCTTCTTCTCCTGTGATGTAGGCTATCAAATCTTTGCTCATAAGATGAGCTTCCATCCTCATTGACCATGCAGGATAGTTTTCCCTATCCAATTTCTCTATCTGTAGAGAATCTCCCATCTTTTGTCCACCTGTGTATTGAAATCTTCAAGCTTTATAAACAATATATGTACCTTTACTTCGAATTAGACTCCTTTCGTCCTTCTTTGATGTCGTATGGTCTCCTCCTCAAGCTTTGCCTTCAAACTTTCACCTTTTAGTTCTTCAATTGTTGAATTTCTTGAATCTGCAGCAGTCGGGATCCTCCTTTCCTTGATTTGATGTCTCCTGCTCTGATACCACTGATGGAGAGTGTTAATCTCCAAAAGAACAACCTACTCTTGAATTTAGAACACCTCTATATCAAGAGTAAGTCAAAACTTTCACCAAATTAGAAGTCCAACCTCCAAATTATCAAAAGTAGAAAATATCTGTGAAGAAGATAAAACACAGAAAGTTTGCTGCACAATTTCTTCTCATTGACCTATCAAACATGTAAAGTTTTCTATGAAATTATGTATGGAGTGTCGCCTAGAAGTTGCGCACCTCCTCCAAGTTAAAGTTCTTCAAAAGGTTTAGTATAACTTGAGAAATCAACTTTACAAGTTACCTATGTCTAAATCTACACTTCTGAGAAGTCGATTTAGACACCCCTAACTTCTTAACTTCAATTCTCTCAGTATAAAACCCGTTTAAGCAAATGCTTCTAGCCACGAGTAGATTACCTTCCAACTTAAAGATTAAGTGCTTGTTTGCACAAATCTTTAAACTGTGGAATGAGAACTGACCAAAAGATTAAGATCGAAATTTGCGCCTGTTACAGAGAACTGTAAACACTCATCACATATGAATGTTCCTACACACAATTCTCCTAGCCTGTTTGCAATTAGACTCTGAAACTCAGGTCAAAGACTCATTAACTATCAACTTAGATATCCTCAAAAGGATTTCACAAATGATCTATCACAGACGGAGCAGACACGAAAAGATCGGGCGCAATATTTCTTCAATTACTCAGAAAAATACAGTTGAGTGATGAGAGAAAAACTCAACTAACATTTCACATGTCTCATGACATCTAACTTCTCCTTTCTTGACTTCTATCTATTCTTCCATATACTCTCATATCACGCCTCGACATTTCCAAGGTATTTATAGAGAAATTTGTACAAGTCTATGACTAAACAAAGTTCTAAATAAACTATAACTATACTAATGTACATATGTGTACATTCCTCATATCCTCTGAATGTATCTTTCCTCCAAGCTTCAATTGGTGATTGATCTGCACCAACAACCTCTATGGAAGCCTCTTCCTCTTTGATTTCTTGTATTCTTGAAGCATTCTTCTGTGGTGTGGTTGATAAGACCAAACATATTACAAGGTGAATTGTTGTAGGATCTCCCGCTACCTTGCTTTTCTCCTATGCCCCTTCCTCTAGCACTTGTGCCCCTTCCTCTAGCACCTCTTCCTCTTCCTGCATAAATAGCTTGAGAGGTATTAGCCTCTTCTTCATTTTTCTTGCTTTTACCTTTATCCTTAGCTTTAATCCCATCTGTATAAAGGGCAAAAGATTGGTTACCTCTAGAATTGTTACCATTCTTATTGAGATTTGTCTCATGGGTGAAGAGTTTCCCCATCAAGGTGTTGAGGTCAGGTATTTGCATATCCATGTAGATTTCCATTATTGTAGTGAAGGACTCCCACTAACCATCAACTTTGATACCATTAATGATCTGCCTTACTATGTGTTCTTCTTCTATCTCCTCTCCAATTCTTGCAAGCTAATCATCCACATCTTTCATCTTGGTTACATAATCAGCCACTCCTTGCTTTGAATCTTCTTTAGAGTTGTAAATTCCATCCATAACTGATTCTCCTAGCTGTTGTGTTTGAGGAGAAATATGATGACGGTACTTCCCAAGTCTCTTGGGAGGTCTTGCAGCTCCTAATGTGTGGTAACAAGAAATTAGAGATTGATTTTAGTAGATAAGACCTGGCAAGAGCATCCTTTGCACACCATGCGGTTAACCTTTCTTGCTCTTCCCTTGTAGGTTGATGCTTGCTCCTGAAGATTGGCATTTCTTCATCTACTCAGGTAATTCCATATAGACATCCCTTGAAGGTAGGCTTGCATCCTTAGTGACCATGCTGAGTAGTTGTTTCTATAAGATTTTTCAATGAAGGATGGACATCCAATTCCCATCTTGCTTGTTGTTGCTCTCATACCACTATTGGGGAGATAGTGGATAGTCTTCAAGAGATGAAGTGGTGTTGCTAGATCCTGCTTCATACCTGCTAAGAATGATTTCTCGAGAGTGTAGTAAGACACTTTAGCTAGCTAATGATAAAAAATAATCATATATGTTGCTTGGAACATGATCCACTAATCAATGGATTAAAATAAATAGGTTGGAGTTGATCCAAGATCAAGAAACTTGCTATTTTTGTTCCTATACATGTTCAATGTTTTGAACAGTTCTCTGAGCACAACAGCAATTGCCTTAATTCCTTTTGGGAAAATCTAATTAGCTTAGTAATCTGTCAATCGTGAGTGATTTCATCAAAAAATTGATGGACTATGCACAAAGAAAGATGTTTAGCAAATCATAACACCATCCCGATAATTTCGGGGTTCAATAGTCAACAGACCTGCTAGCAAAGATGAGTAACTAATATCTCACGATCCAGAGACGCAATGCTCATGAAACTGTGTGGTCACGTACTAGACAGTATGTTAAATCTAACATGCTTTAAATCATGACAAATAATCAGTCATTCACTGAGAACGACTTCTAACACGATTATTGTTCTAATGGAGTTATAGCAGAGAAGTGAAATGAGAATGTAATGACTATATATGTATTAAATCATATACAGATACAATGTCATTGGCAATAATACATTGCTCAATGTGTGAGAGGTGAATGAGCTAGGAGATAAGCTCTCACTTCACAATGAATCTCCCTCAAAATGATCTCATGGGCTCGAGATGCACGTGGGTCTTTTTTATCCTCTTCATATAGTTGTACTTGGAGCCAAAGATTGAATTCAAATTAAAGGATCTACCTAAAAGTTAATCCTAAAATATAGGATAGATTCTCTCATCACTCAACAACCAAATGAGTCATGATTTTAGAGCTTCCTAACTCCACGTGGATGTGTATCATGTTTACAAAGGTAAATGTGAAGCACTTTTTACAAGAGGTTGATCGTATGAAGCCTTGCATAAGTTAGGTCAATAAATTAAGTATGAGCTAGTCAACCAAGTATGTGGGCTTGGTTTTAATTGCACCAACCACATTGGATGGCACCAATGCACTCTGATAATACAAACCCAAAATATTATTATAATATCTCTTTTAGGGATTATAATCTCAAATTCTATAGATTGGGAACTATGTTTGTCATTACTACTAATCTGAACTAGTATTTAGGTGAATGAATACATAATGCACTCTTCATACTTATCTAGATTAAAACTTCAATGAATAACAAGAAGGAACGCATCGTGAGCATTAGAATTCAAGTTATAATCATTGCAATATTAGGAGGATATATGAGACATGGTAGTAATGGATTAAGAAAAGAAACTAAACATCAAAATGGTGGGTGTGTTGAAAATCAAGCTTAGGATTTATGACCATTTTGAAATACTCCTACTCAAATTTGAATTTGAATCCCCCCAGGACACTCAATTAATTACCTATAATATTTGGTGTGATAAAGCATACAATCTATGAAACAAATCACCCTATCATTTAGGGCAACTTTTCAAATTCTTATAAACACACATTGTACTTCAAATGGTAAAGATATCATGTGCACTATCTCTCATAGGATTTGAATAATTTAGTTAACCCCTTGCTAAGCATGCCCCCTAATTTAGTGACGATATTCATTAGACTTTGAGTTTCCATATCTCTCAGTCATATTTCTATGTGTATGAGCTAGTTAGCTCAAAGTCATGAGCAGAGTTCCGTGATCATTTTTATCCATTTTTTGTAAGCTTGGGTTTTTTTAAAACCTGATATTTTATCCTAGATTACTTTGAAAGTGCAAGTCTAAACTTTGCATATTCTAACAGAAAGTAGTGATGGGGTGAACAATGGTCTTTGTGTGCAAGCATAGTTAAGGCAATAAGTAGTCTATACTAGAGGAAATTGTTCTAAGAGTTAGTAAAACGTTTGAGTGAAATAACTTGCACTAGCAAGGTCTTATAGTCTTGTTTGAGTGTGCGAAATAGCCCAACTTCATTCCCTAGGATGTAAGAAAATCATCATTTTCAATGAAGAGAAGTGTAGTGAACATACCTATGAGTCCATCTAGGCATCAAGCTACATAGAAAAAGTGTAGATTCACCTATTAGTGGTGTTCGAGAATGTGGACACACAAAGACTACCAAAGAAGACCAGGAGCCATCAAAAGATTGAGAGTAAGTAGAGATGCTAATTCCAGTTCAAGTGCACACAACCAACTCAAGGGAAGTCTACTTACTGAAGAAGCAAGGCATCTAACCCATCTCATTTGGTATTTGTGAAGTACATATGTAAACATATTGATAGTCTTCAATCTTCTTGCATCAAAGGGTTCTAGAAAAATACATCAGAGCACATCATGTCTTAAAATAGCACTCAAATGGAGAAATTAAATAAAGCAATTTATCAACCATGGAAGTTTATAATGTCTAGCTTCCTAATGGGAAAAGGTTTATGGGCATCATTAGTGGTTCAGTCGGCAAACTTGGATTAGGTGAGAATCCAACTCCTCATCAATTGAGGAACATAATGGAATTCAAGAGATAAGAGAGTTATCTTCATCTTATTCCAACATATTAGCAATGAAATGATAGGGATATACAAGATGTAGACACCTCTACGAAGTTATGGGAAACCCTAGAGAGACTATACTCCCATTCAATCCAATCTACGAGGGTTAAATTCAAGAATGAATTTAATAACTTGAGGTAACACCCAACGGCGATATCAATGACTATATTGTAAAGATCAAAGAAGTACGTGATGCATTGGGCTTGTCACATAGATGATGATGGACTAGTTGAATGGACTTTAAATGGGTTAAGGGATGAATTAAAGTGGAAAGCTTTTATTACACTTGTATATTTTAAAGATACTCTTCCAGACTTTGAGCAACTGGTGGTGTTGATAGTCACTAGGAGATGAACATTAGAGGCTCAAAGGAAAAGGGTGATGAAGGCCAAGCTTTTTATACAGGTAAAGGAAGAGGTAGATGAAGAAACCAACGCAAAGGTAGAGGAAGGTAGCAAGACGATCAAATGTAGATTTTGACCAAGACCAAGGAATGAAGTTATCTTTATCGAGAGTAAGAGGACATTTTAGAGCAAGAGAAGGAGAGTACAACAGAATCGAGATATGTGGCAACTATAGCCACTATTCAAGAGATTGCTACCAAAGGGACAAGAGTAGTTCAGGATAGAAATGACAAGGTTATTATGCATCTACTTCAAAGGAGAGACAAAGTACAATAATTTTGATGCATATAAAATACTACAAGACACAACGTTCAAGCACATGGTACATTAGCAGTGGATGTAGCAATCTCATGAGCTACAACAAGGAGTTCTTTACAAATATGCAAGTAACATCAATGAAAGCACATGTGGAGAAAGTTGATGATACCCCCCATTCTATAACACATATAGTTGATGTTATGTTGTATGGTCCCACAAGGCTAAGTGTTTGAAGGGTGTTCTTCATGTTCCCGTAATTACAAAGAATCTTGTTTATGTGGGTTAAATAGTTGAGAGAGGATTGCATGTCAAACTCAACCTAACGAGATTCTTTCTGGAAAACAATAATGAAGGGTACAGATTGGTTTCCAAAGTTAGGAAGGAGGGAAGGCTCTTCACATTGGACGTAAAGACAAATTAGAACCACATTACTCACTTCACATATGGAATGAGAAAGATAGTAGAATTAGACATATGGCACAAAAGGTATGGGCATATCAATACTCAAAAATTGAACGATATGGAAAGGAAAAGGTTAGTGCTAAGGTTACAAAACTTTACAATTAGGGTATTAAGTATTTGTGTGAATCTTTTGAATCAAGTAGGAGGACTAGGTTACCTTTCAAGAAGAGCAATTTAGTGATATATCCTCCACTTGACCTAGTTCATACAGATGTTTGGGGGCCAACACAAGAGAAATCTTTTGAAGCTAATAAAATACTTTTTAACGTTCATTGATGATTGTACAAGGATGCCTTTGCTTTATTGTATGAAGCATAACTCACGTGTCATTTAATATTTCAAGAATTTTAAAGCAATTCTAGAGAGGGAATGATAGGTATATCAAATATTTAAGGTCTCATGGATGGGAAGAATACTTTTCCCGTGAACTCTCATTTATTGGAGTCAAATGACATCAAAAGACAAATCACATGTAGGTACACAACACAAAAAAGTGGTGTAGGAGAATGGAACAATAGGTACATTGCTACGGCTCTGATGAACGAAATGGGGATGCCTTATTTCCATTAGCCTTATGCGCAACACCCTATGAATCTTGGTACAATAGAAAACTAGATGTGTCACACTTGAGACTATTTGGACGTATTTGCTGTGTGTTTGTTCCAAGTGAATAAAGGAGAAATCTTGATGATAGATTAGGGAATTGTGTATTCATAGAGTATGCAAGTGAATAAAATGGGCATAGATGCTAGAACCACAGAAGAAAGGATCTAAAGATATCAAGGGATGTTAGGTTTGATGATCTTTTATCTTGTTGTTCTTCAAATGTATCTATGCAAGCTCATGAAGATGAAGAAAGGAAGACTTTAAGTGAAACACCAAAAAGCATAGTCATTACTGGACCAAAGGATATGAGTAAACACTCATGCTGGAATGAAGGATCTCCTAAATCAAGCCAACTTAGTGATGCAAGGAGCAAAGGGAAAGCTACAAATATAGAGATAGAAGAAGACGAAGATTACAACTTGAGCTCAATGCATACCATAATGCAAAGAAGGGGGCGAGCTCAAAGCTGAACAAAAATTATCCAAATCACTAGAATGTTGAGATAAGAGATCAAATAGGGTAATGTATCTAGTTGAAAGACTTACCTATGATTCATTCATGCGTAGACACTATGCATACATTCATAAAATGTCTGAAGAGCCCACATGCTTTGAAGAACCCAATACAGAAAGGGAATGGGAAGAGGTTATGTAGGAGAAGATCAAAGCTTTTGAAGACAATCACACTTGGACATTAGTGCCAAGGAAGAAGGATATGATGGTCAGAATAGTTATTGCAATTGTAGCAAGTAAGCATTGAAAGATGTATCAACTTGATGTGAAGAATTCTTTTGTAAATGGAGAGCTAGAGGAGGTAGTATCCATGGACCAACACTTAGCATCTGAAGATAAAATCAAATATTATTATGCTTGCAAGATAAAGAACGCCTTTGATGGTCTCAAGCAAGCTTCAAGGGTATGGAATGAAAAGCTTGTAGACTACTTGATCAGTTGTGGATTAAAAAAAAAAAAGCAAAATAGATCCATCATTACTCTAGAAAAAAGAAGGTTAAGCTTTTGTTTACTCATGTGTGTATGTAGATGACGTCATTATTACAGGTGATCATGAGGTAGTCATCAAGGACAAAGAAACACTTCGTAGAACTTTTATATCTATGGTATTTCTTACATATTGAAGTCATATATAATTATAATGGTATCTCGCTTATGCAAAGAAAGTACCACTTGGGTGTATTTAATAAGTATATAGGGTGCAAAACATTGATCAAGCCAATGGAAATGAATATGTAATTCAATTCAATGGAAGGTATTGAAGCTCACGATGGAATCTTATATAGGTCTATAGTGGGCTCATACATACACACATACATACATACATACATACATACATACATACATACATAATACAAACATACACACACACACATACATACACACATACATACATACATACATACACACACACACACATATATATATATATATATATATATATATGTATATATATATATATATATATATATATATATATATATATATATATATATATATATATATATATATATATATATATATATATATATGTGTGTGTGTGTGTGTGTGTGTGTGTATATATATATATAAATATGTATGTGTGTGTGTCTATGTGTGTATGTGTATGTGTGTATATATAAATAAAAATATATATATATCTATATATATATATATATGTGTGTGTGTGTGTGTGTGTGTATCTATCTCTCTCTCTGTCTCTTTCTCTCTGTGTGTGTGTTTCTGTATGTGTGTGTGTGATAAAATGTAACAATAAGAAATTAAACACAACAATTCATGATGAGGCTCAATGTTCCACATATGTATGGCATATTAATGATTAAAAGTGTTAGGATATCTTGACAACCATTGACTTGTAACATGCCTTAAAACTTATATATATATATATATATATATATATATATATATATATATATATATATATATATATATATATATATATATATATATATATATATATATATATATATATATATATATATATATATATAGAGAGAGAGAGAGAGAGATAGAGAAAGAGAAAATGAAATATTATGACATAAAAGAGAGAATTCAAAAAGAGAAAAAGTTTCTAGAGAAAGAGAGAGAAATCAAAGAGAGGGAGAGAGACATAGATAGAGAGTCAATAGAAAAGAAAGGCAATTGGGAGAGATCTAATAGAGAGAGTGAGAATTGAAAGAGTCAAGGGGAGAAGAAAATATAGATACTTGAGAGGAAAAATGAGAGAACGAGAGGAACTGAGAGAGTTATGGGATTGTTTAGAAATTTCTACAAGTGTCCAGAAAGAGTAGAACGTTGTGGAGGACTAATAAGCCCAACGGTTGGTTTCTTAATGTTTTTATAGGGCTCATTTGCATGAAGATATGCATCACTTAAAGGACAGACGTTTTTTTGAATTCATATCATTGCTTAAACAACACTGAGGCATAGCTTAAGTGACATTTTTTAGACATTACTTAAGTGAAACTCTTTTGTCACCTAAGCAATGGATATTTTATTTATAAAGGTCGTATATGCAACAAGGCTAGTTTGCATGGCTTTAGAAAACGACTCATAACTTATGCGACATTTCATGTGCTAGATTCTGATAAAACTTTGGAATCCCATTCATAATGGTTACTGGTTTCTATATGCATCATATGGAAGTCGCTATAAGCAATGCTACCAAAACATTACTCTTCATTGAGCAGTTTCAACAATATCTTGAGAGTATGCTTATATCTAAAATCTATAAATTATGGTAATATTTTCTTTCTTGGTGGCATGTGGAATGTGTGATATCACAATATTTTCTTAATATCTATGATATTGTCATGTAGTTTTGTTTTCTCAAGTCTATACAAGATGCAAATAATGTACATAATCATTTTTTATTCAATTACCACGTTTGAAGTTTAAACCTTCATTCAAGCATAATAACTCACCCACCATCCTCATGTTTAGTTTCTTTTCTTAATACCTTACTACCATTCCTTATATCTCCTCCTAATGATGCAATGAGAATAACTTGAATGCTATGGTTCTTCATGAGTTCCCTCTTGTTCTTGATTGAATTATTAACTAGGTTAAGTATGAAGAGTAGTAAGGACATACAGAGTTCCCAATTGATAGAGATTAAAATTATAATCTCTACAATAAGGAATATAATAATATTTTGGGGCTCTATTGTCATAGTGCATTGGTGTCATCAAATAATCCTATAGTTGTTTCCAGTTTGATATAACCAATTTGTGGGTCACCGAGTTTGGGAAACTATAATCCTAGGCAAGGACTACTATTTGTTGGTGGAAATGCTAGATATAAAGCACATAGACTAGTTGTCTACTTTTTAAGCATCAAGTATTTCAGACACCTACCACACTCTACTTTTATTATGTGGAATCACAGATTTTGATTCCCAGGTTTATAGCTCCTTCTATATCATTGAGGACAATGATCTTTAGAAGGGGGAGAGAGTGTTTTATTCCAGAGATGTACATGCTTGGAGGAACGAGAAGTTCCTTGCTCGGGGGATAGCCAAGGCCAAAAGCTAGAGAGTTCATACGAGGTACCTACTCAGGATGGCCAGATGAGTAGAGGGGCCTTAGAGAGAACTCTGGATGGTGACTAGGCAAGGGCTATAAATAGGCTGGGAGGTGAGTCCCAGGCATGTCATTCTCCACTTCTTACACAAGTGAACTATGTGGCAAGATTTCTTATGCAAAATCAACTATTCTTTCAAATCCTTGATCTTCTCTAGTAAATTTTCAATTGAATCTAGTTCATTAATATGCTCACTTTCCAGTTGTTTTATAATTTAAGCAACACATGCCTTATTTCTTGTCTAGTATAGTGTGGTAAGATTGTCCTTAGCAATTTTGTTGTTTTGCATGAGCCAATGTGAGGGATAATGGCATGTCCGATAGAAAAATCTATGAGTGAATGTTCCTATGCATCTCTACAATCCGAATGAAGTGGGCATACTGTAGGAATTCCTCTGAGGCCCAATGAGTCCATATGTGCGTAGCATAAGTACTCAGAATATCCTCGGACTCCCTATGCCTAGACCTTGACCACTACCTTGTGACGGCTTATCACCTGTAGAGACCTCCGCAGCTTGCCCTTGTCTCCCTGAAATACCCATTGACAGCTTGTCATATGGTATAATTATGCAAAATCACTTACTCCACTCGAGTAATAAAATACTATGCTCATCTAAAATAATCTGACTATGTCGTAGTCTCTATGAATACTAAGAATAAATGGCAATCTTTTCCAAATAGTGCTTAATCTCTAAGCTCAAGTAAATCTGCTTGATTTACTATCCCTACACTCGAGTAAATCTACTTGATTTACCTACTCTAATGAAAATGAAACTCACGAAAATCTCATCATGATCGAAACTATGAATCCAAGATGGCAATCTATCAATGATCCTGACTATGGACCAAGATATCAATATGTCAATCTATCAACTATGGATATCAATATATCCATCTATCAATGATCTATACTATGGACCAAGATATCAATCTGTCACATCCAAACTATGGACTAAGATCTCAATCAATCACATCCAAACTATGGATATAAATCTCAATCTATCATATATAATAATCCCAACTATGAACCAAAATATGTCTCATATAAAGTAAATCCCAATCTACTCTCTGGAACTAAGTCCGTTATGCTAAGTGAAGGCGTGCTAAGAAAGTATAGCAACTAGTGGAACTACCACCGCCTTCTCACTAATAACATGCAAGATGTTCTAAGTGGATGAAACTTGCTTTATCCATGATATGAGTCCACTAAATACACTGAAAAATGGTAAGTAGATGTGTGCACACTCATAGCCGACTAAGCTAAGCATCTAGCTCACCTCATACACACTATGTATGAACCATGGCCTATTCTCAGGCATATCAAATAAAGTAGTACAATGCAATTGCCTATTCATAGTTCTTATGTGCAAACCTTGCCTTTTCGCTTCTAGGCTACTAGCCTGCGGACTTGCCTTGTTTGCGATCACATACAGAGTGACTGTTTCAACTGCCCCTCTGTTGTCTAATAATAAGATGATACCAGAAGATCATATAGATGAAATCCAAATCATATCAAAAATACAATCTCAGAGACTTCTCTCCCATACCATCTGTCCTACAGCAGGAGGTTTTTTTCCCCCGGCTTGTATATATGCCTATTGCCCTAATGGGCTACTTATCTTTGTACATTCTCTAGTAATACATTCAGTATTGTGTGTTTGTGCTCCAAGCTTCTTCTTCTTCCTTATGTTGTTTGCATGCTTCCGCAGACGTCTATCTCCAACAATTGGTATCAGAGCAGGTCGTCGCTTCTTCTAGGGCGCTGTCGACACTCCTCCGTTTGCAGTCTCAGATTCGCACGAAATTTGGTGAGCATACTCAGGGTGTTTCTGAGATAAAAACAGCTTCGCTATGTGGTGCCGAAATCGCGATCTGAGCTCGTTTCGGCCTCCGAACGCACTATCGTAGCGCTTGTGCAGGCTATTTTATCCTTTTGTGCCAAAGGTATATACCAGTTTCTGTTCGCCAGTTTAAGCGTCTCGAAGTCTGCTACAGGTCTAGCAGAACTTGTTTGGGCAGTTCCGTTCAACGTTTTGAGATACAGTCAATTTTTTGCATCAAGGTATTTTAGTCACCGGCCATGGCTGAAAGCAGTGATGTATTCCATATGTTGGCTGTTGAGGATAAGTTGGATGGTACCAACTACCCATTATGGGCTTATATGATGCGACATGTACTGGTTGCAAAAGGATTGTGGAACATTGTGCAGGGTGTTGAAAGACGTCCTATTACATCTGTAAGGACAGGTACTACAAATACAGGTGTTGGAGCTGATGAAGATGGTGTCGAAGATGATATTCTGCAGATTCCTGTTCATGCTGCTGTTTCTATTGCACCTACTGCAGAGCAGATTCGTTGGGATGGCAGAGATGCCCAGGCACATGCATTGATAGCTTTGTCTCTCAAACGTGCCATTATTCCTCACATTCACTCTTGCAGAACAGCAAAGGATGCTTGGGATACACTTACCACTTTGTACCAGGCTAGGAATGAGGCTCGTGTTGCTTACCTCCGAAAACAGTTGGAGAGTGAGCACATGAATGAAGGTGATTCTATGGACAGTTTTCTTACAAAGATCAAAGACCTGAAGGAACAATTGATTTCTACTGATGAGGTTATACTAGATAGCTCACTTGTGCAGACCGTTCTGAATGGTCTTCCTGATTCATATCAGAGTTTTGCCTCTACTCTTCGGTTGATGATGAAAGGCAATCCGAATGCCTTGTGATTTGAGGAATTAGTCTCTGTTCTGTTGCAGGAAGATCAGTCCAGGCAGAACAGGTCCATTATGCGTGCTGCAGATCAAGCTTTCTTGGCTAGTCAGAAGGGCAAAGGAAAATGGAGCTCTTCTACTAGTAAGCACAAATCTGCAAATGCTGCATAATCGAAGAACCAGGATAAAGATGAGAAGAAATCACAAAAGCAGAAACTGTTCTGCAAGTACTGTAAAGGAAATGATCATATTATAAAGAACTGTCCAAAACTGGCTGCTAAAGAGGCAAAGAAGAAAGAGGCTGGAATGGTTGTTGCAGAGGCCTCTACACCAAAAACAGAGTCTGCAAATCTTGTGTAGGAAGAAGAATGGGCGTTTACTACTGTCTGCAGTTTTGACCCATCTTCTCATGATCAGTGCATGTCTGCAGTAGACTCAGATGTTTAGTACTTTGAGAGTGGGGTGACCAAACATATTATCTCGCAGCGCAGTTTCTTCTCTTCACTCGAGCCTGCCCCTACAGGGAATACTGTCACATGCGCCAATAACTCCTCTTATCCTATTATGGGAGTTGATAAGATCATTCTGACTACTGCTGATGGTAGTTCTTTCACTTTGTCAGATGCTTTATTTGTGCTAGGGATCAAAAAGAACCTGTTATCAGTTTCTGCATTAGGCAAGATTGGCTTGGTTGTGAAATTCGTTGATGACAGGTGTACAGTCCATGATCTCTCAAATGGCGATGTGATTATTGCTTCTGGCATTTTATGTCGTGGGTTGTATAAGCTCATAGACTATGAAAGATCTGTGAATGATTCGGCATGTGAAGTTCATGATTCTCAGGCTATGTCAGATGCAAAGCTTTGGCATGCACGCTTTGGTCATCTGAATTTTGCTAGTTTGTTACGCCTACAGAAATCTGAAATGGTGTCCTCTTTGCCCAAACTTAAGGCACCTAGAAAACATGTTTGTGAAGGCTGTATTTTGGGCAAAATGTAGCGTTCTTCCTTTCCAAAAGATGGTTCAGTTCGGGCTACACAGAAATTGCAGCTTGTACATAGTGATGTCTGTGGTCCTATGCAGACACCCTCTTTTGGAACTTCGTGACTTTCATTGATGATTTTTCCAGGCATGCATGGGTATATCCACTCTAAGCAAAGTCCGAAGTGTTCATGTGCTTCAAACAGTTTTTGATTTTGGTTGAAAATCTGTCAGCATGTAAAATGGGCACCCTCCGTTCTGATCGAGGGGGGGAATATATGTCTTCAGATTTTAATGCATTTCTGGCTGAATGTGGGATAAAACACCAGTGTACAGTGCCGTATACACCTCAACAGAATGGAGTTGCTGAACGAAAGAACAGGTCACTCATGGAGATGGCGAGGTGCATGGTCAAAAGTCAGGCTTTACCACATAGTTTCTGGCTTGAGGCTGTCATGTGTGCAGCATATGTACTGAACAGGTGTCCCACTAAAGCATTACAGTCTATCACTCCATATGAGGCTTGGCATGACCACAAGCCATCTTTTGCTCATCTGCGTGTTTTTGGTTGTTTGGCATATGCATTAGTGCCTGAACAACATCGCAGAAAATTGGATGATAAGGCAGCAAAATGTATTTTTGTTGGGTACAGTTCTGAAAGTAAAGGCTATCGTCTGTATCATCCACAGACTAAACACATTCTGGTTAGCCGTGATGTTGTCTTTGTGGAAGATGCTATCCAGCCATTGCTTTCATGTACTAAGGAGACATCTGTTAGCTCCAAAGACATGTATGATACTTTGATGCCTCTTTTTACAAGTGGACAGGCTAGTGCTGGTCCTAATAAGGCAACTTCTCAGCCTTTGTAGGTTTCATATGATGATGCAGATCATTCCATTTCTGATGCAGATTTACATGATGCACTTGTTGATGAGAGAGCTGATATTGAGCAGGCAAAAACTATGCCAAAATGGCTGGTGCAGACTTTGCGTGACAGCAAATTAGATGCACCTTTGTCATATCGTACTCGTTCAGGCTCTCATAGTGCCTCCTTTGCATCAGATTGCTATGCTATGGCTGCATCTAGTCTCTGTGATGAGAATGAGCCTGTTTCTTTTGATGAAGCACAAAATTTAGAAAATTGGATGGCTGCTATGCAATCTGAATATGATGTTATAATGAAGAATGGTACATGGTCTTTATGTGACTTGCCTCCTGGCAAGAAGGCCATTGGCACTAAGTGGGTATACAAGCTGAAGCGTAAACCTGATGGTATACTTGACAGGTATAAGGCTAGGCTTGTTGCAAAGGGTTATGCACAGGAAAGAGGCATTGATTTTGATGAGACCTTTGCACCTACATGCTGTATGACTACTGTTCGGAGCATTTGTGCACTTGCAGCACATCATGGTTGGAATGTACATCAGTTGGACATTAAAACAGCGTTTCTGAATGGTGACTTGCATGAAGAAGTGTATGTTTTTCAGCCCCGTGGCTTTGTGCAGAAAGGGCATGAAAACCAGGTTTGTAGGTTAAAGAAGGCATTATATGGTTTAAAGCAAGCACCACGTGCTTGGTATGAGAAGATACATGCCTATCTGATTGCACATGGTTTTGAGAACATTCCAACTGAAAGCACCTTATATGTTAAACGTGCTAATGATGTGCTTCTTATCATTGTTGTCTATGTGACATGCTGCTCACTGGTCCTATTGAGACACATATTGCTGATTTTAAGGCTGACTTGCATGCCTCATTTGAGATGTCTGATTTGGGGCATTTGCATCACTATTTGGGCATTCAGTTTATGCACGTTGATGGTGGAATGGCTTTGTGTCAAACGAAATATATTGACACATTATTGCAGAGTTTTGGCCTTGAAGACTATAAGCCTATTGCCACTCCTATGGAGACAGGTTTACGATTGAGTCTTCATGATGCTGGAGATGCATTTGATGTTGTTCTCTATCAGCAGGCTGTTAGATGCTTGATTTACTTATGCATTACTCGGCCAGATATTCAGTTTGCTGTCTCACAGATGAGCAGGTTTATGCATTGCCCAGGAGTCACGCATTGGAAAGCGGTTAAGCGCATCTTTCGCTACTTGAGTGGTACTCGGCTACTTGGGTTGTTTTATCCCAAGGGGGGATCACTACCGCCAGATTTGCATGCTTTTTCTGACTCAAATTGGGCTGGTTGCTATGACACTCGTGTGTCCACCAGTGGTTTTTGCTTCATGCTTGGTAGCTCATGTATATCTTGGTTGAGCAAGAAGCAGCCTACTGTGGCCACTTCCAGTTGTGAGGCTGAGTATAGGGCAGCTTTCACAGCGACTGTTGAGTGTGTGTGGCTCAGACACCTTATGGCTGATTTGGGTGTTGGCCAGTCTTCTGCCACCACCATCTTCACTGACAGTCAGAGCGCATTGGCAGTTGCGAGGAACCCTATGTTCCATGCTCGCACTAAGCACATTGAGGTGCATTATCACTATGTCAAGGAGAGGTTCTTTGCTGGGGAGATCAGCTTGGCATATGTGCCCATGCAGGAGAACATTGCAGACCTTTTCACGAAGGCTCTGCCTAGGGAGAAGTTTGAAGCTTTCCGCAAAGCTTTGGGCTTACTTCCTTTTGTGGAGTGATTTCCACATAGCTTGGCACTTCCTTATACATGAGTGCCAGCTCCTTGTTCACTGCATCACTCCCAGGGGGGATTTGTTGATATATTTAGGTAGTGATGTGTGTGAACACTCTAGGACCGCCGGGGCACATTTTTCCCTCTTTAGGAGGTTTTTTTCCCCCGGCTTCTATATATGCCTATTGCCCTAATGGGCTACTTATCTTTGTACATTCTCTAGTAATACATTCAGTATTGTGTGTTTGTGCTCCAAGCTTCTTCTTCTTCCTTGTGCTGTTTGCGTGCTTCCGCAGATGTCTATCTCCAACATCTAGGGAATATCTAGCCCATGGTGATCACACCATCTCAAAAAAAATCATAAAAAACCTGTGAAAAGTCTTTTCCTTTCAACAATGCCTCCTGCATAAACAATTTCCAACAACAGAAAATTAAATCTTACTTTTAACTACTTTTTACTCATTCAAAATCTATGAAATTTTCCAGCCTTATGTAGGTTTTCGCAAGCTTTCATTAGGCACAAAAATCACTTGATTTGGATATTTTCTCAGAGTTTTATGACCATTTTACTAGAAGGGTAGAACACTCGATGACCAATCCTGAAAAATGTACAGGGTCATCTTCTTGAAGCCCTTAGACTGATCAAACAAATTCCAAATTCCTTTTTCTTTGTGCCCAAATCCAGATCAATGTATTTAATTTGATCTCACAAAATTGCAACTCAAAATAAAATCAAATACGCATTCAAAATTATAATTCTATCTCTGCTACACCTGTGCTTAGGTGAGCTTAGAAACACTACTGCTGCACTTTTATAATAGCTTATAACTATGAAGATAAACTCCAAAATCCTTGAATTTTTGTTATAGAACAGGTCTATACTGGAGTAGCTTCTCTAACAAAAATTGTTTAAATTGAAGTTTCCAATATGAAAATATCGTGTGCTCAGCAGTCACATGTACCACTCTTTGGAAAATCCTCGCCAGAGATTATACTGAGAGGAATAGATCATTTGACCTATCAAATGATGTCCAATTTCTCCAAACTTTTAATAGCATATATCTACGACTATCTACTTGTATTGGCATAAGTTTTATAGTATTTGGACATTTTTATCTTCCACAATGACCAAAATACTAAGCCTCTATACCTACAAAATTGTAAACAATTGCAGAGGCTAAGTTTTACTCTTTTCTTTATATAATGTAAATGGAAAAACATTTCATTTTGATATTTTATACACACCACCTGGAGGTGTTTAGCTAATTGTAGAAACAAAAATCATTCAATTTGAGTAAATGAGCTAAGATAACCAATCACCTCTAGGTGACATGGTCTCTGTTCATTTCACAAATTCCAGAGGCTGCACTTTCATGTGCAGAGATTATTTGACATATCAAATGATCTCTAAAAATGATTAAGGTTAATATGCACAAAGGCCATCTATCAAGCTTTCTTCTCCAACAAAAAGCATTTCATTTGGATCTACCAATTAAGAGAAATGCCCTTTGCAACAGACCTATGTCACTTGTTTCAGGCCTCTACCTCTAGTAGCAACACTTTTAGTGCAGAGGTCACTTGACCTATCTAAAAATCTCCAAATTACTTGAAAATTGGTCAGCTTAAAGAAACGTTAAGATCTATGTGTGCTCCAAATTTCAATAAATTTGGGCATTCCCACAAAGAGTAGCATCCAAATCTCTATGAGGCTGCTACCTCACTACTATATGCTCGATCATTTTTTTCAAGCTTAAAAATGATGAGACATGTTAATCCTTACGATTAAACAAACTTATTCATTTTCTTGGATGGATGTCATGGAGATGTATCCATGCATATAATGATCATCTAGATCAATGCAAACCAAATTAACCATCCAAATCGTCTCATTGAAAAATCAACTCTTTACATAGTATCCACCTTTTAGTGAAAGTGAATATCTATGGACGTCATTCTATTCATTGTGCTTCTTGCACAGTCATTCATCTCATTACAACTAATCATATACAAGCACTTAATACTTGTATTGATGTTCATATCCATAGCACACTTGTGCGGACTTGGGATAAACTTTTATATTAAGTACATAGATTCGCATGAAGAACAATTCATGTGCTCATGCGTTACTAGATGCAAACACATCTTAGTTTCTCTTAGTGTATATACCTTATCTTTTACTTTCTAAAGGCATAATTAGTCTATGCCTGGTATCTCAATCACATACCTCATGCTCACCCTATCCAGTTGTGGTGATACATAAAATTGATCTTCTATAAACAGAAAATGCATCATGCATTTCAACTTTCTAACAATCATATTGTCTATGCATACATGCATTCACTCATGCATTTTATTCTCTACTTCAATAAATTATATGCTTTTCGCTATGCTGACAGAAGACTTCCTCTCTCACACAACACAACATCACTCTAGTTCTCACATAGCATATAACGCCATGTGTTTACAAAATTTCCGGCAGCATTTCGCCAAAAAAATGAAGACTGAAAAATTCATAATAATAGTCTTTACAAAGATAGACAAGAGCGTAGTGGTTGGCAAACCACTCCCTTTACTCCAGAAACCTGCAAAAAAAAGAAACTTTGCCAAAATGTGCTGTTGGGCACTACACGCCCTCATAACCATGTCCTTTTTTTTTCTGCTTTCAATACCTGCAAAAGATTCTAAAACGCACAAACAAGATCTGTGCATGCTTTTATGAGTCAACATTAATTAGTTTAGCTTCATGTGCATAAATGAATTCATGTAAAAGACTAGCTTTGATGCATATTCCAATATTGAATTCTTAAAACTCAAAGAAAATACAATGCAAAATTGTAAACTTTGATGCGAGAGACATTCAAATGAATGTGTATGGGAGCAAACATTTAATGCAAATGTGTGAAAAACAATTCTTTCCTATCCAAAATGGTTCAAAATATTATTAAAAATCCCACATTATCATAATTGGAAATTCAATTCACTCCAAAAAGGATTCCTCGCAAGTCAACAGACATCTAAAAGCTTGTGCCGAGATGGCTTCCAATGGTCCAAAAATGGATTATGAGTCAGTCAAAAGAAAAGTCTTGAAGTCTAGAATCTATAACAAGTTGGATTTCTTGATTTGGACATTCTATGAGGAAGTTATGGCCAAAACAATGAAGCTAGGTAAGTGGGCAGCATACCTCCTTGAAGAAGTATGCAGAGAATTAAATGATCTCTAGGTGGGTTTCTAATTATCCAATGATAGCTTTCAGCCACTCAATGGAAAGCACTTGAAGTCTACTTCCTATATCAAGTGGAATCATCCAATTTGGATATCGTATGCGAGAGTTACGACCTTTTTTGTGAAGATGGGTATGCTAATCTTGCTTTTTTTTTCTCTTACTTCCTATCTTTTATTTTATTTTTCCTCTTTCTTTACTCTTCTCTCTCTTTGTATTCTTCTCTCTCTCTCTCTAATCTTCATTTTTATCTTCTCACTCAAGATCTCCTTCTTCTTCTCACTTTCTCTTCTTTCATCTTTTCTCTTTCTCCTTCACATGCTTTCATCTCTTTCTCTCTATCTCTCTTTCCTAACTTTTTTCATTCATCCTTTCTTTCTGTCTCTTGTTCTTTCTCTTCTCTCTCTTTCTACTTCCTCTCTATTTGTTTCTCTCTTCTTATCTCTCTTTTCCTACTTCCTTCTCTCTCTATCTACTCTTCTCTTTCTCCTCTTTCTTTCTTTCTCTTTCCTTCTATTTCTTTCTATCTCTACTTCTTCCCTTTCTCTCTTCTCTTTCTTTCTTTCTCTCTCTTCACTTCTTCTCTTTTTTCTCTCTCAATCTCGTTCTCTCTTTCCCTCTATCTTTCATACTTTGTTTGTTTCTTGAGCGCATGCACCAGATTTCTGGTCTAGTCAAAAAGCGTGAAGCTATGGTCATCAAAGTTGGTATGGTGTAGTGGCTACATCGTTTGCCTCCTAAGCGGAGGTTGGAGGTTCAATCCCTGCCTGTTGCGTGGTGTGATACTCTATCAATCTCTGTGAATTTGAGGTTTAGTCACTTACCTGTTATCACATATAGCAGCGTTGCTTCTACCGATCGATCTCCTGGTGACCTCCTTAGCCCTTGCCTAGTCAGCATCCAGAGTTCTCTCTAAGGCCCCTCTACTCATATGGCCATCATGAGTAGGTACCTCGTATGAACTCTCTGGCTTTTGGCCTTGGCTATCCCCCGAGCAAGGAACTTCTCGTTCCTCCAAGCATGTACATCTCTGGAATATAACAACTTGTGCAAGTCGTTTTCAATTTTCTTCGAGATTATTATTAGATTTTTTTCTTCTACTTTTCATTTAATGATGAAAGCAAGTATCAATGATTAAATCTTTCAAGTTTGTCTCTTTTTTGATGCAAGAAGATCAATCTAGCTATAAAAATTTAACGATGTGTGTTGCAGATGAAGCTTTTTTAACTACTTAGAAAGGCAAATGTAAATGGACTTTGTATACTAGTAAGCAAAAATATGCCAATGGTACACAATCAAAGAAAGAAAATAAATGCGACAAGAAAATATAAAAGAAGAAAAGCAAGTATGCTAAGGCAAACGATCATGTCATAGAGTTTCTTAAACTAACTACAAAAGAGGCAAAGAAGAAAGAGACTAGAATGGTTGTTGTAAAGGTATCTAAACCCAAATTTGAGTGTGTAGCCTTGCTCAGAATGAAGAATCTGTATTTAATAATCATTTCTACTATGAAATATCTCTCAGGAGTAGTGTATCTCTATAATAGACTCCAATGTTTGCTACTTTGATAGTGATGGAACCAAACATATTACCTTGTAGCATAGTTTCTTTACTTCACTCAGAGTTCCACCCCTTCACAAAATATTCTCAAAGAAACAAACAAATCCTCTATTTCCTATCATGGATTTGGAACGAACATTTCTCCTAGTAGTGATGGAATTACTATCACACTATCATATGCCTTATATGTGCTAGGGATCAAGAAAGTCTATTATTAGTTTTATCAATAGCCAAAATTAGTTGGTTGTCAAATTTATTGATGACAAGTGTATAGTTCATGATCTCTCAAATGGTGATCATATCATTGCTTCTAGTTATTTTATGTCATGGGATATATAATCTCAAAGATTACGCAAAATATGAGAATCATTCAACATGTGCAATTCATGATTCTTGTGGTATTTTAGATGTAAAACTTTGGCATGTATGCTTTAATCATCTAAATTTTGATAGTTTTCTTTGCCTTAGAAACTCGAAATAGTGTCCTCCGACTAGATGCACCTTCTAAATCTATCTCTGAGCTCTTTATTTTGGGTAAAATGCAATGCTATTCCTTCCTTAAAGATGTTTCAACTAGTTAGAGCTACAAATAAATTGTAATTTGTTCACAATGATGTCTATGGTTGTATAGAATCACCTTCATTTGGCAACTACCTATACTTGGTGAGTTCCGTTGATGAATTTATAGGCATCCAGGGGTTCATCTATTGAAAGTGAAGTCCCAAGTTGTTATGTGCCTTAAACGTTTGTTTATTTTGGCTTAAAATCTATGAACATGTAAAATCGTCACTCTCCATTTTGATCAAGGGGGAGTATATGTCTTCTGAGTTTAATGTATTTTTTAATGAGTGTGGAATAAAACATAACTGTATAGTTTCATATACACCTCAAAAAAATGTATTTTTTGAGAGGAAGAATAGGTCTCTCATGGAAATGGAAAGGTGTATGATCGAAATTCAAGCATTACCACAAACCTTCTCCCTTGAGGTTGTTGTGTGTGCAGCATATGTATTTAGAGGTGTCCACCAAAGCATTGCAATCTATCATTCCATATGAGGCTTGGCCTCATTGCAAGTCACCTATTGCTCATTTGCATGTTTTTTTCTGAGTCTATAATATGCATTAGTGTGTGAAAACATATGCAAAAAATTAGATGATAAGTCTATGACATATATTTTTGTTGTGTACAATTCGAAAAGAAAAGGCTATTGTCTATATTATCCACTGAGTGGATGCATTCTCATTAGAAATGATGTTTTGTTTGTGGAAGATCAAACTCAACCATTACTTTCATGTGTGAAGGAGACATCAGTAAGTTCAAAAGATATGTATGAAACTTTGGTGGCTCTTTTTATAGGTTGGAAATCAAATTTTTCTCCCAATGAGGAAATTTTTCAACCTTTACTTGATTCAAACTATCACAAAAAACATTCTATTCTTTTCTATTATTTTATATGATGCATTTAATGAAAAGAGAGCTGACATTGAAGAGGCACAAATTATGCCTAAACGGCTAGCACAAAGTTTCCAAGATAGAAAGTTAGATACACGTTTGCCATATCGTACTATTTTAGGCTCTTTCAATGCTTCTTTTGCATCACATTGTTCTATAATAGTTGTCTCTAGTCTTTAGGTTGATAATGATTTGATTTCTTTTGATGAAGCATAAAATTGAGAAAAAATGGATGGTTGTTATGCTATTGAAATATGATGCTATTACAAAGAATGTCCATTGTTCTTTATGTGTTTTGCCTCCAAGAAAAAAGTCCAATTGCACTAAATGGGTATACAAGCTAGACTAAGCTGAATGATAACCATTTATATCATTCATGCACTTATATCTCATCATCCTTATAATTTACATAGATGGAAATTAAAAATAAATTTCTAAATTGTGATTTATATGAAGAAGTTTAAGTATTTTAGGCCCCTAGTTTTGTGTCAGAAGGGCTCAAAAACAAATAATGCAAGTTGAAAAAGGCATTGTATGGATTAAAGGAAGCATCATGTTCCTAGTACGAAAAGATACATTCCCACTTGTTAGCCTAAGGATTTGACAATAGTCTGACAGAAAAAACACCTTATATGTTAATCCTAGAGACTATTTAATTTTGATCATTATTGTATATATCTTTTTTTTGAATGTCAAATTTAGGCCATTTACATTATCATTTGAACATTCAATTTATGCGAAATGATGGTGAAATAGCATTGTGTCAGACAAAATACATTGACATATTATTGTAGCATTTTGGCCCTGAAGATTTGAAACCTAATGCACTCCAATGGAAACATGTTCTTTGAGTCTTCATAATGTTGAAGACACATTCGATGTTGTTTTCTATTAGTAAGATGTTGGGTAATGATTTATTTATGCATAACTTGGCCTAGGCTTTATTCTTTTATCTCTGAATGAGCATAATCCTTACACATTAGAATTGACATATTCTTCCTTTCGGTTTTTACTTAAGCTAATAGAGCTATTAATGCATGGTTGGAATAGGAATTCAACACGTTTTTGGCACAAATTCACCCCTTGCATTAAGATCAATTCTTATTAATTGTGTGTTTTGGTTAATTTGAAGACATGTTAGAGTTGTGTTCCTGACTTTGTAAGCTTTAAGATCTCAAAACAAAAACTCCAAGACCTCAATATTTTTATTCCCCTTGTGTAATTTAGAAAAAATAGAAAAGATCATGGGTGATGAGGATGTAGGACTTCGATTATTCTAATGAATTGATTTGTTTCTTAAAAGGCACTATTTGTCATAGTCAAGTCTATAGCTCATATCTATATCCTTAAATGCTACCCAATTCCTTTTATCTTGGTTCCATATATGCCTCAATTCAAAAAAGCCTTTCTTCCCAAGTGTTTTATCCCTTTGAAAGTGATCCTCATCCACTCTAGTGATCACAACAATTAATTACCAAATAGAGTGGTGCTATTTGATGCCCATAGCCCACTTCTAGTCATCACTAATGGTATCGAAGGGATTGATATTTCTCCACCCTTTCTATAAATTTCATAGAAGATATGAATTGTTAGGGATGATGAGTAAAGGTGAGAACAAGAGAGTGATTGCATCGACCTCTTTGCACCTGAGGATCCCAGCAAAGGAAAGGATGTCACTCTTTCTCAAAATTAGCATCACCCACGAAGCTTTGCCATTGCTCTAGGCTTCAATCATCCAATCGGCGTACATTATTTTGGTCAAGGCTTCCATATCTAAAATATCCAATCTGCATAGATCCTTCCAGCTATGGTGAGTTTCTCATTTGATATTTTTGAAACCATCTCCTATTCCTCATCAAAAGGAATTTTCTAGAAGTTATTTCCAACTTATGTAATAAATTCCCTCCCAAATATCAATGCTAGCTTTGATCATAGATGTACCTTTGATAAAGCCTTTTTTATCTTTTTTGATCGAGGAATGGAATGGGTCGCAATGTGCTTGGCAAGAACCTTCCCGAAAACCTTATATTCCATTTAAAGCATGGTGATAGGTCACCAATTTTCAACTTCATTCTTAATGTCTTTCTTGTGAGTGAGTTTAATAACAAAATTTTTCAAACTTATAGTCAACACACAAAATTTCGTTGCCTGACACTAAACTAAGTTAGGCCATAAGAACATTTTTTTATGTCATCAAGAAGTCATTAGTTAACGTATCAAGTCGTGAACTGTTTAGCTTTAGGGGGCCATCAATCACATCAAGGATTTTTTGGGAAGTTAGGGGAGATTCAAGAAAGTGCATAATATCTTATGGATGTCTTTTGAATCCTACTCTCTAGATAGTGGCCATGCAATCATGCCTCTAAGAGGTAGGCAGAGTAGAACTGCGAAAAAGCTACTTAAAATAGTTGACAAGCAACACACAATCTTCCTCGTCCAAGGAGCAATCCACACAATTGCTTCAATCATCTAAGGAAGAGCTTCTTTGCTTATTTCTTCTTTCATTCATTTGTTTTTCAGGTATGAATGTGTACAATGGGTCTTATATCAATGCATTTAGCAAAATGTATTCTAACATGAATATCAATGCTTCGAGAATCTTTGACGTATAATGCAACATGTGTATTGGGACGTACATCGGTTGGGATGATCTGGATAACCTTTTTGGAAATGTCTTTACGGACAAACTCTATCACTAGCTTGTCCTAGATTAGTGAATCCTTCGTACAAAGCAGTATACTTGTTGCAAGGCCATATAATCAAATGCCATTGTTGAATACGTTGACTGAACAGTAACCTCTCCTTCGGTCTAAGAAGCAATTGAGCCTCCAAGACCATAATCACCTAATAAGAAACTTTCCAACTTCAGCGAGACCTATTTCCAAGCACTAGCTTTTGTTATTCCCATTTTTATTTTAAGGTGTCAAATTTTAAATCTCCAGCATCAATATTACGGTTTCCTAATCATTTATGAATGTATCACCCTTCAAACGAGCATAATGTACGGGAATATCACAGTGTGTATATAGGACCAATGCAAATTTTTCAAAGAAGTAATCTAGGTGAGTAATGAACCTACAGGTAAAGTACTACGGGGCACTTACGCAGAGAACTGTAAGTTAGACGAAAGAAAATGTTCAGCAATACAAATTTCAAGTATGTAAAGGCATCACGTTGAAAGTGTCCTACTAAATTCCATTCTCGTACTTCTATGAGTATGTGTATTCTCAGAAAAGAGGAACTAACAAAATAAGGTTGTTCCATAAATGGAAAGCATTCACCTCAAAAGAATAGGGCGCCAGACAAGTTTCAGTCTCGTAATTATAAATCATGAGGATAGTGGGGTTGGTGATAAAGATGATGACTCATTGATCTTAAAAATCAAAGAGAGGGCACTTTGACATAGCCCTTGCTTTCGTCGGCGTACACGTACTCGACATGATGAAGTGCAATCTGACTAGCAACACTCGAAGATTCTTTTGTTTGTAAACAAAGGATAAGTTTTCAGTTGCCAATTCTGATCGATGTAAAGAATTCAAAGAATTGAATTAAACGTTTTCTTTTACGGACATGCGATTGAGCGTGGAAAATGAAAGCTTGTTTTTCATACGCGCAGCGCGCTCTTGTAAGATAGAATACACAGGTCCAACGATTTACACTTGGCGATTCAAGTGTCAACCTGAAGCTTTACAAGGTAACTTGCAATCTCATACTATCAATGCATTTCGCGTTTCCTTTTGAATTTAAAGGCTTAACGCCGAGATACGATTACAGACTATATTTTGTGCAGCATAATGCGACCAAGGAAACAGCAGTTAATCCTTAAAAGTATTATGAATTCTGTAAGCAGATTTGAATTATGGGAAGAAATTAATTCACTGTTAGGGTGTTGCTGGAATTACAGAGGCTTCATGGTACTTGTGAATTATTGATGGCGTTATTCTAAGAAATCTTGAGGGTTTAAGATTTTGCAACACTCAAAGATTCTTTTGTTTGTAAACAAAGGATAAGTTTTCAGTTGCCAATTCTGATCGATGTAAAGAATTGAAAGAAAACGAAAAGTCATTACAAATATTTACAGCTTTTTACGCATTCGCTTTTATTGTATGGCGTTTGTGCTGTTTGAGTAGATGAGTCTTGATATAGAAGCACTGATTCCTGGTGATCTTCAATCGTCATTTTTCGTAGAGGTTTCTGGAAGGTCGGAGGGAAGAGGCATGTATGGCATTTTTAACAATTCTGCAGAGATCATATTTGAAGCCCGAACAATGTTATATTGCAGAGGAATAAGGTGCTGGAAGAAACAAAATAATGTACCTAAAAGTGAAGGAGAATATCAAAAGAGCTATTAAGTATTATGACGCACTGGAACTCCTCTCGGACAATCATCTTTTGACGACATGCGATTGAGCGTGGAAAAAGAAAGCTTTTTTTCATATGCGCAGCGCGCTCGTGTAAGATAGAAAGCTTGAGGGTTGAAGATTTTGCAACAAATCTGAGTACAACTAATGATATCTTAATGCGACGTAAAGTTCTAATGATATCTTAATGCGACGTAAAGTTCTACAGATATCAAGAATTTCAAGGCCAGATGTCATCGCTCGTCAAAAGTGAATGTAAGTTGGTTATGGGACCTATGTTTATGAGCAACAGCTTATTTCTGCAAATTACAGTTCAATTCAGTGCTTCAGCGCAAATGCTCCACTTTCAATCTGAAAAACGTTTTACGATGACGGCTGATAAGAAGCACAATTTATCTCTGGCACAATTCCCACACTGGAATTCCATTTTGTGTTTTTCGTTAAGTATGAAAAGTATGAAAAATTGAGTACGAAAAGTACGAAAAAAGTAGTATGAAAAGCGACGGGCAACTAGGAGATTACAAGAAGCATAGATTCTGTTTTAAATCTGTTTTAAATGCTGGTCGAGGAGATAACCGGAAGCATACTTTCCATCTTTGGTCTTAAGCAATGTGGCTCCCCCCCAGTCCCAGTGCCCCCTGAGGTGGATTCCGTCCCCTCAGACGT
This sequence comes from Ceratopteris richardii, assembly GCA_020310875.1. Taxonomy (NCBI): domain Eukaryota; kingdom Viridiplantae; phylum Streptophyta; class Polypodiopsida; order Polypodiales; family Pteridaceae; genus Ceratopteris; species Ceratopteris richardii. The sequence continues at coordinate 68,508,994 of CM035432.1, read as the reverse complement.
TGCACCTCCAGTGGTCTCTTTGTGCAAGGAATCGGTGGCGGTAAAGCAAGAAGTATTGATGAAAACGTGTCTCATCGGCCAACTTTTTGGCCCTAGGCCCCCTCTAGAGAATGTGAGAACTTGGTTGCGTAAGGAGTGGTTCCCGCGTGGTATAATTGTGTGCAAAGGTCAATTCTTGCCAGCGAATCACCTACTTCTAGTGTTTGAGAATGAAGAGATGGCCTTCCAGGCCCTGCAAGTGGGCTCCTAGCTGGTGGGCCGATCAACCTTATGCCTTTTTAAGTGGACCCCAGACTTTGTTCCGAACAAGTCAAAGCCTCTTCGTTACCCACTCTAGGTGGAGCTTCCCAATCTACCCTATTTCTTGTATGAATTTCTTCGAGAAATCGTTTCACCGATCAGTCGCCCGATGGCCTCAAGAGAGGATGTTGGGGGGTTAATCTACGAGGGTACTCAATACTCTTTCAACGCACGCTGGCACCCACAAATTTGCGTTGAAGCGGACTTGAACCAGGTCCTCCCAGCGAAGATCTCCATAAATTGTGGCGATGGTATGATGTGGGTTCAGGAGGTTACCTATAAGAATTTGCCCAATGCATGCTTCCATTGCGGGCTCCAAGGTCACAGGATCAAAGACTACCCCTCGAAGCAAAATACCAAGAAAAATAAGCCCAAACCAGGTGGGGCCTCAGATCCTTTCCCTCAAGTTGGCACTAGGGGCCATCCCTCTCCGATGGAGGAAGAAGCGGGCACTCCTGTTGCAGAGACGGAGTCAGATGGGTTCATTGAAGTAAGACATAGGAGGAAAGTTAGCCCTCGAAGAGCACTAGCAAGGAATGTTTTGACCATTGCCCCTTCGAATAACATGTACTGCAACCTAGAAAAGGAGATTAATGAGTTCGACCTCCTAGGGGACAACCTTTATGAAGAAGACCCTGTTGACATTGGATGCTCTACCAGCAAAGAAGACAACCAAGAAGGTTACACCACCAGTAAAGAGGATGGATTCACCACTAGCAATGAAGACTAATCAAGACAGTGAAAGCTCCTTCCTCGGACCTACTCCTCCAGTATGCTTTCCAAGCCTACCGCAACAAAAGTCAAAGCTTAAAGGGAAACAACCGTCAGGCATGCCTTGGAAGAGCCCCCTCAAGAGTAGGATCCTGAGTAAAGAAGTTGGGGGTAAAAAAGAAGATCAAAAGAAGAAAAAGATCGGGTCCCGCCCCTCAAAGAGGAAAACCATCAATAATGAAAATCACCTCGCTTAACGTCAGGGGGTTGTCCGACCCCTCAAGAGCGGCGATTCTTGGCCAATGGTTCAAAGACAAGTGCCTCAACCCCGACTTTATCTGCTTACAAGAGATTAAAATCGACACGGAGGATCTCTAGAAACGACTTAAACACATTTCGCCGAACCACCTTTGGCTCTCCACTTCGCACCCTAGGGGGGCGGGCGGCGCTGCAATTGGTATTAGTCACTTCTAGTCTAGCAGGTTGACCTTGACTTGTGAAGATCAAAATCATCATTGGATTGCTGCCTCTTTTGGGCTCCCTAAACAGTTCACCGTGGTCTCACTTTATGCCCCTAACGGTGAGACGGATAGAATAAACACTTGGACTTCCCTCCACTCCCTCTCACACAATGTTTTGCTCTGTGGGGACTTCAACATGGTTGAATTTCCTGAGGACCGTTGGAACAACAAGGGAAAAATTATTGACGGTCAGTTGAAAGAGATATGGGATAAAATCAAGCTTCATCTCGACTTGGTCGAGGTAAAAGATATGAAGGGGTTCTCATGGTCTAACCTCCAACTGGGGGACTCTCTGAGGAAAGCAAGACTTGATAGATGTTACATCGACCAAAACACCATCCTCCAGTGGGGTATTCCTTCGATTTCCCAACACATGGACCTGACTATCTCGGACCACTACCCGATTACTCTTTCTTTCAAACCGATTTCCACGCTCCGGAAAGCTCCTTGGTTCCACGCTTGTCAGACGTCATTTTCCCTCCCCTCTGTCCACCAAGAAATTTCCGCAGTTTGGGCGGAGGCCTTTGTTCTGTAATGAACCGGCTAAGTGCTAGAGAAGCGCGGTGGAAAGGACTCGATAAATTCTGATCAGGACTCATAAGGCCATAAGAGATATCCCAAAAAAAAGAAGAGAAAAGTTATACCGGAGACTCTCACGACTTGAAGAAGAAGTGAACAAAGGTAACTTGCAATGCCAGCAAGGTCTTTTAAAAATCAGGGAAAGACTAAGATTCGAGGAGGAGATTCAAAGGAAAAATCTTCAGATATTCTTCAAAGACTGGTGGGCGGGGAAGGCCGACAAACCATCGAAAGAGATGTGTAACATCCTCAAAAAGAAACAAGTTAGGGAATCCATCCTCTTCTTGGTTGATAACAATGGGATCGAATGTAGCATGGAAGTCGAGAACAGATCTTTCATCGTCGAGCACTTTACCCATCTCCTCGGGGTCTCTTTCCCGGCACAGGCGGGACTACATGGCTACCATCTCAAGGGTAGCTCATTCTAGAATCCCTTAGAACATGAGTTCTCTTCTAGAAGCTAACATTTTTGAGAACGAAATTATCGAGGTTATTGATGCCCTTCTAAATGGAAAAAGTCCAGGTCCTGATGGCCTCACCAATGAGTTTTTCAAGTCCTTCAAGCATGTGTTGGCCACCCCACTATGTTTGGTGTGGCTCGAGGCTCTGTCCTTCGGTGCCCTTCCTGAGTGTCTCAATAATGGCGCCATCAAGTTAATTCACAAAAGGGGAGATAAGAACAAAATTGAAACCTGGCGGCCGATTACCATGCTCCAAACTGGATACAAGATAATTGCCAAAGTTATTGCCAATAGAATCTCTTGTCACTTAAAGTCATGGCTTTGTGAGGACCAAAAAGGTTTTGTCAAAGGTAGATCTATACTTGAAGCAATTGTCGACATTTGGGAAGGCCTTACATTTGCTGAGGAGTCTACACAAGATCTGGTATTCATAAGATCGACTTCAACAAAGCATACGATAGATTGGAATGGGACTTTATTCTCCAATCATTGAAAGACCTTGGATGCAGCCAAAAGTTCACAAAAATGGTTTCTACTCTTCTCGGAAACGCTTCAACTAGAATAAATATCAATAATAAGCTCTCTGAGCCCATACGTTTAAAAAGATCTATCAGGCAAGGCTGCCCTCTAGCTCCTCTACTCTTCGCTATTGCCTTGAACGACCTCAGTCGCCTATTAAAGCATCACATCGACTATGGCAATCTCATGGGTCTTTCCCTACCTCTAAATCATGGCCAAATGATTGCCAGACTCTTTGCCGATGATATGAATGCCTTTGTGCATAATGATATGAACAACATTGAGGTGTTCTGGAGTTTCCTTGACATCTTTTGTGTGGCGTGAGGCTCCAAAATCAACCATGCTAAAACTGCTTTCAGAGCAATCCGCGGACCCCCACCCCAATTGTTGTTAGATTAGGGGTGTCAAGTTATCCCCAGAGGTGAAGTCTTCTGTCTCCTCGGCATCCCGATGGGCTTCGACATCACAATGGACCAACGATGGAACTAGGTGCTAGCCAAGCTGGATAGCAAACTAAATCATTGGAAAGGTATGCAAGTCAACTTGGCAGGGCGTGCTATGGTTGTTAACACATTTATGCTTTCAACGACTATTTACTTTATCTCGTGTTGGAGACCGAAGGAGAAAGAGTTGGCCAAAGTGGAAAGAATCTGCAGAAACTTCCTCTGGACTGGGGACCCCAACAGGAGGGGGATCCCCAAAATCATTTGGGAAACTTGCACTAGCTCGAAAGAATCAGGGGGCTTAGGTATTTTGGATATCGTGGCTTTGGCTGACAAGCTGGCAGTAAAGTGGCTTATCAAGGCCTGGAGCAATAGTGAGTCCTCTTGGGCTAAATTGATATTCAGAAACTTGAAAGACCTTACCTTGGTTGGCCATCTTGGTTGGAAGGACTTAGGGATTCTCACGCTTTTGTTCTCCCCCCTTCCGGTGTCCCCTAAAGGCTCTAGCCTCGTGTGTTCTTTTTGGAAGATTTGGAACAAGGCCAAACAATTCATGAGAATCAGTGATGAGTGGAAGTGGGCGGCTGGGATACGACAAAATGACTCTATCTGGTTCCCGATCAATGGCATTAGAGGAGTGGAGCCATGGAACCTCCAAACTGCAAAGCGGTTATGGAACAAGGGATTCAAACAGTGGAAACAGCTCTGGAAACAAGAGACCAACCAGTGGATTAGGTTCGAAGACTTAGACCCGAGACATAGAGTTACCCTCGAGGAATGGACTCTTCTTCAAGGCAGATGTTTGGCGTGGGACCTCTCAACTTCTCGCCTTCTCTCCGGACAGGATCTTCCTTGTCTTGAGGGCCTCAAATGGAGCAATGGTAAGAGAATATCCAGAATACCCAACTTCAAAGGGAACTTAGATGTTCATCACACCCTCAACAAGAGGTGGTGCCTTTCTTGGACCAAACTTCGATGGGAACTAAAATTCATGTCTATTTGGCACCCCCTAATTGAGACCAAAAAGTCTGTTCTCATGTGGCAGATCTTGCATAAGGGAATCTGGTCCAATTCAAGGGCGAATAAAATATGTGGTGTGCCACCATGGTGCAAACGTTGCCATCGATGCATCGAAGATTTAGCTCACTGTTCTTCGATTGCCCCAAGTCCCGAATTGTCTGGCATCACGTGACTCGGATTTTGAGACTCACACACCAAACCCATTGGCAACAAGTGCTATTGGGTGAGGCGGTCGGTTGTGCATCGAGGCTGTGGAATGCCATCAGGGGTGAGACTCTTTGGAAGATTTGGAGGGAGCGATGTGCTGTCAATTTTGACCAAACTCCTAAGGAATGGTCGATCGAGAAATCATTGTTTCTTCTAGGTAAAAGAATCTCCCGAGATAAGAGATCTCCACCGTTTAGACATCATTGTATTTATCTCCTCGAAAACAAGAAGTTGAAACCCAAATGGGTCCCACATGAGGGTGATGATAGATTTATCCACCTCATTTGTAATGCCCTCTAGCTTGCCACACTCGTCCCCTGCATTGTGGGATTTGGGGGGTCCCATGGGCACTAGTCCCACTCAATTGTAACTTTTCTTCTTTACTGTAATTAAAGTCCGGGAGAATAGGCTATGGCCGAACTTCCTTTTGTTGGAAAAAAAAAAGCATACTTTCTTTCTGCGTCCAGGACGTTATTGCTGTTAACTGTTATCATACGGGTACATCTGATTGTGCGAAATCCAAAATTTCTACCTTATCCACTACCTAAAAAAAAGGATAACAGGCCATGGTGCGGCTTTCGTAAGCGATGGTCCAAAGTAACAGCCAACGGACGGCTTTTCCTAACCTTTAGGGGCACCTCAGACACGCAGGACAATCTTTATAAATCGCTATAGGCATTTTCATGATTCGACGTTACACACGCAAACAATTACAGAACGCACGCAGAGAAGGACTTACATGGATACACTTGCTCTCTTGCAAGAATGGCAGAGCTGGTCCTGGCCGCTGGGCTCATCGTCCTTGTCGTCTGGCCTTCTGGTTTTCGGGGCTGTGCAGATTCTAATTCTTCTCATTATTCTTCTTCTTTTCTCATCATCTGACACCAACACGTCTAGTGCTGTTTTTCATCCTGAAGAATCAGAGAGCGTACTGCTTGCTCGCTCGCAATCTTCTACGCAATTCAGTGCCAGATCCAGACTTCTGAGCCTCGCTTCGCATGACCAGTTTGCCCCGACACTGCTTCTTTCGTAATCGTTGTCATCCCCAACTGCTTATTTACCTCCCTTTTCCTAGCCTAATCGCCGAATATGACAGAATAGCACGTTTATCTACCAAGATATCAGGATTCTCCACAGTTTTCATATGACCATTTCTTTCACACTCAATCAACTACCAAAACTGGATCCTTTATTGAGCCCAGATTAATATTGATTTACTTCGGATGAATTTCTATTTGACAACGAGGAAATCAAGTAACGAATACAGTGAGTTTTTCCCCTCTAATAACAGACTTACCTTCATTTCACAGGAGAGTAATTCAGTATATATTGTGGTTAGCCTTGATCCCAATTTTGTAAACGCACTGCCGTTGCAATTTGCACCATCTCTGTTGTTTGACCTTCAATCCATACAAATCAAGAGAATAGCACTAACACTTTGCTGATCCATAGCTTTCGCTTATCCACTCTATTTATCATGATCTGATGATGACGCTACTCATGATGATGACACACATTGCAAACAGAAAAAAAATATGTGCTTTGTTGGAATCATATTTACAAGGTAGGCCATATTGTGGTCTTACTTTATCCGTTAGCCAAAGACATGTAGCGTACATTGTGCTTTGAAAAGGGTAAATCTTGAATATGCCCTAAATGAGGGATCTGTGTATCCCATGTAGAATGATCGGGATACTTATCATGCCTATGATGCTGATGTTGTTTATGATAATCACAATTGGTACGAGAAGGGCAAGAGTATGTGCTCTAATCGGTCTAAACTATGATAAAAACCATTTTCCGATCATTTATCATATGTCAGCCAAACACATGTATCGTTGTTCTGGTTGAAGGACATATAACATTCGTTCACGCCATATATATGCAGTCTGGTTATCCTTAGCAGAATTGTTAGAATGATCATGATATTCATTCTCCTCGTGCTAATAATGATAATCACAATGTTTAAGACAGTCCACCAATCGCATGCTTTCTATTACTTACCGTTATGGGAGTGACCATGTTCAGATCTTATTTGATTGATCAAAACTTTGGCTACTTGATGCCAATCATCCCAATTTTGGTTAGTTGATTGACCTAATGTATTGATGAACATCAAATTGTGCGAACTTTGCAGTGTGGAACAAATTCTAACATGTGCTTCAATGGCTATTAAGTACATTACTAAGAAATGATATATGTAAATGTCTTGAAACTATAGTCCAATCAACGGAGCAAAGAATGTGTCACCATTGCTTAACTAGCAATCTCTTTCCACTGATATAGACTCTTGTGGTGTTTGAAGAAGGGGAAAGACTTGCGTTCACATTACTTTGAAATTTTTTTGGGCCCTCAAAGCTCCATTCTTTGCTTTCAAAGCTAGTTTTGAAACATTTTTGGGGTTATTCTTGGAGCCATTTTGGAGAACTCTTATGCATAGTTCCTTTTTAAATAGATTTAAGAACAGGAAGAAGATTGTTCTTTATACTTCTTTGATAATGAATATGCAGTTGCGGGACTGTGTTTTTTCAATCACCCTAGTAAATCTACAGTTTTATTGAAAGGTTTTCAGTTGTGGTGGGAGTAGCCACCACAAGTTTATGCAGCTTTTTGAGCCTAAAGAATTGAGTTGAAAGACACTTGTAGGTGTTGTTGGCTAGTGTTTGGGGTATGAATTCAACATTATCAATGCCATTTTACTACATATATTGGTCACATACGTACTAGGTTTGCTTTTCATAGATACTGCTTATGTATGTCCATGTGATCATTGATATAGTGGTTACAGTTTTGCATAATGATTTTGACGGTGATAAAGAGGTCTGTGGTGAGGTTTCCTTAACTAGGAGACACCCACATGTCAAGTTCTCTTTTCAGGATGCAGGTGGAAGACTCCCCACAGGAAATGTATGCTAGTTGTTCGTAGGTGCTCAATAAGCATAGTTGGCTTCTTTCAGTTAATTGAATGTATGTAGTGGGATCACTGATTCACTATGTACGTTTAGATGTCCGTGCTTGTAGTTTTATGAGCTTTTGATACTAGTCATATTCTCATTTTGAAGAGGCAACTCTGGAAAAGTTTTTCCATATTTTTTTTTCAACTATATAGTGGACAATTTACTCCTTGACACACTTATTGGTGTGAGCACATACGATCTCACAAAATCCTTTATTTTGTCATTACTATTCATTAATCCATTTTTCTCGTGATACTATATTGAAGTTTTCCCAGAATCTAACACTTGGTCATCCTTTTCTAAGCATTAATGGTGTTTGGACTCTTCTAGCTCTAGTATCATTCAAGTCAATTCTCTATCATAATGGCATCATAGATCTTAGGCATGTGTAGTTGATTAGGATCTAGTGCCAATGTTCATAGGAGGATCTCTAACTTGCAAGGGAGCATTTTGAGGTACAAAAATTTGATGGCACCAACTTTTCTCTTTGGAAGAACCATATTAAAGATGTGTTGATTCAGAGGAGGAAATGGAAGCCAGTAAATGGAATCTCAAAGAAGCTTGCTAACATGGATGAAGATGATTGGGATGATTTGGATGAGATTGCTAGGTCTACCATTCGATAATAGCTAGCAGATAATGTTTACTTTATAGTATTGGATCATGAATGTGGAGAGGAGGTTTGGAAAAAGTTCTACAATACATATGAGAAAGAAATAGCATCAAATAAAGTGTACTTAATGAGAAAGTTATATGATCTTCACACGAAGCACATGGATAGTAAGGCCTATTCAAGAAAATTGGGACTTATTCATGATTTTGGGACAATTATATGTTTCCCAACTCTATGTTTTTTGAACGATTCATGTTATTTAAATATCCTAAAAAGTGACTAGAGGTTGCTATTCAAGCTTCTCCAAATTCACAAGAGGTACTGTCCTATCTTGTTGATAGCAGAATCTTGAAATCTTGAGCTCAAGTCGCTCCTAATTTACAACACTAAGGTTTGAACTCAAGGAGCCTCTTCCAAAGTGGATATAGAGATTCAACATCATGAAGTCTCAGCATTCTAGTCCTTGATATTAAAGAAATAATGGTTTGAATATATGTAAGGGCCTCCTTCAAATCTCAAATTAATTATTGTTGATATATTTAGGTAGTGATGTGTGTGAACACACTATGAACATCAAGGCACATTTTTTCCTCTTTAGGAGGTTTTTTTCCCTCGGCTTGTATATATGCATATAGCCCTAACATGTCACTTATATTTTTACATTCTAGTGCTAATAAATTTAGTATTGTGTGTTATGCTCCAAGCTTCTTCTTCTTCCTCATGTTGTTCGCTTCATCTAGGGTGTCGTCAACACCCCTTAGGTCATAGTCTCGCATGAAAATTGGTGAGCATACTAACTGATTAGGATTTCAAAATAAATTTGCTCTATGGTGCCCAAATTGCAATTTGAGCTTGTTTCAGCCTATGAATGCACTATCACAGTGCTTGTGCAGGCAATTTTGTCTTTTTGTACCAAAGATATATATAGGTTTTGGTTTGCCACTATAGGCATCTCGAAGTCTACTATAGATTTAGCAAAACTTGATAGGGTAGTTCTGTTCATTTTTTTGAGATACAGTCATTTTTTCTACATCAAGGTATTTTATTCACTGGCCATGGCTAAAAGTAGTGATGTATTCCATATGTTGGTTGTTGAGGATAAGCTGGATGGTACCAATTACCCATTCTGGGCTTATATGTGCATCATGTATTGGTTGCAAATTGACTATGGAATACTATAAAGGGTGTTGAAAAACATCCTATTACACCTGCAAACAGAGTTTTTGAATGTGATGCAGATGGCATTGAAGATGATGATATTCTTCATGTTCCTGTTTGTGTTGCGGTTCCTGTTGTACCTACTGTAGAGCAAATTTGTTGGGGTGACAGAGATGCTTAGGCACATGCATTGATATCCTTGTCTATAAAACATGCCATTATGCCTCACATTCACTCTTGCAGAATAGCTAAGGATGCTTGGGATACACTTATCACTTTATACCAGGCAAGGAATGAGGCTCGTGTTGCTTACCTACAGAAACGTTAGAGAGTGAGCACATGAATGAAGGTGACTCCATGGATAGTTTTCGGACAGAGGTCAAAGATTTGAAGGAACGGTTGATTTTTTTTATGAAGTCTTGCCTAAGAATTCACTTGTGCAAATTGTTCTGAATAGACTACCCAATTCATATCTGACTTTTGCTTCAACTGTTCATTTGATGATGAAAGCAATCCAAATGCCTTAAAATTTGAGGACAGTCTCTATTCTATTGCAAGAAGATCAGTCTAGGCAGAACAAGTCCATTATGTGGGTTGCAGATGAAGCTTTCTTGGCTAGTTAAAAGGGCAAAGGTAAATGGACCTCTTCTAGTAGTAAGTAGAATTCTGCTAATTTTGCACAATCAAAGAAGGATGATAGAGATAAGAAGAAAACAAAAAAGCAGAAATTGTTTTGAAAATACTATAGAGGAAATGATCATGTCATAAAAGTTGTCCAAAACTCGCTACTGAAGAGTCAAAGAAGAAAGAGGCTGGAATGGTTGGTGTAGAGGCATCTACAGCCGTCTGCAATAGACTCAGATGTTTGGTACTTTGATAGTGGGGCAACCAAATATATTACCTCGCAGCACTAATTCTTCACTTCATTAGAGCATGCCCCTAGAGGCAATGCTATCACATGCACCAACAAATCCTCTTATCTTGACTGTTGATGATAGTTCTATTACATTGTCAAAATCTTTATTTGTGCCAATGATCAAGAAGAGTTTGTTATTAGTTTCAGCTTTTAAAGCCAAGATTGACTTGGTTGTGAAATTTGTTAATGACAGATATACACTTCATGATATGTCAAATGTCGATGTCATCATTGCTTTTGAAATTTTATGTTCTAGGCTGTATAAGCTCATAGACTATGAGAAATATGTGAATGATTTAGGATGTCAAATACATTATTCTCAGGCTTTGTCACATGCAAAGATTTGGCATGCACACTTTGTTCATCTGATTTTTTCTACTTTGCCATGCCTACGAAAATCTAAAATGGTGTCCTCTATGCCCAAACTTGATGGACCTGGTTAACATGTCTGTGAAGCATGTATTTTGGGAAAAAACTAGCATTCCACATTCCCAAAACATGGTTGAGTTCAAGCTACTCAAAAATTGTAGCTTGTTTAGAGTGATGTTTGTGGTCCTATGCAAACATGCTCTTTTGGAAATTATCTTTACTTCGTGACTTTCATTGATGATTTTTCAAAGCATGCATGGGTATATCCACTGGAAGCAAAGTCCGAGGTGTTTATGTGCTTCAAGGAGTTTTTGGTTTTGGCTGAAAATCTATCAGCATGTAAAATGGGCATCCTCTATTCTGATGGAGGGGGGAAATATATGTCTTCTAATTTTCATGCATTTTTTGCTGAACATGGGATAGATCATCAGTGTACAGTGCCATATACACCTCAATAGAATGGAGTTTCTGAACCAAAAACAGTTCACTCATGGAGATGGCAAGATGTATGGTCAAGAGTCATGATTTACCACATAGTTTCTAGCTTGAGGCACTTATGTGTGCAATATATGTAGTTAACGGGTGTCCCACTAAGGCATTGCAATCTATCACTTCATATGAGGCTTGGCATGGTTGTAAGCCATCTATTTCTTACTTGCATGTTTGTGGTTGTCTCGCATATGTATTAGTGTCTGCACAACAATGCAAAAAATTGGATGATAAAGTACTTAAATGTATTTTTGTTGGGTACTATTGTACGAGAGCTCCATAGCTTCCACACACAAACTATGAAGGTTAACTAACTAGCATCACATTGGGAAGAGAGATCTCCTTTCCACCCATCCAACCCCTCCAATATATAGCTCCAAGTCCAAGGGTGTAAGTCCCTCTCAAGGGGACATGTTGTACCTTCCATCAAATGGGTCCCTAAGGTGTTCACATGGTTTCCCAAGCTTAGAAAATCACATTTAATTACATGGCTTCTAAAAGAAGACTCTCCAAGCTCTCACGTGCTAGGAGAACCTTCCAATCAAGCCTAGGGTACTCAACCTTAGAGAATAAGCCCTAAAGTTCAAGATCCATTTAAAAGGGGTAAATAAACCATAAATCCCAAGGGTTTCACACCTAAAAACCCAAGGGTTCTACACCTTAGACCGATGTTATTAACAACATTCTCCCCCCCTAAAGACCATTTTCATCCTCGGAAATGAGTGGAGACATATACCTTCGGGTATTCTCCAATGTCCCATGATCAATCTCAAGCATCATGGCTTTCATCTGTCTAAGTTTGTGTAGTACTCCTCATTCTCTCTCTGGCTAGGCATGCAGGAGGACCAAAGAAGATAGAAGAGAGAGTCAAGCAACGAAGAGGCAAATGTGTATAGCATATTAAGTGAAATAAAGCCTCTGATCATTGATCCATGCTCATAACGCCATGAACATGTGGTGCACTTCATTCCGACAAGTAGCTGCCATCTTCGTTATTGTCAACGGTTGCCGAGACTGGGAGGAGAGCTCTCAGATGTCTTGGGCTCCGATCCATTACATTACTTTCACTTTCAGAGCCATCTCGGTTGATTTGTTATTCTACTCTCTTTTTCTCTCTCTTTCGGCCTTTCTTTTTCTCTCGTCTTCCTTTTTTTTCTCTCTCTCACGGCCTACTCTCTCCCTCTCTCTCGCTCTCTCTCTCTCTCTCTCTCTCTCTCTCTCTCTCTCTCTCTCTCTCTCTCTCTCTCTCTCTCTCTCTCTCTCTCTCTCTCTCTCTCTCTCTCTCTCTCTCTCTCTCTCTCTCTCTCTCTCTCTCTCTCTCTCTCTCTCTCTCTCTCTCTCTCTCTCTCTCTCTCTCTCTCTCTCTCTCTCTCTCTCTCTCTCTCTCTCTCTCTCTCTCTCTCTCTCTCTCTCTCTCTCTCTCTCTCTCTCTCTCTCTCTCTCTCTCTCTCTCTCTCTCTCTCTCTCTCTCTCTCTCTCTCTCTCTCTCTCTCTCTTTCCTCCCCTCCACTCGTCTCCAACCCCGCTCAACCCCAACCCCAACCCCAACCGCGCTCAACCCCAACCCCAACCCCAACCCCAATCCAGCTCAACCCCAACCCCAACCCCAACCCCACTCAACCCCAACCCCAACCCCACTCAATCCCAACCCCAACCCCAACCCCGCTCAACCCCAACCCCAACCCCGCTCAACCCCAACCCCACTCAACCCCAACCCCAACCCCAACCCTGCTCAACCCCAACCCCAACCCCAACCCCAACCCCGACCCCAACCCCGCTCAACCCCAACCCCAACCCCGCTCAACCCCAACCCCAACCCCGACCCCAACCCCGCTCAACCCCAACCCCAACCCCGCTCAACCCCAACCCCAACCCCAACCCCGCTCAACCTCAACCCCAACCCCAACCCCGCTCAACCCCAGCCCCGCTCAACCCCAGCCCCGCTCAACCCCAACCCCAACCCCAACCCCGCTCAACCCCAACCCCAACCCCGCTCAACCCCAACCCCAACCCCACTCAACCCCAACCCCAACCCCACTCAATCCCAACCCCAACCCCAACCCCGCTCAACCCCAACCCCAACCCCAACCCCGCTCAACCCCAACCCCAACCCCAACCCCGCTCAACCCCAACCCCAACCCCAACCCCACTCAACCCCAACCCCAACCCCACTCAACCCCAACCCCAACCCCAACCCCACTCAACCCCAACCCCGCTCAACCCCAACCCCAACCCCGCTCAACCCCATCCCCAACCCCAACCCCAACCCCAACCCCAACCCCGCTCAACCCCAACCCCAACCCCGCTCAACCCCAACCCCGCTCAACCCCAACCCCGCTCAACCCCAACCCCAAACCCAACCCCGCTCAACCCCAACCCCAACCCCGCTCAACCCCAACCCCAACCCCACTCAACCCCAACCCCACTCAACCCCAACCCCGCTCAACCCCAACCCCAACCCCAACCCCAACCCCACTCAACCCCAACCCCAACCCCACTCAACCCCAACCCCGTTCATTGCCAACCCCATCCCCAACCCCACTCAACCCCAACCCCAACCCCAACCCCAACCCCGCTCAACCCCAACCCCAACCCCAACCCCAACCCCGACCCCAACCCCGCTCAACCCCAACCCCGCTCAACCCCAACCCCAACCCCAACCCCGCTCAACCCCAACCCCAACCCCGACCCCTCCACTCGTCTCCAACCCCGCCCCCTCCACTCGTCTCCAACCCAGCCTCCTCCACTCAACCCCAACCCCAACCCCAACCCCAACCCCGCTCAACCCCAACCCCAACCCCAACCCCAACCCCGACCCCTCCACTCGGCTCCAACCCCGCCCCCTCCACTCGTCTCCAACCCCGCCTCCTCCACTCAACCCCAACCCCAACCCCCACGACCCCTCAATGCTCCACAAACCCCCACGAGTCATCGGCGTCACTCATTTTTGGCGAGCCTACGAAAAAAAAAGGAATGCTCACGATTATCCTTTCAAAAAGAGTTGCCACTGCGCTTCATAGGAATTGAACCCAAATCTAGATGTTGAGAGGCGGATGGCCTATCCAAGGCGCCCGTCAACTTTTTTTGGACATGTGAGGCAACATAAACTAGACAAAGTGCATGTAATTTTGGATGCATAATTGGAGGACCATTTCTTAACCAAACCCTACAGTCTTATATATCGTTGGAAAGCTCTCAACGAGTACTTTTCATTGGTGCAATAATAACTTTGAAATCTTGGATCAAATTTTACCACACCCCAAAAAACCCCCACAACTCCTCATAACTCACCCCTCCACAACCCTCCACAAACCCCATAATCTCTCTCAAATCCCCACAACTCACTTAATATGAAGGATCAAAATTTACTACAAAAATTAGATAAAGGATGTGCTTCTCAAGGTCATTCAAATATCATGGGCGACACAAAATGAGGATCTCAGTTTGCATTCAAAAGTGACAGTAAAGGTGTAAGTGGTAAAAGTAAAAGTGGTGCAATGAGTGTTGCCGCCAAGGATTCATGACGACTGCCTATTTTTGAGGATTCAATTCAAATCAAGGGAATATTTGACCTACCCCCTAATTTTGGGAGATCAACCGGCACGTGATCAGTGGACGTGAAGGTTCGGCAAGGCTCTCTTGGCCTATTGAGGCCTATAAAAACAAGGGATTTGTGCTCATTTGGGTACACATTTTTTTGGAGTTACATTGATGCGTGAATACGTGCAGAAGTCCTCTCTTGCACTTGGTGGTTTCAAGCCTATTGTAGGAGCTACTCTGTAGTGCGGATACAGAGGTTAGGCTTCTTAGTGGAGGGCTATGAGCACTATAGTGTAAGAGAGTGCCTAAGATTCTCTTTCTTTTCTGTGAGTCAGTATTAGTGTTAAGCTTTATTCTCTTGAGCAAATCTTGCCATTTGTATTGTTCTGGGTTAGACTGCATGTAATTGGCTCCCTTAAGATGATGGGAAGTCTCTGTGCATGGAGGTTATTCACTTGTTTGGTAGCATGTTAGCCCTAAGCTTGTACATTTGAGCATCACACTGCCCAACCTTGTAATCATCTGATTTGAATCAAGAAGTGTATGGTCCTCCTTGGTCAATTGTTGTTCATATTTTCTGAAGTATGTACCACTCTGTGCAATCCTTGTTGTCTCCCTGCTCACAGAAATGTTAAAGGGTATACTTCCCTAAAGAGAACTCCCCTTGAGTAGGTGACGTACTGGATGTGTTAATCTTTAATCTCTACTTTTGTTAAAAGTAGATACCCCAGTACCTCCTCTACAGTTTGGCATACACGGTGGGACCTTTGCATTTCTGTGAGAGGTGGTTTGCCCTATTGCAATTGCGAATAGGTACATGACCCATACACGAGCAGATGAGGAATCTCTTCGTGTTCGAAGGAGCCTTAACAAGTTAGCAATAACCACGGCTAGTGAGTCTACCTCCCCTCTACCCTCCCTAAATTTATCTATTGATTTGGGTGCGACACCATTGTCAAAAGAGGGGTATAGGAGAACTCTAGACTTCTCCTCAGATACGTCCGAAGAAACACCATTACAAATGGAGGATCTCTCTCATTTACTCTCGATATTAAACATCAAATTCCCTACCTTCAAGGGACAAGCTTATGAGGATGCTGATGATCATGTGAGGAGATTTATCTCTTTATGCCGTGGACGAGGTCTACAGAATAGAGAGGATACAATGTTGGCATTTTTTCCATCCACATTGGAGGGTCTTGCAGATAAATGGTATAGTCAATATGCAGATGGCCATTTCACTACATGGGAGGCTCTGAAGGCGGCATTCTCACAGACATTCCGACCAAGTGATTCCTCGGAAAGAGCTCTAGACCAGCTAGAGAACCTGAAGCTAAGGCCAAGTGAATCCTTTCATGAACTTCACACTAGAACAAAAGCACTTGTTGCACGACTACCACATGCTCCAGGTGATTTCTTGGTTAAAAAGTGGATTGAGAAGGCTCTGCCCAGGTCATCTCAACAGAAGCTTCGTGAGTCTCTTAGATTGGATGCTACCCTCAATGATTTTGTTGCAGCTGCATCACGCATTGAAGAAGCAAGGCAACATTTTGAAGGGGATACACAACCAAAGTATGCTGCAGATCTGGATCCTATTGAGCAACTGAGAAGGGAATTGGAAGCATTGAAGATGCAACAAAATCAACAAGAAGAGAAGGTCTTGCCACCACTGCGTCGCACTGATGATGAAGTAGCCCAACTTCGCCGAGAGTTAGAAGACTTGAAGACCACTCAGGATATAAGGAGACAAATTTGGTGTACAATCTGTAATAACAATGGACATCCCAATGCTAATTGCCCTATTAAGGTAAGCTGTCAATTTTGTGGAAAACATGGTCATGAAGCAAGGGATTGCTACTACCTCAAGGGTACACAGTAGAGAGGTAACCCTCAAAATTTGGATTCATATTATGCTAGTACTTCAAATACATCTAATAGAGAGGAGAATAGGCCTGCAAAGCCTAGATATAATAGACCTTTGATGTGCTATCGTTGTGGTGAGTATGGCCACATGCAAAATAGGTGTTCTCTTCCAGAAGATGCACCTCCCTGTCAACATTGTCTAGAGGCCAAAGATCATTATACCAAAGATTGCCCAAGAGGTCCTCCTGCTCCAATCCACATGATTGCGGTCTCTCCACATGAAGAAGGAAAAACCACTCAGTCTTATGCCGTTTCATCCTCTGCAATACCCATGATGACCAGAGCTAGGCAAGCAACTGCAACCCATAGAGACGAACGACAAGGATTTCAGGATAAAGAGGAGGAAAAGAAGTCTGGATGGAAGGACCAAGTAGAAATTGAAGGAGCTTATGAAAAGGTGGCTACTACTATGAGGGACCAATCAACAAGACTGCAAGAAAACACTCAGGAGGTAAACATTGAACAGATCTTGAAAGGTATTCATCACAAGGTTAGTCTATATGAACTTATAAGGATGGATTCAAAAATAAGAAGTGACTTACTGAAGATTATACACTATGCTCACTTAGTCCAATCACCTAGTATATATGGATTCATGGTTGATTTTCCCCCTGCACCCTTAGCAGACTACCAAAGTTCAAGATTATCAGTTTGTATAAAGGATGAAGCTCTTACAGGTGTGATCATAGATGGAGGCTCTGGTATCAATTTGATGCCAGATTTTACAATGAAGAAGCTAAATTTGAACCCCACCAAAATGGCACCATTTACAGTTACACTAGCAGATCAACATCGGGTTGCACCTCTTGGCATTATTGAAAAGGTACGGATGAGAGTACAGGGTTGCCACTTTGTGTTGGATTTTGTTTTTATTTCACTTCCACAGGAGACTTCCTATCCTTTGCTCCTGGGGAGACCTTGGCTGAGACAAGCAAAAGCTTTGCAAGATTGGGGGAAGAATAAACTATGGATTTCAACAAGCACCAATAGCCAACTGCAACTACACTTGGAAGAAGGATTTGATTCAGGAAAAACCACTGGATATACTGTGGATACTCAGGTAATGCCCTCTCTACCCCAAGAAGATGATACATTGTTAAATTGGATGATGGGAAGTGCAGAGTGTTGTACAGTGGAGATCAATGAAATTGAGGAAGAAGTTGCAGATAAGGAAATTACAGAAAGGGGCAATGAAGACCACAAGGTGTTGGAGAATGAGCAATTGAAGGAAAATACAAGCTTTGAGGAGGCAACCAATATAAAAGTATCAGAGAGGGAAGATTATGAACCTAAGAGCAGAGAAGATCTTCCTTTTGCAGATATACCTCAAGGATGGATGAAAGAACATGTTGCAGAATATAAATTAAAATCCACTCCTGTATATAGTGGAGATGATTTCTCAAGCAAGACCAGTCCTGAAACATTGGTTCAAGAAGTAAATTTAGGGGATGAAGAGAACCCTCAAATGGTCCATTTGGCATCCTGGTTGTGGCATTATCCTCCCTTGCTACAGAAGGTAACTTCTTTGCTTTTTACTTATAAAAGTGTCTTCGCATGGTCCTACAAAGATCTAACAGGGATACCAGAAGAGCTTGGGTTACATCGGATACCCTTAGTTGAGGGAGCCGCGCCTGTAAGAAGTAGGCCATATCGACTCAATCCGAAGTATGCAGAGGCGGTAAAAGCAGAGATTACAAAACTAGAAGAAGCGGGTATAATTGTTCCAGTAGAACATTCCAGGTGACTTTCTTCTATGGTTATTGTGCCCAAGAAAAATAGTGGAAAAATAAGAGTATGTGTTGATTTTCGTGCTTTGAATAAAGTGACTATTCAAGATGGATTTCCTCAGCCCTTCACAGAGCAAGTGCTTGAGGAAGTAGCTAGTCACACTTTGTATAGTTTCTTGGATGGTTTTAGTGGCTACAACCAGATATTAATTTACCCTGATGATAGGGACAAAACAGCCTTTGTTACTCCCTAGGGCACTTATGTCTATACTCATATGGCTTTTGGTTTGAAGAATGCGCCAGCTTCATTTAATAGAACGATGTATATGATATTGGGCAAATGGTTAACAACCTTTCTCCGCATATTTATGGATGACTTTTCAGTATTCTTAGGTACAGATAGAAGGGCGGCAGTTCAAGATTTCCATGATCATTCAGAAAATCTAAAAGAAATTTTTGAGCAATGTCTCAAAACGGGTTTGAAATTGAATCCTGATAAATGTCACTTTTTGGTCACTAAGGGTACTCTTCTTGGTCACATAGTATCTGCTGAAGGTATAATTGTTGACCCTGCAAAGGTTACAGCTATTCTTTCTATGCCAATTCCACAAAGCCCAAAGGAAGTGCAAATTTTCTTGGGCCATGCAGGGTATCACAGAAGATTCATTAGGATGTATTCAGAAATTGCTAAGCCCTTGTCAAAGCTTACCAGTAAAAAGATCCCTTTCACATGGAGTGCTGAGGCTGAGAAAGCATTTTGTGAATTAAAAATGAGGCTATGTACTGCTCCACTTTTAAGTGTTCCTAATTGGTCATTGGAATTTCATGTGCATACATATGCTAGTCTTCATGTTGTTGGTGCAGTTTTAGCTCAACCGTCATCTCACAAAGTGGATAGACCTATCTCTTATGCCAGCAGATTACTCAACCAAGCTGAAAGGAATTACAGTACAACGGAAAGAGAAGGTTTGGCTATCGTATTTGCTCTTGAGAAGTTTAGACATTATCTCCTTGGTGTACATTTCATTGTTATCTCTGATCATCAGCCCTTGAAGTATTTGATAAACAAGCCTAGAGTAGCTGGAAGGATTTGGAGATGGTTACTCCTATTTCAAGAATTTAATTTTGATATTTATATTAAGCCAGGAAAAGAGCATTACATGGCAGATCAAGTGTCCAGGACTGCAATGAGAGAAAAGGCAACAGGTATCAATGATGAACTAGTGGATAGCAATCTTTTTCTAGTAGCAATTCGGACAGGTTGGTATGATGAAATTCTTCAGGTTCTCACTACTGGAAAGATTCTAGAACACTTGACACCTGTAGAAAAAAGAAGATTACTTTTGGAAACCAAAGCCTATTCTCTTATAAATGGAAATTTATATAAATACTCTCAGGATGATATCTTGAGAAGGTGTGTCTATCCAGAGGAGGTAAATCTTTTGCTAGAGGCAGCACACAGTGAAGGACACCTAAAGGGGGAAGAATTGGCTCATAGAATCATCCACAAGGGTTTATGGTGGCCTCATATTTTCAAAGATGCAATCAAGTTTGCTAAAGAATGCCACATCTGCCAGAGGTGTGCTCCCGCGCCAACCAAATTGAATTTCCAACCATTGGTCATATCTACAGGATGGCTCCCATTTGAACGATGGGGTCTGGATTTCATTGGGCCAATTTACCCAACTGGTCAACCAGGAGGTAAAAAGTATATTTTGATGGCCACATGTTATGCCACTAAATGGATAGAGGCTAAAGCTACTATGGATTGCACGGCTCTGACAGTAGCTAAATTTATGTATAAACGTATTTTCTCAAGATTTGGTTGCCCACTGGAAATTACTAGTGATAGGGGCACACATTTTGTAAATCAATTGCTCCAGTTTATATTTGACAGGTACAAAATCTTCCATAAAAAGTCTTGTGCCTATTACCCAAGGGCAAATGGCCAAGCAGAGAGTTCCAATAAGATTTTGATTGGACTACTTCGCAAATTATCTTTTGATCATCAAAGCTCTTGGCCACTAGCACTAATTGGTGCAATTTGGGCTTTCAGAACCACGAAGAGGGGAACCTCAGGCAAAACTCCATTTCGCTTAGTTTATGGGAAAGAGGCATTGGCACCATTTGAGTTTATCATCAGAAAAGAAATAGGAATCAAAACCATTGGAATTGAACCCCCCATTCAGAGATTGGTGGCATTAGAAGAGTACAGAGAAGGGGCAATGCAGAAACGTCTGGTGACACAAGAAGAGCGCAAGAGATTGCATGACAGGTATCTGAGATCCAATGAAGTTCAGGAAGGGTCTATGGTTTTAGTGCATCAGGTTCCACCAATTCAAACTAAATTGGCACCCAAGTGGATAGGACCTTATAAGGTAATCAAGCTATTGCCACATGGCGCTGTGCATCTGGAAGATCTGCAGGGTAAAAGGATTCCCCTGGTCAACATCTCCAGGGTGAAGAAGTATCTGAATTAGGTCAAAATGGTAGCACTTCATTCCTTCTACATACCATATTTCTTTACAGTAATTGCAGTATATCTAGATCTCTTTGAAATAAACAGAATAAGGAAGAAATTGCACCAGGGACGGTGCAAAAGCTTGATGTGGGGGTCTGTAGTACTCCTCATTCTCTCTCTGGCTAGGCATGCAGGAGGACCAAAGAAGATAGAAGAGAAAGTCAAGCAACGAAGAGGCAAATGTGTATAGTATATTAAGTGAAATAAAGCCCCTGATCATTGATCCATGCTCATAACGCCATGAACATGTGGTGCACTTCATTCCGACAAGTAGCTGCCATCTTCGTTATTGTCAACGGTTGCCGAGACTCAGAGGAGAGCTCTCGGATGTCTTGGGCTCCGATCCATTACATTACTTTCACTTTCAGAGCCATCTCGGTTGATTTGTTTTTCTACTCTCTTTTTCTCTCTCTTTCGGCCTTTCTTTCTCTCTCGTCGTCCTTTTTTTTTCTCTCTCTCTCATGGCCTACTCTCTCCCTCTCTTTCTCTCTCTCTCTCTCTCTCTCTCTCTCTCTCTCTCTCTCTCTCTCTCTCTCTCTCTCTCTCTCTCTCTCTCTCTCTCTCTCTCTCTCTCTCTCTCTCTCTCTCTCTCTCTCTCTCTCTCTCTCTCTCTCTCTCTCTCTCTCTCTCTCTTTCCTCCCCTCCACTCGTCTCCAACCCCGCTCAACCCCAACCCCAACCCCGCTCAACCCCAACCCCAACCCCAACCCCGCTCAACCCCAACCCCAACCCCAACCCCAACCCCGCTCAACCCCAACCCCAACCCCAACCCAAACCCCAACCCCAACCCAAACCCCAACCCCGCTCAACCCCAACCCCAACCCCAACCCCACTCAACCCCAACCCCAACCCCACTCAACCCCAACCCCAACCCCAACCCCAACCCCAACCCCGCTCAACCCCAACCCCAACCCCAACCCCAACCCCAACCCCAACCCCAACCCCGCTCAACCCCAACCCCACTCAACCCCAACCCCAACCCCGCTCAACCCCAACCCCAACCCCAATCCCAACCCCGACCCCAACCCCGCTCAACCCCAACCCCAACCCCACTCAACCCCAACCCCAACCCCAACCCCAACCCCGCTCAACCCCAACCCCACTCAACCCCAACCCCAACCCCAACCCCAACCCCAATCCCGACCCCTCCACTCGTCTCCAATCCAGCTTGTTCTGAAAGGCAGATAACTCTTTCATAATCCGTACCCAAATCACTTCCTCTTAGATGTACACATACTTTGTACTTTTATGCTTAGTAAAATGGGTGGATTTTCCTGTTTAAAATTTGCCTCCAAACATAGAGGGGAATCTATTTTTATAATTCCTTGCCCAACCAATAGAATGTTATAGGTGGATTATCTATCTAATTCTAAGAGGATATAACATCTTCTTTATGGTCAGAGAGAATAGCTTACCAAAATGGGTTCAATGTTCTTTCAAAACTTTACATAGTTTTTTAGAATCCACTTTAAGGGACTTAAATTCATACGGATTAATCAAACTATTGTAAACTCCAATTCATTGAAATCTACTAATGTAAAAGATCGTGTTATCTTTAAGGTCAAAAGTAGAAATAGATGATTCCAATCTTCAATGTTTAATCCTTATGTATCTTTAGTTGTATCTCAAACCTTAAAGGTCTTCTTGATCCTTCCAAAATTCTCAAAGATGTCCTATGTTGACATTGTAATTAGATGTTTCTTATTCTTCACTTAACTTGAATTATCAAGTATCAAAAAGATGGTCTTTCTTAGCTTTCTTTCAAGCTAAGTCTAAGATCATTTTTATGTTCCTTGAATTTCAAGTCATACTTTGGGATGAAGCTTTTAG
This sequence comes from Ceratopteris richardii, assembly GCA_020310875.1. NCBI lineage: Eukaryota > Viridiplantae > Streptophyta > Polypodiopsida > Polypodiales > Pteridaceae > Ceratopteris > Ceratopteris richardii. Next base: position 68,486,190 of record CM035432.1, on the reverse strand, counting down.
GGCTTCATCCTTTGGATTTTACCTTCAAACTCAAAGAAGTTGATCCTCTCCTTATTTCTAGTGCTCTATGAGAGATAGATCCTTTCATATTTTCTTGGTAGAAGTATTTTTCCCTTTGAGAGGATAATTGAAAAAGATGCCTATTACTAGACATTATCTTCTTGACGTATTCCTTTGGATCACAAATCCCTTTTTCTTCTAACCATGAAGAAAAAGTACTCAATGTGAATCAATACCCACTGTCCCATACCAGTGGATTCTTCGTCCAATCCACATAATTGTCTCTATATCTTCTCACCTTCTTTGTCCTTTTCAATGCCCTTCATACTATGGTACCAAATTATGAGAGCAAAGACTAAGATGCTTAGATACACAACTACTAATCTTATTTAAATATCTTGTTAACCATTTAATGTGGTGTGACTCATCTTATCAAACTCAAAGATTGACTTGATCTTTGCCCTACTTGGGTCTTTTTGCTTTCTTCTCTTCTTTAGCCAAAACAAGTGATAAGAATAGGTCTTTCTTGAATAGATCCCTTCATGCTCAAAAGGTTTACTTATGTTATCCCATGAAGCATCAAGATACCTTTAGGATTATGTTTTATAGCTTATCCAACTTCTTTTCCTAAACCACTTAGGATTTGTAAAATCCTTATGGTGTATAAAAGTATTTCTTCCACATTGCGATTCTTTGAGAACTTGCAATCCTTGAGACTTTCCTCTAGTTGGCAGATGAAATAAAGCACTAGAATAGGAGGAAGTGCTTGAACTTTATTTATTTCTTGCATATCTTTTACCTTGCAATACCTTATTTGGTTTCTTTAAGGCATAAGATACAAGTTCTTGGGGACTTTCTCCCCTCCTTAAGAGCTTTCGTCCTCAAAAACTGCCTAAGGGTATATTGAAAATTGTGTTTTTTCTATAGAATTTAAAAGATTTTATTTTCAATATTTTATTGCCCCCTCGTTAAAAGAACTATTCAAAGATTTTTTCTTTCTCTTCTCCAAGTTCACAGAACAAATGTCCCAAGGTTCAAGTTTGAATTACCTCTAAATTCGATGTCCCATATCATCGAATCAACTTCAATGGTAGTATAAGCTTAGATGTCCCATACCATCCGACTTGCACTTCCACTTAAGTAAAGGTAACTTTTGCTTGAATTTTGGGATCAAACCCTCTTTTTAGTCTAATTAAGTAAAATCTATTACTTCTTAGACTTGTAAGTGTTATTTCCATTGAAGAGCATATGTGGTGCCAATGCTACAATGGGCTTTCAAGTTACCGATTCTCAAGAATTAATGTCAAAGTTTGACCTTTGGATGATTCCTTTGTTCAAATGCACTCTAAAACACTACAACAGATCGGCCGTATATGGAGGTTTTTATCGACGGAAATAAATGCGCACATTTTTGCCCCGACGTCGATCTAGGTGTCTATATGCGCATCGGAATTACAGTGCCGATATGGGCATCGATATAGCGTCGATATGGGCATCCTTATAACCACGGATATGGGCGTCAGTATGAGCATCGATATAATCGTTGGTATATCCATCGGTATTACCGACTCTCATATCGACGGTTATACCGATGCTCATGCTGACGATTATACTGACGCCTCTGTTGGGTGTACCGTCGGGTACATAGGTCAGTTGAATATCTTTGCTTATCAACTTCTCCCTCACATAATGGTAATGGACCTCTATATGTTTGGTCCTAGCATGATAGATAGGATTAGCTGCAAGGTGAAGAGAACTTGTATTATCTCCAAAGATTATTCGAGACCTAGTATATAAACCCAATTTTGTATAGAAAAGTTGAATCCAAATAGCTTATTGTGTGGCATTAGCCAACCCTCTATACTCTGCCTCTGTAGAAGACAATGCAACACTTGGTTGCTTCTTTGCAGACCAAGATATTGGCTTATCACCTGCAAATGAAATATATCCAGAAGTGCTCCTTCTATCATCCTTGCATCCTGCCCAATCTGCATTTGAATAAATTTTGATATCAATGTCTGAAGTGTAAGGAAAATACAAACCATGGTTTTGTGTACCCTTGAGATACTTCAAGATTCTCTTGGCAGCCTCCATGTCAGGTATCCTTGGCTTGTGCATAAATTGACTTAGCACACTAACTCCATATGCAATATCTATCCTTGTTAAGGTAGCATAGTTTAAGCTACCCACCATACTTTGATAACATGTAAAGTCATTGACTTCATCACCTTCATGGGCACTTAGTTTTAGGTTTACCTCCATTGGAGTGATTGCTGTTTTGGCATCCTGCAAGTGAAATTTCTTTAACATATCCTGTATGTACTTTTTCTGAGTAATGTATATCCGTGAATTAGTGTAGACTAACTCAAGCCCAAGAAAATACTTCAATAGACCAAGATCATTGATCTTGAACTTCTTCATCATCTGGCTCTTGATTTGTCTAATGCCATTGACATCATTACCTATAATTATGATGTCATCAACATAAACACAAAGGTATATTACCTCTCTTGATGAATAGAGAAGTATCTGCCTCGCTCATAACAAAAACTTGGTCTTGGAGGTATGTAGTTAACCTATAATTCCAGGCTCTAGGTGCCTGCTTCAATCCATATAAAGCCTTTTTTAATTTGCAAACATATGTTACCTTCTTAGGGTCCTCATAGCTAGGAGGTTGTGACATATATACCTCCTCTGAAGTCCATCCATTCAAGAAAGCATTCTTGACATCCAATTGGTAGATATTCCAATTTTTTGATGCAGCCACACTAATCAACACTCTGATAGTTGGCATCTTGGCCACAGGTGAGAATGTCTCCTCATAGTCAATGCCTTGGGTTTGTGCAAAACCGTTGGCTACCAATCTGGCTTTGTACCTATTAATTGTGCCATCATAATTTCTTTTAAGTTTATAGATCCATCTGGATCCTATTACCTTCATGGAGTCCTTCTTTGGTACTAACTCCCATGTATCACTCTCCTTGAGTGCTTCAATCTCCTCATCCATAGCTTCTTTCCATTCTTATTTGGTTATGGCTTCTTCATATGACCCTGGTTCTTCATTTGACAAATCTTTGGCAAGATAAACAGAATGTTTAGTAACAAGAGATGTATCATATCCATATCTAATAGGCTTTTTGCTTTCTCTTTGTGATCTTCTGATTGATTGAGTTGAAGATTCAAGTATGTCTTCAAGATTCTTCATCTTCATTTTGCCCTTGGGCTTCCATGCCTTGAACTCTTCAAGATTGATAGTGTCTTCATCATCTGAACTTGTGTCTTCATTCTGAGTGGGTTCCTCCTTTGCAAGACTTGGAAACTCCTCTTCCAAATCATAGGGTAATTTAACTTTCTTGCATTCATTCTCATACCAAGAATCATTTTCATCAAAGACAACATCTCTGCTTACCATGAATCCCTTATTGGTAGGGTTATAAAACCTGTAACCTTTTTATTTAGATCATACCCAATAAAGATGCACTTTTCAACCTTTGGGTCTAGTTTACCTCTTATCTAAGAAGGAATGTGTACATATGCTACACATCCAAATATCCTGCAATGGTCTAGTGATGGTCTCTTACCATGCCATGCTTCATAGGGTTTCATCCCATCAAGGGATTTAGATGGTAACCTATTTATGAGATAAGTGGCAGTAGAAACACTTTCTGTTCATAGATAGTTAGGTAATTTTTTCTCATTCAACATAGACCTAGTTGTCTCAACAATTAATCTATTTCTTCTCTCAGCTACCCCATTTTGTTCAGGAGAATACCTTGTGGTTATTTCTCTTTTGATGCCTCTGTCCTGCAAGAAGTTTTCAAACTCATTGGAGAAGTACTCACCTCCTCCATCTGACCTTAGCCTCTTCAAATTTTTTCCTGTCTGATTCTCAACAAGTGCAAGGTATTTTTTAAAGCAATTAAACACCTCATCCTTGTGCTTCGTGAAGTACAATAAAGTCCATCTACTATAATCATCAATAAAAGATGCATAGTACCTTGATTCTGAGACTGAAGGGTCTTTGCTTGCTCCCCATACATCTGTATGGACAAGCTCTAGGTAGTCTTCATGCATGTAGCCTTTCCTTGAGAAGGGCAACCTGTGAGACTTCCCAAATTGACAAGAACCACACTTGTAAATCATATGTTGCTTGGTGACATTAGGTATTCCAAGCACACATTGGTCCCTGCATATTTTCTTCAAAGTTCTTTCTCCTATATGCTCTAATCTTTTGTGCCAAATATCAAGCTCTGAAAGTATTTGATCTTTGTAACTGTATAGTGCAATATTCTTTGTGTCTTCTAACTCAAAAGTGAAAAGTCTACCTGATTTTTCTCCTTTAGCAATCCTCTTGAACCCATGTCTTGTATCCCCCACGAATGCTCCATATTGGTTGAATCTAACCTGCAAACCTTTCTCCACAATATGTCCAACACTCATCAAATTTTTGGTAATGGTTGGTACATAGAGTACCCTGCTCAACAAATTCTGATTTCCATCACAAGTCTTAACATTTCCAACTTTAACTACTGAGTGCTTGGTGTCATCACCTGTTTGGACTTGATGCTTACCTTTTGGTTCCTCAAGATCAAAGAGTAGTGCTACATTGCCAGCTACATGATTTGAGCACCCTGAGTCAATGTAGAATAGGTGGTCATCATTTGTACCTGATTTTGAAGTCATGTTCATGATCAGAAGAGAGTCATCCTGCTCCTCTGTGTAGTTGTTGTAGTCCTTTCTAGATTTGAATCCTCCTTGGTAGTTTCCATTGTAACTATTGTTGTAATTGTTGTTGTAGTTGTTGTTGTAGCCTTGGTGATGATTAAATCTACCTCTTGACTGTGAGTATCCACCTCTTTGGTATCCTCTTCCTCTCTGATTCTTGTAATTCTTGAAACACTCATCTGTAGTATGATTTGATAAACCACAAATGTTGCATGGTGAGGAGTTATAGGATCTCCCCGTACCTTGCTTACCTCCTTTGCCCCTTCCTCTTGATGATCTACCTCTCCCTGCATAGTTGGCTTGGGAGGTAGAGCCTTCATCTTGCTCTTGCCTTTATCGTTAGACTTCTTATCAGTGTATAGGGCAGAAGAGTTATTACCTTTGGATGTATCTCCATTCTTGTTGAGCTTTGCTTCATGAGTAAACAATTGTCCCATGAGAGTTGTAAGATCTGGAATTTGCATGTCCATGTAAAGGTCCATGGCAGTGGTGAAGCTTTCCCATTTGTCATCAGCCTTGATCCCATTGATCACTTGCCTCACAATCTGTTCTTCTTCAATCTCTTCTCCTATGCTTGCTAACTGATCTGCTACATCTTTAATCTTGGTCACAAATTCTAAAACAGCTTGCTTAGGTTGTTTCCTTAATGTTGTGAATTCAATCCACAACTGATTTTTCCTAGCCCTTGTGTTGGAGGAAAAATAAGATGACAGGGTTTCCCAAGTCTCTTGGGATGTCTTACAATTTCTAATATGTGGCAAAAGAAAATCAGAGATGGAGTTGAGTAAATAAGACCTTGCCAATGCATCCTTAGCACACCATGTGTTGAGCTTTTCATGTTCTTCCTTTGTTGGCAATCCTCTTGTTTTGAATGAGGGCAATTCCTCATCTCCTGAGATGTATCCATAGAGACTCCTTCCTTGTAAGTAGGTCTTCATCCTCATAGACCATGCTTGATAGTTTTTCCTATCCAATTTATCAATAAATGAAGGAAAACCATCTCCCATTTTACCTTAGTTTACACCTGCTGGGTATTTTGCTCAGTATGACCAGCACAGTAGGAATTGGAAAAATTCCTTTTAGAGGTATCTAATTAGCTTAGCAAGCTAACCATTCCAAGTGAAATGATGTAAAAAGATAAACTATGCTAAAAGAAATCAATCTAGCAAGTTAAGCTATACCCCGAATTTTTTAGGACTGTAGCAGACATTGACCAGTGATCACCTCGACGCGTATTTCTCTGAAATGGCTGAATAGAATCTCTTCAAAGTTTGATAGTATGTAGAAAACTTTGCGCTGAATCCAACAAGCTTTGAATCACTGAATTTGATGAGAAATGACTGAGATATGCACTTCACAAGTTGATAGACTTTTGAGTAGTATGACAGAGAACTTAGAAATAAACAATGTGAATATATGTATTAATTAACACTTGTATACAAATCCATTGGCATGAAAAACATTGCCTAATGGTGTAGATAGGTGTGGGCTATAGTTTAGGCCTCACACACACTCAAAATTACTAATGAGAAGCTCGGGAGTGATGAGTTCTACCTGCGACTTTTCCATATCCATTTTTATAGAGAGTGAGTATAAATTTGAATTCAAATTCAAACTTTTGGCTCCCTATGATCAAGCTCCTATATCCTAGGAGATATTCCTTCAATCAAAGAGCTACCTTTGTCCACGAATCCTTTTGGTAGGTGATTACAAAATATTCTAAGTCAATCTGACTTTTACAAAGAGATAAAGTGGTAATTAACCGCTAGCACTAATTCCTATGCTTCTTCACATATGTAGGGTCTTCAAGATATCTTTCAAGCCAAATGTGTAGGCTTGTGATTTATAGCAACAACCAATGACAAGGAAGACAAAGGTTCTTGCTACTTCCCTGGAGGCCACACATCCCTCTATTATATGCCTTGAAGATCACTTAATTAGTAACCATTGTCACTAAACAACACACCTTTGATGATCAAGAATGGGAAAAGACAAAATTTCTACTTACCTTGAGCATGATTTAAATCTTCAAAGATTCCTTCTTCGCCTTAAGGAGATTGATTGAAGTAGTCTCTTGGAACCGTTTCAAAGTCCCTTGGTGCATATTTTTCTTTGGAGAAGTTCAAGAACTTCAAAGACAGCCTATAATTGTTTTCTATTCGGAGTGTTTAGATTTGTGGCAGCTCTTCATCCATATTAGTGTCCTCAAATGTTTTTTAATACATCGAAGTTATGGAAAGAGCAACCACCACTCAATGAGCAGTCATCTGTACTTTTCAATTTGTTTTGCAAGAGTGCATTGAGCCTTGTGTAATCTATTATGGGACTCCTTTTGAGCTTTTTGAGTTCAATCATACTCGCCATTGCTCACACATATTAGTTCAACATCCGATGACTTTTCAATTTTTTTTTTTTTGCAAGAGTGCATTGAGCCTTGTGTAAGTCTATTATGGGAATCATTTTGATCTTTCTGAGTTAAATCATACTTGCCAGTGCTCACATATATTATTTCAACATTCACTATGTATCTCTCTATGGCCACCACCAATGTATGTTCATGTGGTATGACATGGTGGCTTTGTTTAGCATAACACTTGTACATATTTAAAACAGGATTTCAGTGATCGTTTCTTAATTGGTATACAACTAGATTTTTAAGTTTCTTGGGTGATAAAGGTGGAAGACATACCCAAGCCTTGCGATAGGAAATGGATGTTAGGAGACTCATAAATTTTTTATAAGCCTATTTGGCTTCTTTTTTTACTTGGGTATATGAATTGAGCATTATATAGATGTAAAGAGAGACAATCACGAAGTTTTATGATACTTTCTTTAATTCATTGATAGTGGTTTGATGCTAATAGTCCCTATTTGTAAAAGATTCTTTGTGGAAATTTTGATGTATTTTTTATTTTAAACCATACAAAGTTTATCTGGCTAATCACCTATCATAGGAATAGGATATCATCTATCTATCTATTTTTAATTATGATCTTATTGAGATCTCTATAGTCAATGCACATCCTATAAGTCTTGTTCTTCTTCTCCACTAAGAGAACAAGTGCTCCAAATGGAGAAGAACTATGTCTTATAAGTCCTTTGTGAAGTAAATCCTTAACTTGATTAGCCATTTCTTGTTGATGTAAAGGTCCATGCCTATAAGGTACTTTATGGGGAGGAGAACTACCAGCAATTAATTATATACTATGGTCAAGTGATCCCCTAGAAGGTGGTTGTTTAGAAGGAAAATCGGCCATAAAACAATCCTTACACGAATCCATAAATGATTTATGCGCATTAGGAAGTGTATATGTGTAATCAACTATGTTATTGACAAAAACAATACATGAGTTATAGCCTTTCCAAAATGCATGTTTTACTTGAGTATGACTAATTAATGGAAATGGTCAGAAGTCATGCATTGCACAGAAAGAAATATCTTGATTGTCAAACTTAAAACTCATTGTGTGTATGATAATAAATGCATGGATTATAATGGTGATGAAAAGCATGCCAAGGATAACATCATAGGACAGAAAAGGAGCAATTAAGAATGTGTGTTCATCTATGTATGAATGCATACAAATCTAAATGTTATGCACTTCACTTGTAACATTATATCTATTTCCTTGAAATGTGGCCTTAAATTCATACATAGAAGGAAGTGGATGTAATTGGAGTGCTTGCACTAATGTATGAGAATAAAATCATGTGAACTACCATCATCATGTAAAATATTAACAACTTTACCATTAATAATACCTTGCATGCAAACTAAATAATGAACAAAAATTACGTTACCAAAGGTACTTAAATCTTTTTCCAATGCTTCTTCGAACCAATCAATTGGCACAACAGCAATTGGCTTAATTCCTTTTGGCAAACTCTAATTAGCTTAGTAAGCTATCAATCGTGAGTGATTTCATCAAAAAAATAACGGACTGCACACAAAGAAAGATGTTTAGCAAATCATAAGACCATCCCAACAATTTCGGGGTTCAACAGTCAACAGACCCACGAGCAAAGATGAGTTAATATCTCGCGATCTAGCGATGAAATGCTAATGAAACTTTGTGTTCATGTACTAGATAGTATGCTAAATCCAACATGCTTTAAATCATGAAAAATAATCAATCATGCACTGAGAACGACATCTAAGAAGATTATTGTTCTGATGGAGTTATAGCAGAGAAGTGAAATGAGAATGTAATGACCATATATGTATTACATAATATACAAATACAATGTCATTGGCAATCATACATTGCTCAATGTGAGAGAGGTGAATGAGCTATGAGATAAGCTCTCACTTCACAATGAATGTCCCTCAAAATGATCTCATGGGCTCGAGATGCACGCAGGTCTTTTTTATCCTCTTCATATAGTTGTACTTGAAGCCAAAGTTTGAATTCAAATTCAAGGATCTACCTAAAAGTGAATCCTAAAATATAGGATAGATTCTCTCATCACTCAACAACCAAATGAGTCATGATTTTAGAGCTTCCTAACACCACGTGGATGTGTAGCACTTTTACAAAGGCAAATCTGAAGCACTTTTTACAAGAGGTTGATCATATGAAGCCTTGCATAAGTTATGTAAATAAGTCAAGTATGAGCTAGTCAACCAAGTATGTGGGCTTGGTTTTAATTGCACCAATAGCTCCCCCTCAAGCTTAACATGCTTGCTCTTCATTCCCCTTGATTTCCTGCAAGCCAGTCATGAATTTGAACAAGTTCATTTTTGTTCCATCTAATGACTTTGTGAGTATATATGCACATTGTTAATGATTTTATACATAAGATAGCTGAATATCCTTGCTAAGCAATTTATCCCTTACATAATGATAGTGCACTTCAATGTGCTTAGTCCTTGCATGATATGAAGGATAAGTAGCCAAATGAAGTGAACTAGTGATGTCTCCAAAGATTATTGAAGTGTAAGAGTGTATCTCCAAATCTACATATAGTTGTTTAAGCCACATAGCTTCCTCAGTTGCATTTGCCTAACCTCTATATTTTGCTTCTATGGAAGATAATGCCACAATTGGTTGCTTCTTAAATGACCATGATATGAGCTTTAAATCTGCAAAGGATAGGTGCCGTGAAGTGCTCCTCCTATCATCCTTGGAGCCAGCCCAATCTGCATTAGAATACATCTTTATATCTATGTCAGAAGTGAAGGGATAGAACAACCCTTCATTCATTATACCCTTTAGAAACTTAAGCACCCATTTTGCAGCTTCCATATGAGGCTTCCTTGGTGCATGCATGAACTAACTCAATGTACTTACTCCATAGGCAATGTCTACTCTTGTTAGGGTAGCAAAGATGAGACTTCCCACAAGTTGTTGATAAATTGTAACATCATCAAGTAGTTCTTCTTCATGAGAACTCAGATTATGATTGCGTTGCATAGGAGTACCTACACTTTTAGTGTTTTCCATCTTGAAATTTACCAACATATCATGTATATACTTTCTTTGAGTTATAAATCTACCAGAATTTGTGTACATATGCTTGAAGATCACTGATTTTAAATTTTTGCATTAGTTGAGCCTTAACCTGCTTGATGCCATTAGCATCATTCGTTGTAATGATGGTGTCATCTACATAGACACATCAGTAGATAACTTCAGATTTGTTCTTCTTAACAAATAAAGAAGAATTTGCCTTGCTAGCCACAAAGCCTTGGTCCTGCAAATAACTAACAAGCTTATGGTTCGAAGCTCTAGGAGTTTGCTTGAGAGCATGGAGTGCCTTCCTTAGCTTGCATACATAACTTGTTTTGTCTTCTTCTTCAAAACCTGGTGGTTGTGCCATATTCACTTCTTCTGATATCCATCCATTTAAGAATGCATTCTTGACATCTAACTGATATAGATTCTAATTTTTAGAAGCAACAACACTTACCATAACCCTAATTGTTGGCATCTTTGTCACACGTGAAAAGGTTTCTTCCAAGTCCACTCCATGAGTTTGGGCAAATCCTTTTGCCACCAACCTAGCCTTGTACCTATTTATAGAGCCATTTGAGTTTTTTTTATTTTGTATATCCACCTGGATCCAAATACCTTCATGTTTGGCTTCTTGGGAACTAGATCCCAAGTATGGTTTTCTTGAAGTGTTGTTACTTCTTCTTGCATGGCTTCTCTCCATTCTTTCTTCTTCCTAGCCTCTCCAAATGAAGAAGGCTCTTCTGTCATAGAGTCTCTAGTGATATACATAGAATGCTTGGTGACTAATGATGTATCATAGCCATACCTTGTGGGCTTCTTGCTTTCTCTTTGTGATCTCCTAAGTGCTTTATTTGAAGACTCTGGTATGTCTTCTAATTGCTTGAGCTTTATCTTGCCTCGTGACCTCCAAGCCTTGAAGTCGATCGATTCTAAATCCTTTAAGTTGATATCTTCTAGTAATTGTTGATCTTCTTGAGTGAGGGTTGGAAAATCCTTTTCCAAGTCATATGGTAATTTGACTTTCCTACAATCATCTTCAAACCATGAATTATTTCCATCAATGTATTACATCCTTACTAACTATAAATGCTTGGTTAGTGGGATTGTATAGCCTATAGCCCTTTTGGTTCTGATCATACCTAGTGAATATACATTTCTCAACTTCAGGGTCAAATTTCCCTCTAATTTGTGAGGGAATGTGTGCATAAGCAATGCACCCAAATATTTTGCAATGGTCCAATGAGGGTCTCCTACCATTCCATTTTTCATAGGGTGTCATACCATCCAATGATTTGGATGGGAGCCTATTGACCAAGTAGGTGGCTATGGAAACAACCTCTACCCATAGGTAATTACGTAGCTTTTTCCCATTCAACAGAGACCTAGAACCTTCAACAATTAACATGTTCCTTCTCTCTGCCACTCCATTCAATTCAGGAGTATATCTTGTTGTTACTTCCCTCTTTATGCCTCTGTCCTGTAGAAATGAATCAAATTCATGTGAAAAATACTCACCACCTCCATCAGATCTGATCCTCTTCAAGCTCCTTCCTGTTTGGTTTTCAACTAGTACCAAGTACTTTTTGAAACATGTAAATACATCATCCTCATGCTTCATGAAATAAAGGATTTTCCATCTACTATAATCATCAATAAATAAAACATAGTACCTCGAAGCTGAGATTGATGGATCTTTGCTAGGACCCCACACATGAGTGTGTATAATCTCCAAATAGTCTTCATGAATGTATCCCTTCCTATTGAATGGTTGCCTATGAGCTTTGCCAAATTGGCATGCTCCAAATTTGTATATTATATGTTGCTTGGTCACATTGGGAATGTCAAGCAGACTTTAATCCCTGTATATTTGCTTCACAGTTCTTTCTCCTATGTGTCCTAGCCTTTTGTGCCATATTTCTAACTCAGGTAAGGTTTGGTCTCTATAATTGAATAGTGTTATGTTCCTTGTGTCTTCAATCTCAGATGTGAATAATCTACAAGACTTCTCACCTTCAACAATCCTTTTCAAGCCTTGTTGGGGGTCTTCCACATATGCTCCATGCTTTATGAATCTGACCTATAAACCTTTCTCAACAATCTATCCAACACTAATTAGGTTTTTTGGTTATAGTTGCCACATACAATACTTTACTCAAAAGGTTCATGCTACCATTAGATGTTTTGACATTTCCAATTTTTTTGACTCAGTGTTTAGTATCATCACCTGTCTGTACTTCATGCTTCCCTTTGGGTTCTTCAAGGTCAGATAATAAATCTACATTTCCAACCACATGATTGGAACAACCTGAATCAATATAGAAAAGATGCTCATCATCTTTACCTTGCTTGGATGTCATGTTCATGATGAGTAGTGAATCTTCTTGGTCTTTAGTATAATTTTTGTAGTCCCTTCTTCCTCTGAAACCTCCTTGATAATTGTTGTTGTTGTAGCCTTGATTGTAGTTATGGTTGTAGTTGCCTCCACCATTGTTGTATCTGCCTTTGGTCTGTCCATAGTTACCTCTATAGAAGCCTCTTCCTCTTTGATTTCTTGTATTCTTGAAGCATTCTTTTGTGATGTGGTTGATAAGACCACAAATTTTAAAAGATGAATTGTTGTAGGATCTCCCCCTACCTTGCTTTTCTCCTATGCCCCTTCCTCTAGCACATGTGCCCATTCCTCTAGCACCTGTTCCTCTTCCTGCATAATTAGCTTGAGAGGTACTATCCTCTTATTCATTTTTCTTGCTTTTATCTTTATCCTTAGCTTTAATCTCATCTGTATAAAGGGCAAAAGATTGGTTACCTCTAGAATTGTTACCATTCTTATTGAGATTTGTCTCATGGGTGAAGAGTTTCCCCATCAAGGTGTTGAGGTCAGGTATTTGCATATCCATGTAGATGTCCATTGTTGTGGTAAAGGACTCCCACTTACCATCAACTTTGATAACATTAATGATCTGCCTTACTATGTGTTCTTCTTCTATCTCTTCTCCAATTCTTGCAGCCTAATCATCCACATCTTTCATCTTGGCTACATAATCAGCAACTCCTTGCTTTGATTCTTCTTTAGAGTTGTAAATTCCATCCATAACTGATTCTTCCTAGCTCTTGTGTTTGAGGAGAAATATGGTGACAGTACTTCCCAAGTCTCTTGGGAGGTCTTGCAGCTCCTAATGTGTGGTAACAAGAAATTAGAGATTGAGTTTAGTAGATAAGACCTGGCAACAACATCCTTTGCACACCACGTGGTTAACCTTTCTTGCTCTTCCCTTGTAGGTTGATGCTTGCTCCTGAAGATTGGCATTTCTTCATCTACTCAGATATATCCATATAGACCTCCCTTGAAGGTAGGCTTGCATCCTTAGTGACCATGCTCGATAGTTGTTTCTATAAGCTTTTTCGATGAAGGATGGAAATCCATCTCCCATCTTGCTTGTTGTTGCTCTCATACCACTGTTGGGGAGATGGTGGATAGTCTTCAAGAGATGAGGTGGTGTTGCTAGATCCTGCTTCACACTTGCTAAGAATGATTTCTCGAGAGTGTAGTAAGACACTTTAGCTAGCTAATGATCAGAAATAATCATATATGTTGCTTGGAACATGATCCACTAATCAATGGATTAAAACAAATAGGTTGGAGTTGATCCAAGATCAAGAAACTTGCTATTTTTGTTCCTACACATGTTCAATGTTTTGAACAGTTCTCTGAGCACAACAACAATTGACTTAATTCCTTTTGGGAAAATCTAATTAGCTTAGTAAGCTATCAATTTTGAGTGATTTCATCAAAAAAATGATGGACTATGCACAAAGAAAGATGTTTAGCAAATCATAACACCATCCCGACAATTTCGGGGTTCAATAGTCAACAGACCCGCGAGCAAAGATGAGTAACTAATATCTCACGATCTAGAGATGCAATGCTAATGAAACTTTGTGGTCACGTACTAGACAGTATGATAAATCTAACATACTTTAAATCATGACAAGTAATCAGTCATCCATTGAGAACGACCTCTAACAAGATTATTGTTCTAATGGAGTTATAGCAGAGAAGCGAAATGAGAATGTAATGACTATATATGTATTAAATCATATACAAATACAATGTCATTGGCAATAATACATTGCTCAATGTGTGAGAGGTGAATGAGCTAGGAGATAAGCTCTCACTTCATAATGAATCTCGCTCAAAATGATCTCATGGGCTCGAGATGCATGTGGGTCTTTTTTATCCTCTTCATATAGTTGTACTTGGAGCCAAAGTTTGAATTCAAATTCAAGGATCTACCTAAAAGTGAATCCTAAAATATAGGATAGATTCTCTCATCACTCAAAAACCAAATGAGTCATGATTTTAGAGCTTCCTAACTCCACGTGGATGTGTATCACGTTTACAAAGGTAAATGTGAAGCACTTTTTACAAGAGGTTGATCGTATGAAGCCTTGCATAAGTTAGGTCAATAAATTAAGTATGAGCTAGTCAACCAAGTATGTGGGCTTGGTTTTAATTGCACCAACCACATCGGATGGCACCAATGCATTATGATAATATAAACCGAAAATATTATTATAATATCTCTTTCAGGGATTAAAATCTCAAATTCTATAGATTGGGAACTATGTTTGTCATTACTACTAATCTGAACTAGTATTTAGGTGAATGAAGACATAATGCACTCTTCATACTTATCCAGATTAAAACTTCAATGAATAACAAGAAGGAATGCATCGAGAGAAATAGAATTAAAGTTATAATCATTGCATTATTAGGAGGATATATGAGACATGGTAGTAATGGATTAAGAAAAGAAACTAAACATCAAAATGGTGGGTGTGTTGAAAATCAAGCTTAGGATTTTATGACCATTTTGAAATACTCCTACTCAAATTTGAATTTGAATCCCCCCACAACACTCAATTAATTACCTATAATATTTGGTGTGATAAAGCATACAATCTATGAAACAATCACCCTATCATTTAGCAGAGCTTTTCAAATTCTTATAAACACACATTGTACTTCGAATGGTAAAGATCTCATGTGCACTATCTCTCATAGGATTTGAATAATTTACTTAACCCCTTGCTAAGCATGCCCCATAATTTATTGACGATATTCATTAGACTTTGAGTTTCCATATCTCTCAGTCATATTTCTATGTGTATGAGCTAGTTAGCTCTAAGTCATGAGCAGAGTTCTGTGATCTTTTTTATCCATTTTTCGTAAGCTTGGGTTTTTTTAAAACCTCATATTTTATCCTAGATTACTTTGAAAGTGCAAGTCTAAACTTTGCATATTCTAATAGAAAGTAGTGATGGAGTGAACAATGGTCTTTGTGTGCAAACATAGTTAAGGCAATAAGTAGTCTATACTGGAGGAAATTGTTCTAAGAGTCAGTAAAACTTTTGAGCGAAATAACTTGCACTAGCAAGGTCCTATAGTCTTGTTTGAGTGTGCGAAATAGCCCAACTTCATTCCCTAGGATGTAAGAAAATCATCATTTTCAATGAACAGAAGTGTTTTGAACATACCTATGAGTCCATCTAGGCTTCAAGCTATATAGAAAACGTGTAAATTCACCTATTAGTGGTGTTCGAGAATGTGGACACACAAAGACTGCCAAAGAAGATCAGGAGCCATTGAAAGATTGAGAGTAAGTAGAGGTGCTAATTCAAGTTCAAGTGCACACAACCAACTCAAGGGAAGTCTACTTACTGAAGAAGCAAGGCATCTAACCCATCTCATTTTGTATTTGTGAAGTACATATGTAAACATATTTATTGATAGTCTTCAATCTTCTTGCATCAAAGGGTTCTAGAAAAATACATCAGAGCACATCATGTCATAAAATAGCACTCAAATGGAGAAATTAAATAAAAAAATTTATCAACCATGGAAGTTTATAATGTCTAGCTTCCTAATGGGAAAAGGTTTATGGGACATCATTAGTGGTTCAGACGGCAGATTTGGATTAGGTGAGAATCCAACTCCTCATCAGTTGAGGAACATAGTGGAAATAACAGAGTTATCTTCATCTTATTCCAACATATTAGCAATGAAATGATAGGGATATACAAGATGTAGACACCTCTACAAAGTTATGGGAAACCCTAGAGAGACTATACTCCACTTCAATCCAATCTACGAGGGTTAAATTCAAGAATGAATTCAATAACTTGAGGTAAACACCCAATGACGATATCAATGACTATATTGTAAAGATCAAAGAAGTATGTGATGCATTGGGACCCATAGCTTGTCACATAGATGATGATGGACTAGTTGAATGGACTTTGAATGGGTCAAGGGATGAATTGAAGTGGAAGGCTTTTATTACACTTGTATATTTCAAAGATACTCTTCCAGACTTTGAGCAAATGGTGGTCTTGATGGTCACTAAGAGATGAACATTTGAGGCTCAAATGAAAAGGGCGATGAAGGCCAAGCTTTTTATACAGGTAAAGGAAGAGGTAGAGGAAGAAACCAACGCAAAGGTAGAGGAAGGTAGCAAGACGATCAAATGTAGATTTTGATCAAGACCGAGGAATGAAGTTATCTTTATCGAGAGTAAGAGGACATTTTAGAGGAAGAGAAGGAGAGTACAACAAAATCGACATAATAGAAACTTAGAATGATGCTTCATATGTGGAAACTATAGTCACTATTCAAGAGATTGCTACCAAAGGGACAAGAGTAGTTCAGGATAGAAATGACAAGGTTATTATGCATCTACTTCAAAGGAGAGAAAAAGTACAATAATTTTGATGCATATAAAATACTACAAGACACAACGGTCACGCACATGGTACATTAGCAGTGGATGTAGCAATCTCATGAGCTACAACAAGGAGTTCTTTACAAATATGCAAGTAACATCAATGAAAGCACATGTGGAGAAAGTTGATGATACCCCCTATGCTATCACACATATAGTTGATGTTATGTTGTATGGTCCCACAAGGCTAAGTGTTTGAAGGATGTTCTTCATGTTCCCGCAATTACAAAGAATCTTGTTTATGTGGGTTAAATAGTTGAGAGAGGATTTGATGTCAAACTCAACCTAACGAGCTTCTTTCTAGAAAACCGTAATGAAGGGTATAGATTGGTTTCCAAAGGTAGGAAGGAGGGAAGGCTCTTCACATTGGATGTGAAGACAAATTTGAACCATATTACTCACTTCACATATGGAATGAGAAAGGTAGTAGAATTAGACATATGGCACAAAAGGTATGGGCATATCAATACTAAAAAATTGAAGGATATGGAAAGGAAAAGGTTAGTGCTAAGGTTAAAAAACTTTACAATTAGCGTATTAAGTATTTGTGTGAATCTTTTGAATCAAGTAGGAGGACTAGGTTACCTTTCAAGAAGAGGAATTTAGTGATATATCCTCCACTTGACCTAGTTCATACAGATGTTTGGGGGCCAACACAAGAGAAATCTTTTGAAGCTAATAAAATACTTTTTAACGTTCATTGATGATTGTACAAGGATGCCTTTGCTTTATTGTGTGAAGCATAACTTACGTGTCATTTAATATTTCAAGAATTTTAAAGCAAATCTAGAGAGGGAATGATAGGTATATCAAATATTTTAAGGTGTCACGGAGGGGAAGAATACTTTTCCCATGAACTCTCTCATTTATTGGAGTCAAATGACATCAAAAGACAAATCACATGTAGGTACACAACACAAAAACGTGGTGTAGGAGAAAGGAACAATAGGTACATTGCTAGGGCTATGATGAACGAAATGGGGATGCCTTATTGCCATTAGTCTTATGCGCAACACGCTATGAATCTTGGTACAATAGAAAACTAGATGACTTGAGACTATTTGGATGTATTTGCTATGTGTTTGTTCCAAGTGAATAAAGGAGAAATCTTGATGATAGATTAGGGAATTGTGTATTCATAGAGTATGCAAGTGAACAAAAGGGGTATAGATGCTAGAACCCCACAAGAAAGGATCTAAAGTTATCAAGGGATGTACGGTTTGATGATCTTTTATCTTGGTGTTCTTCAAATGTATCTATGCAAGCTCATGAAGATGAAGAAAGGGAGACTTTAAGTGAAACACCATAAAGCATAGTCGTTACTGGACCAAAGGATATGAGTAAACACTCATGATGGAATGAAGGATCTCCTTAATCAAGCCAACTTAGTGATGCAAGGAGCAAAGGGAAAGCTACAACTATAGAGATAGAAGAAGATGAAGATTACAAATTGAGCTCAATGCATACCATAATGCAACGAAGGGGGAGAGCTCAAAGCTAAACAAAAATTATCCAAATCACTAGAATGTTGAGATAAGAGATCAAATAGGGTAATGTATCTAGTTGAAAGACTTACCTATGATTCATTCATGCGTAGACACTATGCATACATTCATAAAATGTCTGAAGAGCCCACATGCTTTGAAGAATCCAATACAGAAAGGGAATGGCAAGATGTTATGCAGGAGAAGATCAAAGCTTTTGAAGACAATCACACTTGGACATTAGTGCCAAGGAATAAGGATATGATGGTCAGAATAGTTATTGCAATTGTAGCAAGTAAGCATTGAAAGATGTATCAACTTGATGCGAAGAATTCTTTTGTAAATAGAGAGCTAGAGGAGGTAGTATCCATGGACAAACACTTAGCATCTGAAGATAAAATCAAATATTATTATGCTTTCAAGATAAAGAACGCCTTTGATGGTCTCTAGCAAGCCTCAAGGGTATGGAATGAAAGGCTTGTAGACTACTAGATGAGTTGTGGATAAAAAAAAAAAAAGCAAAATAGATCCATCATTACTCTAGAAAAAAGAAGGTTAAGCTTTTGTTTACGCATGTGTGTATGTAGATGACTTCATTATTACAGGTGATCATGAGGTAGTCATCAAGGACAAAGAAACACTTCTTAGAACTTTTATATCTATGATATTTCTTACATATTGAAGTCATATATAATGATAATGGTATCTCGCTTATGCAAAGAAAGTACCACTTGAATGTATTTAGTAAGTATATAGGGTGCAAAACATTCATCAAGCCAATGGAAATGAATATGTAATTCAATTCAATGGAAGGTACTGAAGCTCACGATGGAACCTTATATAGGTCTATAGTGGGCTCATACATACACACATACATACATACATACATACATACATACATACATACATACATACATACATACATACATGCATACATACATACATACATACACACACATGCAAACATATATAGTACATGCATAAATACATACACACGTATAGAAATGCATGCATACATAAACAAACACATACATATATATATGTACACGTACATACACATATACATACATACATACACATGCATACACGTGTACATGTGTGCATACACATATAGATACATACATGCTTACATACACATATATAAATATACATATATAGGTCTATATTTTTATGAATAGGAAGATACATATAGATATTTATATTAATAAATAAAAGTACACACACATACACACACACACACACACACACATATATATATATATATATATATATATATATATATATATATGTGTGTGTGTGTGTGTGTGTGTGTGTGTGTGTGTGTATGTGTATGTATATGTATATATATATATATATATATATATATATATATATATATATATATATATATATATATATATATATATATATATATGTATGTATATATATATATATATATATGTGTGTGTGTGTGTGTGTGTCTTTATCTCTCTCTCTCTCTTTCTCTGTGTGTGTGTGTGATAAAATGTAACAATAAGAAATCAAACACAACAATTCATGATGAGGCTCAATGTTCCACATATGTATGGCATATTAATGATTAAAAGTGTTAGGATATTTTGACAACCATTGACTTGTAACATGCCTTAAAACTTATATATATATATATATATATATATATAGAGAGAGAGAGAGAGAGAGAGAGATAGAGAAAATGAAATATTATGATATAAAGAGAGAGAATTCAAAAAGAGAAAAAGTTTCTTGAGAAAGAGAGAGAATTCAAGGAGAGAGAGAGATAGAGAGTCAATAGAAAAGAAAGGCAATCGGGAGAGATCTAATAGAGAGAGGGAGAATTGAAAGAGTTAAGGGGAGAAGAAAATATAGATGCTTGAGAGGAAAATTGAGAGAACGAGAGGAACTGAGAGAGTTATGGGATTGTTTAGAATTTCTACAAGTGTCCAGAAAGAGTAAAACGTTGTGGAGGACTAATAAGCCCAATGGTTGGTTTCTTAATGTTTTTCTAGGGCTCATTTGCATGAAGATATGCATCACTTAAAGGACAGATGTTTTTCTGAATTCATATCATTGCTTAAACAACACTGAGGCATAGCTTAAGTGACATTTTTTAGACATTACTTAAGTGAAACTCTTTTGTCACCTAAGCAATGGATATTTTATTTATAAAGGTCGTATATGCAACAAGGCTAGTTTGCATGGCTTTAGAAAACGACTCATAACTTATGTGACATTTCATGTGCTAGATTCTGATAAAACTTTGAAATCCCATTCACAATTGTTACTGGTTTCTATGTTCATCACATGCCACCTCATTTGATCTCATTTATTGAGAGGTGCATGTGTAATTTATAGCATCACTTGGGGGGGGGGGGGTTTTGACAATGCAATCTTATCATTGAACATCTCCAAGTTCTCTAACCAAATGAAGTCTCCATGAGCCATTTAAACTCCTTTGCTGATAGCTATTTCATTAATATGGAAGTCGCTATAAGCAATGCTACCAAAACATTACTCTTCATTGAGCAATTTCAACAATATCTTGAGAGTATGCTTATATCTAAAATCTATAAATTATGGTAATATTTTCTTTCTTGGTGGCATCTGGAATGTGTGATATCACAATATTTCTTAATATGTATGATATTGTCATGCAGTTTTGTTTTCTCAAGTCTATACAAGATGCAAATAATGTACATAATCATTTTTTATTCAATTACCACGTTTGAAGTTTAAACCTTCATTCAAGCATAATAACTCACCCACCATCCTCGTGTTTAGGTTCTTTTCTTAATGCCTTACTACCATTCCTTATATCTCCTCCTAATGATGCAATGAGAATAACTTGAATGCTATGGTTCTTCATGAGTTCCCTCTTGTTCTTGATTGAATTATTAACTGGGATTAGCATGAAGAGTAGTAAGGACATACAGAATTCCCAATTTATAGAGATTAAAATTATAATCTCTACAATAAGGATTATAATAATATTTTGGGGCTCTTTTGTCATAGTGCATTGGTGTCATCAAATCATCCTATAGTTGTTTCCACTTTGATATAACCAATTTGTGGGTCACTGAGTTTGGGAAACTATAATCCTTATCACATCTACATAATGTACTTGTTTAAGATATATAAAATTGTTACATTGTTGTAGTGATGTGTGTGAGCACACTAAGGAATGTCATGGAACTATTTTCCTTCTATGGTTTTTTTTCCTAGCTTGTATACACTTCTATGAGCCTTAAATGCTACTTATCTTCTCCTGTACATTCACTCAGTGATACACTCACTATGCTATTCCCCAAGCTTCTTCTTCTTCCTTATGCTATTCGTATGCTTTGATAGAGTTCTGAATCCTACAATTGGTATTAAAGCACTTTTTTTTTATATGATCTCATTATCAGCCTTTCAATCAAAGTCTCAAAATCCCATGAAATTTGGTGAGCATATTCAAGTTCATTAGTAGTCCAAAACAACCTTCAATGTGTGACACGAGAATTTTGATTTGAGCTCATTAAGGCCTCAAAATGAACTGTCAAAATGACTATGCCGATAGTATTGTCCTTTTGTGCCAAAGATATATACAATCTTCTGTTCACTATTATAAGCATCTTGGACTCTATTATAGGTCTAGGGAAGTTTGACTAGCTATTTTTGTTTGATGTTTTTGAGGAAAAATTGATTTTTTGCATCATGTGTCATGGCCGAAAATAACTATGTATGTTCTATATTTGTCGTTGACATTAACTTGGATGGTTTTGAATACCCATTCTAGGCATACATGATGCACCATGTAGTGGTAGCAAAGGGGTAATCAAACATTGTGCATGGTGTTGAAATACACCCCCCCACACTTACAAACATTGAGAGATTAAGTGATGCACTTGGTATCAGAGATGATGATCTTTAATTTCATGTTCGTACTACAGTAATTATTGATCCTTCTATAGAGTAGCTTCATTTGGATTGTAGAGATGCATAGGAACATTCACTCATAGATTTTTCTATCGTACATGCCATTATCCCTCACATTGGCTCATGCAAAACAACAAAATTGCTAAGGATAATCTTACCACACTATACTAGACAAGAAATAAGGCATGTCTTGGTTAAATTATAAAACAACTGGAAAGTGAGCATATTAATGAGCTAGATTCAATTGAAAATTTGCTAGAGAAGATCAAGGATTTAAAAGACTAGTTGATTTTTCATAAGAAATCTTGCCACATAGTTCACTTGTGCAAGTAGTTTTCAATTTTCTTCGAGATTATTATTTTGATTTTTTCTTCTACTTTTCATTTGATGATGGAAGCAAGTATCAATGATTAAATCTTTCAAGTTTTAGTCTCTTTTTTGATGCAAGAAGATCAATCTAGCTATAAAAATTTAACGATGTGTGTTGCAGATGAAGCTTTTTTAACTACTTAGAAAGGCAAATGTAAATGGACTTTGTATACTAGTAAGCAAATATATGCCAACGCTACACAATCAAAGAAAGAAGATAAATGCGACAAGAAAATATAAAAGAAGAAAAGCAAGTATCCTAAGGCAAACGATCATGTCATAGAGTTTTTTAAACTAGCTACAAAAGAGGCAAAGAAGAAAGAGACTAGAATGGTTGTTGTAAAGGTATCTATACCCAAAATTGAGTGTGTAAGCCTTGCTCAGAATGAAGAATCTATATTTAATAATCACTTCTACTATGAAATATCTTCTCAAGAGTAGTGCATGTCTATAATAGACTCCAATGTTTGCTACTTTGATAGTGATGCAACCAAACATATTACCTTGTAGCATAGTTTCTTTACTTCACTCAGAGTTCCACCCCTTCACAGAATATTCTCAAAGAAACAAACAAGTCCTCTATTTCCTATCATGGATTTGGAAAGAACATTCCTCCTAGTAGTGATGGAATTACTATCACACTATCATATGCCTTATATGTGCTAGGGATCAAGAAAGTCTATTATTAGTTTTATCAATAACCAAAATTAGTTGGTTGTCAAATTTATTGATGACAAGTGTATAGTTCATGATCTCTCAAATGGTGATCATATCATTGCTTCTAGTTATTTTATGTCATGGGATATATAATCTCAAAGATTACGCAAAATATGAGAATCATTCAACATGCTCAATTCATGATCCTTGTGGTATTTTAGATGTAAAACTTTTGCATGTATGCTTTAATCATCTAAATTTTGATAGTTTCTTTGCCTTAGAAAAACAAAATAGTGTCCTCCGACTAGATGCACCTTCTAAATCTATCTCTAAGCTCTTTCTTTTGGGTAAAATGCAATGTTATTCCTTCCTTAAAGATGTTTTAACTAGTTAGAGCTACAAATACATTGTAGTTTGTTCAATGATGTCTATGGTTGTATAGAATCACCTTCATTTGGCAACTACCTATACTTGGTGACTTCCGTTGATGAATTTATAGGCATCCAGGGGTTCATCTATTGAAAGTGAAGTCCCAAGTTGTTATGTGCCTTAAACGTTTGTTTATTATGGCTTAAAATCTATCAACATGTAAAATGGTAGGTGTATGATCAAAATTCAAGCATTACCACAAACCTTTTCCCTTGAGGTTGTTGTGTGTGCAGCATATGTATTTAGAGGTGTCCCACCAAAGCATTGCAATCTATCATTCCATATGAGGCTTGGCATCATTGCAAGTCACCTATTGCTCATTTGCATGTTTTTGTCCTCTAGAATATGCAATAGTGTCTGAAAACATATGCAAAAAATTAGATGATAAGTCTATGACATATATTTTTGTTGGGTACAATTCGAAAAGAAAAGGCTATTGTCTATATTATCCACTGAGTGGATGCATTCTCATTAGAAATGATGTTTTGTTTGTGGAAGATCAAGCTCAACCATTACTTTCATGTGTGAAGGACATCAGTCAGTTCAAAAGATATGTATGAAGCTTTGGTGGCTCTTTTTATAGGTTGGAAATCAAATTTTTCTCCCAATGAGGCAATTTCTCAACCTTTACTTGATTCAAATTATTACAAAAAAAATTCTATTCTTTTCTATTATTTTATATGATGTATTAAATGAAAAGAGAGCTGACATTGAAGAGGCACAAATTATGCCTAAATGGCTAGCAAAAACTTTCGAAGATAGAAAGTTAGATACACGTTTGCGATATCGTACTGTTTTAGGCTCTTTCAATGCTTCTTTTGCATCACATTGTTCTATAATAGTTGTCTCTAGTCTTTAGGATGATAATGATTTGATTTCTTTTGATGAAGCACAAAATTGAAAAACAATGGATGGTTGTTATGCTATTGAAATATGATGCTATTACAAAGAATGTCCATTGTTCTTTATGTGTTTTGCCTCCAAGAGAAAATTCCAGTTGCACTAAATGGGCATACAAGCTAGACTAAGCTGAATGATAACCATTTATATCATTCATGCAGTTATATCTCATCATCCTTATAATTTACATAGATGGAAATTAAAAATAAATTTCTAAATTGTGATTTACATGAAGAAGTTTAAGTATTTTAGGCCCCTAGTTTTGTGTGAGAAGGGCTCGAAAACAAATAATGCAGGTTGAAAAAGGCATTGTATGGATTAAAGGAAGCATCATGTTCCTAGTACGAAAAGATACATTCCCACTTGTTAGCCTAAGGATTTGACAATAGTCTGACAAAAAAACACCTTATATGTTAATCCTAGAGACTATTTAATTTTGATCATTATTGTATATATCTTTTTTTTGAAGGTCAAATTTAGGCCATTTGCATTATCATTTGAACATTCAATTTATGTGAAATGATGGTGGAATAGCATTGTGTCAGACAAAATACATTGACATATTATTGTAGCATTTTGGCCTTGAAGATTTGAAACCTAATTCACTCCAATGGAAACATGTTCTTTGAGTCTTCATGATGTTGAAGACACATTCGATGTTGTTTTCTATTAGTAAGATGTTGGGTAATGATTTAGTTATGTATAACTTGGCCTAGGTTTTATTCTTTTATATCTCTGAATGAGCATAATCCTTACACATTAGAATTGATATAATCTTCCTTTCGTTTTTTACTTGAGCTAATAGAGCTATTAATGCATGGTTGGAATAGGAATTCAACACGTTTTTGGCACATATTCACCCCTTGCATTAAGATCAATTCTTATTAATTGTGTGTTTGGGTTAATTTGAAGACATGTTAGAGTTGTGCTCCTGACTTTGTAAGCTTTAAGATCTCAAAACAAAAACTCCAAGACCTCAATATTTTTATTCCCCTTGTGTGATTTAGAAAGAAATTTCATATTTGTACAAAAAATGAATGGTTAATGTGAAATAATGAGACATGTCATATAGCTTTTTCTTTACATTTTTATTTCTTTCTTTTTATATTTATTACTATATTAAGTCCTCAAATGCAGTATAACCTTGATGATATGATTGTGACATGTGTATGTGTATGTATACACACACATATTATAATCATGGATCCTTCTACCAAGAAATACTAGGGCTTTCTCAATCAACCGCTCTTTACAAGACTTATCATAGTTGACCACACATCTTTCCTTTTAGATCTTCTAAAGCGCTTCACTTCTAATGACATTCCTTAGAGTAGAATATTAGGCGATCCCTTCCGCAAGAAGAGCTTACTTCCAATTAACTTGATGATGTAACATCAAGAGCTTAATGAGGTCTTTCCAAGACCCTACCCTTTGAGGATAAGAAAAGAAAAAATTTCCCAAGTCTTTAATGCCACTAGCGCACTACTTACACAATGGGGGGCACCACATATTTTACTTGCTTTGACATTGGTACATATCCCCCTATGGAGCATTGGCCATATCAAAATTACTTCTAGTTTTTTATAAGCAAGTTCCATAGGACTTGGAATTTGAATTCCCACCTAATCCAAGAAGGAATGGAATATGACTTCTTGCTAAGGAGATGATAAAGTTTAGGTTTCTTTTGATTTTCAAGATATCCTCAATTTTGTTGCAATTTTCCTAATGTAATCCTTCAAAATAGGAAAGATCATCGCTGATGAGGATGTAGGACTTTGATTATTCTAATGATTGATTTTTTTTCTTAAAAGGCACTATTTGTCATAGTCAAGTCTATAGCTCATATCAATATCCTTAATGTTACCCAATTCCTTTCATCTTGGTTCCATATATGCTTCAATTCAAAAAAGCCTTTCTTCCCAAGTGTTTTATCCCTTTGACAGTGATCCTCATCCACTCTAATGATCACAACAATTAATTACCAAATAGAGTGGTGCTATTTGATGCCCATAGCCCACTTCTAGTCATCACTAATGGTATCGAAGGGATTGATATTTTTCCACCTATTCTATAAATTTCATAGAAGATATGAATTGTTAGGGATGATGGGGAAAGGTGAGAACAAGAGAGTGATTGAATCGATCTCTTTGCACCTAAGGATCCTAGCAAAGGAAAGGATGTCACTCTTTCTCAAACTTAGCATCACCCACGAAGCTTTGCCATTGCTCTAGGCTTCAATCATCCATTTGGCATACATTATTTTGGTCAAGGCTTCCATATCTAAAATATCCAATCTGCATAGATCCTTCCGACTATGGTGAATTTCCCATTTGATATTTTTGAAACCATCTCCTATTCCTCATGAAAAGGAATTTTCTAGAAGTTATTTCCAATGCTTGGCAAGAACCTTCCCCAAAACCATATATTCCATTTAAAGCATGGTGATAGGTCACCAATTTTCAACTTCATTCTTAGTGTCTTTCTTGTGAGTGAGTTTAATAACAACATTTTTCAAACACATAGTCAACACACAAAATTTGGTTGCCTGACACTAAACTAAGCTAGAGGGGCCATAAGAACATTTTTTATGTCATCAAGAAGTCATTAGTTAACCTATCAAGTCGTGAACTGTTTAGCTTTAGGGGGCCATCAATCACATCAAGGTTTTTTTGGGAAGTTAGGGGAGATTCAAGAAAGTGCATAATATCTTGTGGATGTCTTTTGAATCCTACTCTCTAGATAGTGGCCATGCAATCATGCCTCTAAGAGGTAGGCAGAGTAGAACTGCGAAAAATCTACTTAAAATAGTTGACAAGCAACACACAATCTTCCTCGTCCAAGGAGCAATCCACACCATTGCTTCAATCATCTAAGGAAGAGCTTCTTTGCTCATTTCTTCTTTCACTCATTTGTTTTTCAGGTACTAATGTGTACAATGGGGCTTATACCACTGCATTTAGCAAAATGTATTCTAACATGAATATCAATGCTTTGAGAATCTTTGACGCATAATGCAACATGTGTATTGGGGCGTACATCGGTTGGGATGATCTGGATAACCTTTTTGGAAATATCTTTATGGACAAACTCTATGACTAGCTTGTCCTAGATTAGTGAATCCTTCGTAAAAGGAGTATACTTGTTGCAAGGCCGTATAATCAAATGCCATTGTTGAATACGTTGACTGAACAGTAACCTCTCCTTTGGTCTAAGAAGCAATTGAGCCTCCAAGACCATAATCACCTAATAAGAAACTTTCCAACTTCAGCGAGATCTATTTCCAAGCACTAGCTTTTGTTATTCCCATTGTTATTTTAAGGTGCCAAATTTTACATCTCCAGCATCAATATTACGGTTTCCTAATCATTTATGAATGTCTATTAAAATAAACAGAGAACTTGCGATCACCCTTCAAACGAGCATAATGTACGGGAATATCACACTGTGTATATAGGGCCAACGCAATTTTTTCAAAGAAGTAATCTAGGTGAGTAATGAACCTACAGGTAAACTACTACGGGGCACTTACGCAGAGAACTGTAAGTTAGACGAGGGAAAATGATCAGCAATACAAATTTCTTGTATGTAAAGGCATCACGTTGAAAGTGGTCTACTAAATTCCATTCTCGTACTTCTATGAGTATGTGTATTCTCAGAAAAGAGGAACTAACAAAATAAGGTTGTTCCATAAATGGAAAGCATTCACCTCAAAAGAATAGGGCGCCAGACAAGTTTCAGTCTCGTAATTATAAATCATGAGGATAGTGGGGCTTGTGATAAAGATGATGACTCATTGATCCTAAAAAATCAGAGAGAGGGCACTTTGACATAGCCCTTGCTTTCGTCGGTGTACACGTACTCGACATGATGAAGTGCAATCTGACTAGCAACACTCGAAGATTCTTTTGTTTGTAAACAAAGGATAAGTTTTCAGTTGCCAATTCTGATCGATGTAAAGAATTGAAAGAAAACGAAAAGTCATTACCAATATTTATGGCTTTTTCCGCATTCGCTTTTATTGTATGGCGTTTGTGCTGTTTGAGTAGATGAATCTTGATATAGAAGCGCTGATTCCTGGTGATCTTCAATCCTCATTTTTCATAGAGGTTTTTGGAAGGTCGGAGGGAAGAGGCATGTATGGCATTTTTAAAAATTCTGCGGAGATCATATTTGAAGCCTGAACAATGTTATATTGCAGAGGAATAAGGTGCTGGAAGAAACAAAATAATGTACCTAAAAGTGAAGGAGAATATCACACGAGCTATTGAAGTAGTATGACGCACTGGAATTCCACTCGGACATACTTGAAATATTTCCAACGCAGTATAAGTGTTACTGTGTTTGAAATACTTCCATTGCAATTATCTTTTGACGAGAACTAAGCGCTGCTCTTGAATTCCATGTAAACATGAACCTGGTGTATGATGGTTTTTCAGTGATTCGGTGTAGCAAATGAAAAGTTTGATGATTGAATCCGGTCTCTAATATGTCTAGTGCCGATAAATATTTCTGCATTGCTCAAGTTTAACGGGAAAGCTTCATCAACTTTGCAGACTACAGTGTCGATTTAAGGCAATGCGTTTGATTATAGGAAGATATTTCAGAAGGACGTTTTCTTTTACGGACATGCGATTGAGCGTTGAAAATGAAAGCTTTTTTTCATACGCGCAGCGCGCTCTTGTAAGATAGAATACACAGGTCCAACGATTTACACTTCGCGATTGAAGTGTCAACCTGTGGCTTTACAAGGTAACTGGCAATCTCATACTATCAATGCATTTCGCGTTTCTTTTTGAATTTAAAGGGTTAACGCCGAGATATGATTACAGACTTTATTTTGTGCAGAATCACGCAACCACGTAAACAGCAGGTAATCAATCAATCCTTAAAAGTCTTATGAATTCTGTACGCAAATGTGAAATATGGGAACAAATTAATTCACTGCTATGGGTCGGTGTTGCTGGACTTTCAGTCTTCGTGTACACGAAACTAAAAACGCATGGTACTTGTGCATTATTGATGTCGTTATTCTAAGAAAGCTTGAGGGTTGAAGATTTTGCAACAAATCTGAGTACAACTAATAATATCTTAATGCGACGTAAAGTTCTACAGATATCAAGAATTTCGATGCCAGATGTCATCGTTCGTCAAAAGTGAATCTAAGTTGGTTATGGGACCTATGTTTATGAGCAACAGCTTATTTCTGCAAATTACAGTTCAATTCAGTGCTTCAGCGCAAATGCTCCACTTTCAATCTAAAAAACGTTTTAGGATGACGGCTGATAAGAAGCACAATTTCTCTCTGGCACAATTCCCAGACTGGAATTGCATTTTCTGTTTTGCGCTGAGTATGAAAAGTATGAAAATTTGAGTATGAAAAGTATGAAAATTGTTGTATGGTAGCAGACGGGCAACTAGGAGATTACAAGAAGCATATTTTCTGTTTTAAATCTGTTTTAAATGCTGGTCAAGGAGATAACAGGAAGCATACTTTAACTTTCTGCGTCCAGGACGTTATTGCTGTTAACTGTTATCATACGGGTACATCAGGTTGTGCGAAATCCAAAATTTCTACCTTATCCACTACCTAAGAAAAAAAGATAACAGGCCATGGTGCGGCTTTCGTAAGCGATGGTCCAAAGTAACGGCCAACAGACGGCTTTTCCTAACCTTTAGGGGCACCTCAGACACGGAAGACAATCTTTATAATCGCTGTAGGCGTTTTCATGATTTGACCTTACACACGCAAACAATTACAGAACGCACGCAGAGAAGGACTTACATGGATACACTTGCTCTCTTGCAAGAATGGCAGAGCTGGTCCTGGCCGCTGGGCTCATCCTCCTTGTCTTCTGGCCTTCTGGTTTTCGGGGCTGTGCAGATTCTAATTCTTCTCATTATTCTTCTTCTTTTCTCATCATCTGACACCAACACGTCTAGTGCTGTTTTCCATCCTGAAGAATCAGAGAGCGTACTGTTTGCTCGCTCGCAATCTTCTACGCAATTCAATGTCAGATCCAGACTTCTAAGCCTGGCTTCGCATGACCAGTTTGCCCCGACACTGCTTCTTTCGTAATCGTTGTCATCCCCAACCGCTTATTTACCTCCCTTATCCTAGCCTAATCGCCGAATATGACAGAATAGCACGTTTATCTACCAAGATATCAGGATTCTCCACAGCTGTCATATGACCGTTTCTTTCACACTCAATCAACTACCAAAACTGGATCCATTATTGAGCCCAGATTAATATTGATTTACTTCGGATGAATTTCTATTTGACAACGAGGAAATCAAGTGGCAAATACAGTGAGTTTTTCCCCTCTAATAACAGACTTACCTTCATTTCACAGGAGAATAATTCGGTATATATTGTGGTTAGCCTTGATCCCAATTTTGTAAACGCACTGCCGTTGCAATTTGCACCATCTCCATTGTTCGACCTTCAATTCATACAAATCAAGAGAATAGCATTCACACTTTGCTGATCTATAGCGTTCGTTTGTCCACTCTATTTATCATGATCTGATGATGACCCTACTCTATTTATCATGATCTGATGATGACGCTACTCATGATGATGACACACATTACAAACAGAAAAAAAAATATGTGCTTTGCTGGAATCATATTTACAAGGTAGGTCATATTGTGGTCTTACTTTATCCGTTAGCCAAAGACATGTAGCGTACATTGTGCTTTGAAAAGGGTAAATCTTGAATATGCCGTAAGAGAGGGATCTGTGTATCCCATGCAGAATGATCGGGATACTTATCATGCTTATGATGCTGATGTTGTTTATGATAATCAGAACTGGTACGAGAAGGGCAAGAGTATGTGCTCTAATCGGTCTAAACTCATGATAAAAACCATTTTCCGATCATTTATCATATGTCAGCCAAACACATGTATCGTTGTTCTGGCTTGAAGGACATATAACATTCGTTCATGCCATATATATCCAGTCTGGTTATCCTTAGTAGAATTGTCAGAATGATTATGATATTCATTCTCCTCGTGCTGATAATGATAATCACAATGTTTAAGACAGTCCACCAATCCCACGCTTTCTTTTAATTACCGTTATGAGAGTGACCATGTTCAGATCTTATTTGATTGATCAAAACCTTTGTTATTTGATGCCAATCATCCCAATTTTGGTTGATTGATTGACCTAATATATTGATGAAGATCAAATTGTGCGAGCTTTGCACTGTGGAACAAATTCTAACATGTGCTTCAATGTCTATTAAGTACATTACTAAGAAATGATATATGTAAATGTCTTGAAAATATAGTCCAATCAACGCAGCAAGGAATGTGTCATTATTTCTTAAGACACCTATAGGGATGTTTCTTATAATTCATAAGGCTTATCTAGAACTTTTTTTCATAAGCTGACCATGCTTAGAGTACCTAGTTATACATCTGTACTAATGAAAAATAATGCTTCTGTACTTCCCTCTCTTGAAATTAGATAGTAGCGAGGCCATTATGTTACTTATTATATATTCTTTTGAATTTTAAATTTCTTTGAACAAGGTTCGTGTAAAGATTTATCTTCACATAGATGTCCTTCAAGATTAGATTCTCTTCGATATTCTCTGATAGGGCTGATGAGATTTTTAGGATCTCTATAGTGAACAAAGTTTTCTCACACTAAGACATGTTTTATGTTCCTAAAACGACTAGAATATTGTTTACTACATGTTTTTTGCACTATGGAAGCAATAATCAAGTAAGCGGTACTGAAGAGATCCATTAGAATAGATTACTATGTTTCTAGGAGCCCAACATACTATTCCATGGGCTTATATGTGCATCATGTATTGGTTGCAAATTGACAAGGGAATATTATAAAGGGTGTTGAATGTGATGTAGATCGCATTGAAGATGATGATATTCTTCATGTTCTTATTTGTGTTGCGGTTCTTGTTGTACCTACTGTAGAGCAAATTTGTTGGGATGACAGAGATGCTCAGGCACATGCATTGATATCCTTGTCTATTAAACATGCGATTATTCCTCACATTCGCTCTTGCAGAACAGCTACGGATGCTTGGTACACTTACCACTTTATACCAGGCAAGGAATGAGGCTCGTGTTGCTTACCTACAAAAAAGTTGGAGAGTGAGCACATGAATGAAGGCGACTCCATGGATAGTTAAATACAGAGGTCAAAGATTTGAAGGAACAGGTGATTTTTTTTAATGAAGTCTTGCCTAAGAATTCACTTGTGCAAAGTGTTCTGAATGGTCTACCCAATTCATATTTGACTTTTGCTTCTACTGTCAATTTGATGATGAAAGAAATCCAAATGCCGTACCATTTGAGGACTTAGTCTCTATTCTATTGCAAGAAGATCATTCTAGGGAGAACAAGTCCATTATGTGTGTTGCAGATCAAGCTTTCTTGGGTAGTTAGAAGGGCAAAGGTAAATGGAGCTCTTCTACTAGTAAGCAGAAATCTGCTAATTTTGCACAATCAAAAAAGGATGATAGAGATAAGAAGAAAATAAAAAAATAGAAATTGTTTTGATAATACTATAAAGGAAATGATCATGTCATAAAAAGTTGTCCAAAACAAGCTACTAAAGAGTCAAGGAAGAAAGAGGCTGGAATGGTTGGTGTATTCAATCGAGGTCGAATTCCCCTTTCAAATTAAGAGGCAAACTTAGAGAGATGAAAGTCGTGATGATTGAGATTGATCATGGGACATGGGAGAATACCCCAAGGTATATGTCTCTTCTTATTTTCCGACGATGAAAATGGGCTTAAGGGGGGGAGAATGTTGTATAATTACATGGTTCTAAGGGGTAGAACCCTTGGGTTTTAGGTGTGAAACCCTTGGGATTTATGGTTTATTTACCCCTTTTAGATGGGTCTTGAACCTTAGGACTAATTCTCTAAGGTTGAGTACCTTTGGCTTGATTGGAAGCTTCTCCTAGCACATGAGAGCTTGGAGAGTCTAGGTTTAGAAGCCATATAATTTAATGTGATTTCCTAAGCTTGGAAACCATTTGAACACCTTAGGGACCCATGTGATGGAAGGTACAACATGTCCCCTTGAGAGGGACTTACCCGCTTGGACTTGGAGCTATACATTGGAGGGGTTGGTTGGGTGGAAAGGAGATCTCTCTTCCTAATGTGAGTCTAGTTAGTTAACCTTCATAGTTTGTGTGTGGAAGCTATAGAGATCTCATACAATAGTGTCCAACAAAAATACATTTCACTACTTTATTATCCAATTTTCTGCATTGTTGTTCAGACACTAATACATATGTTAGACAACCACAAACATGCAAGTAAGAAATAGATGGCTTACAACCATGCCAAGCCTCATATAAAGTGATAAACTGCATTGGCTTAACGGGAAACCTGTTAAGTACATATGTTGCACACATAAGAGCCTCAAGCTAGAAACTATGTGGTAAATCATGACTCTTGACCATACACCTCGCCATCTCCATGAGTGAACTATTCTTCCGTTCAGAAACTCCATTCTGTTGAGGTGTATATGGCACTATACACTGATGTTATATCCCATGTTCAACCACAAATGCATTAAAATTAGAAGACATATATACCCCCCTCCATCAGAATAGAGGGTGCCCATTTTACATGCTGATAGATTTTCATCCAAAACCAACAACTCCTTGAAGCACATAAATCTTAAAAGACAAGAATTTATGTGTGGTCTAATTCCCTACCCCA
The DNA here is from genome assembly GCA_020310875.1 of Ceratopteris richardii. Taxonomy (NCBI): domain Eukaryota; kingdom Viridiplantae; phylum Streptophyta; class Polypodiopsida; order Polypodiales; family Pteridaceae; genus Ceratopteris; species Ceratopteris richardii. Next base: position 68,451,760 of record CM035432.1, on the reverse strand, counting down.
ATCATTCAAAGTTCCATCTAGTTTGCATACGAAAAAGAATTCAGTCAAATGCAAAGTATGGAAAGAATGAAAAGGGTGGAAGAGAACATCCTTGCCTATTTCCTTGTTTAAGCCATCTGCCATCTAGCTCTCCATAGCTCAAACATGTGAATTAGGTGGATAAAAAGTGACTTCAGCTAAATTATTACCTTAGTCCATTGCTTTGCACCACTTGTGCATGGACCTACCAAAATAGATGAATGCTACTTAAGGTTTCCTTATCAAATTCATCTCTCAAGTGAGAATCCAACTTGTTCTAAAAGGAAGATGAATCTTTCATAATCCCTGCCCAAATTACTTCCTCTTAGATGTACACATACTTTGTACCTTTAGGCTTAGTAAAATGGGTGGATTTTCCTGTTTAAAATTTGCCTCCAAACATAGAGGGGAATCTATTTTTATAATTCCTTTCCCACAAAATATAACATCCTCTTTATCTTCAGAGAGAATAGCTTACCAAAATGGGTTCAATGTTCTTTCAAAACTTTACGTAGCTTTTAGACTCCACTTTAAGGGACTAGAATCTATAGGGATTAATCTAACTATTGTAGACTCCAATCGATTCAAATCTACTAATGTAAAAGATCGTGTTATCTTTAAGGTCACAAGTAGAAATAGATTATTCCAATCATTTCTTCAATGTTTAATCCTTATGTATCTTTAGTTGGATCTTAAACCTTAAAGGTCTTCTTGATCCCTCCAAAGTTCACTCCCTTATATTCTATATCTATTAAAGATGTTCTATGTTGACATTGTAATTAGATGTTTCTTATTCTTCAGTTAAGTTGAATTATTAAGTATCAAAAAGATGATCTTTCTTAGCTTTCTTTCAAGCTTATTCTAAGATCCTTTTTATGTTCCTTGAATTTCAAGTCATACTTTGGGATGAAGCTTTTAGAGCTTCGTCCTTTGGATTTTACCTTCAAACTCAAAGAAGTTGATCCTCTCGTTATTTCTAGTGCTCTATGAGAGATAGATCCTTTCATATTTTCTTGGTAGAATTATTTTTCCCTTTTGAGAGGATAATTGAAAAAGATGCCTATTCCTAGACATTATCTTCTTGACGTATTCCTCTGGATCACGAATCCCTTTTTCTTTTGGCCATGAAGAAAAAGTACTCAATGTGAATCAGTACCCACCGTCCCATACCAGTGGATTCTTCATCCAATCCACAGAATTGTCTCTATATCTTCTCACCTTTTTTGTCCTTTTAAATGCCCTTCATACTATGGTACCAAATTATGAGAGCAAGGACTAAGATGCTTAGATACACAACTACTAATCTTATTTAAAAATTTTGTTAACCATTTAATGTGGTCTGACTCATCTTATCAAACTTAAACATTGACTTGATCTTTGCCCTACTTGGGTCTTTTCTCTTTCTTCTCTTCTTTATCCAAAACAAGCGATAAGAATAGATCTTTCTCGAATAGATCCTTTCATGCTCAAAAGCTTTACCCATGTGTTTTACTTGGGGATCTACCTATTTTATAGGAAACCACTTTCCTTAAGTCTACATTATTGGAATCCATAATGTATGTTATGTTATCCCATGAAGCATCAAGATACCTTTAGGATTATGTTTCATAGCTTATCCAACTTCTTTTCCTAAACCACTTAGGATTTGTAAAATCCTTATGGTGTATAAAAGTCTTTCTCTTACATTGCAATTCTTTGAGAACTTGCAATCCTTGAGAGTTTCCTCTAGTTGGAAGATGAAATGAAGCACTAGAATAGGAGGAAGTACTTCAACTTTTTTCTTGCATATCTTTTACCTTGGAATACCTTATTTGGTTTCTCTAAGGTATAAGATACAACTTCTTGGGGACTTTCTCCCCTCCTTAAGAGTTTTCCTCCTCGAAAACTGCCTCAGGATATATTGAAAATTGTGCTCTTTCAATAGAATTTAAAGGATTTTATTTCCAATCTTTTATTGTCCCCCCTAGTTAAAAGGACTATTCGGAGACTTTTTCTTTCCCTTCTCCAAGTTCACAGAACAAATGTCCCAAGGTTCAAGTTTGAATTACCTCTAAACGCGATGTCCCATACCATCGAATCAACTTCAATGGTAGTATAAGCTTAGATGTCCCATACCATCCGACTTGCACTTCCACTTAACACTACAAGGAATACTGGCGCATAGCAACGGTTAAGGTGACACAATTTCATCGCTATAAAATTGCAAAATGCATCGCAATGAGCGTCACACGTGGACCGTCGATTAAACGATGAGCCAAACGATGTTTGTTTTGATCTGTGGCATGACGGGGTGTGCGACGCTCGCATAGAGCGTCGCTAACGTGATGGTTTTAAAAAGTGTCACATAAGCGATGCTAAAAAATATCGCTTATGAGATGCCAATTCGAGTGGTTTTTACGATGCATTACCATCGTTTACACGACGGTCTGTTGACGGAAAAAAATTAAAACGTTGGAGGCTCTTCGATCGGCATTTTCATGCATCTAATCGAAGAGCTCTCCAACGTTCGCAATTGCGCTGCGCTTACGAGCTGAAACAAGTATTTGCAGTATTGTTGTTTTGCCTAAGCTCTATCTTTTTGTCTCTCTCTATCTCTATTTCTCTCTTTCTACGTCTTTCTCTCTTTGAATTCTCTCTCTCTCTCTCTCTCTCTCTCTCTCTCTCTCTCTCTCTCTCTCTCTCTCTCTCTCTCTCTATATATATATATATATATATATATATATATATATATATATATATATATATATATATATATATATATATATATATATATATATATATATATATATATATATATATATATATATATATATATATATATATATATATATATATATATATATTGCAGGTTATTCAAGAAGCTAACCAAGCAAAAAGTATGGCTAACTATTGTAAGTACAATTTCTATTCTTTGTATATCATTTGAATTGTGTTATTTTCATTAGATAGCATACTCACACTTATTGATATGCACATATACACTTATACATGATGAAGATGCATGTTCACACATATACACATGCACATACACACACATATATACACACTAATACATGTGCACATACACTTAGACATACACACACATACACATGCATATGCACAAACATTTCTAGAACCACATAAAAAGATTTACATGCATGCATTATTGCATATATATATATATATATATATATACATACATACATTAACATATACTTAAATACATGTATATGCACATCCACATGCATCACATGGATGCAAATGGAAATGCATCCACATACACATGCATGTTTCATACATATACACATGCATATACATACATTATACACATATATACACATATATGTGCACATACATACACACACATATACACATGCACATACATACATATACACATATACATGCACATATATACACATATACATGCACATACACAAATATACACATAGAATTACACATATACATGCACATACATATACACACACATACACATGCACATGCACATACTCATAGACACACATATACACTTACACATGCACATGCACATACATATATATATACACACACATACACATGCACTTACATACATATACACACACATACATATACACTTACGTACACACATATGAATGAATTATATAATTAAAGTGTTAAAACACATGCTTAATATAGACAATAATAACAATCAATAAAACAAAACTCTTCATTACTTAATATCATACACACAATTCAAAACATAACTGAAATGAAAAATATATAGATAATATATATATATATATATATATATATATATATATATATATATATATATATATATATATATATATATATATATATATATATATATATATATATATATATATATATATATATATCAATCAATGTAACTACATATAATTCAATGTCATAATCAAGAATCCTCATCATCATCATCATGATCATCATCATCATCAGTAGCACCATCATGATCATCGTGATCATCCTCGTCCTCATCCTCATCATCATGATCACCCTGTGACGATCGAGATCCTCCCTCCTGTGTCTGTCTCTCCACCTCATCCATATCTTCCTCTCCATAATACTCATGTATTACGTATAACAAACATGAATAAGTAAAACAATTAAACCATTCATAAAAATAAAATAGTTATATAAAATTTAATAATACTCACAAAGGCATCCAGATGATCTCGCATATACTCACTCAAATACCGATATCCAAAATGTGTAGCATACTCGATCTCATGTTTTGTAGGATATCGGCCATAATCCTTTCACTGCATTGAAACAAATAAAAAAGATTAGTTTCTTGCATTTTATCTAAAATAAAAAATATACTCACAATAACACATATACTTACAAATGTAGCTACAAAACCATGATGGCCCATTTGGCTAGGTGCGATGTGTGGCCCGACTCCACTCTCTTCTTTGTAGCAGCTTGTTTATTTAAGAAAAAAGAAATACATAAATTAAATGTAAAAAATTACTAAATTATATGAAAATTATAAATATAAACTATTAATTTGTATACCTTCTGCTGAGCAAATGACCCCTGAAGACGTAGCTGTCTACCGAAAAACTACCATGTCTCAGGTGGTATGTTAGGTCGCATCTTATTTTTTTCCACCATACAATATCTCCTGTTAATTTAATCTCAAACTGAAAAAAAATCAGAATAAATACACATATATACACACACATACACATACACATACCCACATACACATATACATGCAAACATATATGCATACATATATGCATACATGTACACATATACATACATATAACATAAACACACATATACATATCCACATATATACGTACACACACATGCATGCATATACACTCATTCATACAAAATACATGCATTTATCCCACAATAATGTGTATTTGTGTATATGTGAATATGTGTGTTATGTGTAAATTTGTATATGTGAATATGTGTGTATGTGTAAATATGTATATGTGAATTTTTTGTGTATGTAAATAATCAGATTATTAATATCAAATACCATGATTTGTAGATTCTGATCAATCAAATGGAGCTCCACCATTGTCTCCTCATCACGCAACGACTATATACTGTAAGCATATCAAACATTTAATTTTAAATATATTTGATGGATACATAACTTATATATTCTTTTGTTTCTTATTATAATCAGATTCTGATCAATCAGAGGGTACTCCACCACCTCCTACCCATGCAACGACTTCACATGTGTCCTTCGATAGGAATTATGATGAATTTTACTATCAAGAGTATATTATATGTTGGTGTAACTCTTGTTATGGCACGTATCGAAGACCATGATTGGAATGTATTGAGCATGAGGCAGAGTATGGTACTTTTGAGTGTGCACCATCACCTGGTCAATGTGATAATGCTTGGGTATGTATTTTTTATATAATCTAATGACATTATTTTATTTAAACACCATATACAAAATCAAATTACTGTTGATATATAGGAATACTTTCTGGGATGATGATGATGATGATACTTTTTCTCATAATGTTAGTATACCTCCTACACATCATGGACTTCTTCACTACAACAGATCGATGGTATACCGAGGTTTTTACCGAGGAAAATGAATGCGGCTTTATTTACTGCGACACCGGTGTAAAGGTCGGTGTGCACATCGGTATGAAAGCGTCGGTATATGCGTCGGTATATGCATCGGTATAAGCGTCGGTATATGCGTCGATAATACTGGTGCCCATACCGGCACCCATACCGAGGCCTCTGCTGGGCATACCGTCATCTATACCGTCGCTTGCTGGGTGTACCGACGCTTATTCCGATGACATTACTAGGAGTACCATCGCGTATACCGACGACCATACCTGCAAAATTTTTTTTGGGTAGAGTGTTTTGTCTTTTGCTACAACAACATTACCATGATGTTGCTTAACAAAAGACAATACACTGCCCAAAAAAAACCGAGTACATGTGATGTGTACTCTAATGACAACCGAAATATGATTTCATGAAACAGAGTATTATTGGACACAAAAGAGATAATCAAAATGAACCACGAACCATGTACAAAAGAAGTTATATATTTCAATAATGAAGCATGTACAAGAGTGTGGCAAACCACTATCATAATACAAGTTGACCCAGAGAAAGTTGCAGCCGTGTTGCAGGCCCCAGTACCCACCACACCAAAAGAAGTTATGCGATTCCTGGGACAGATTCGGTGGCATGGTCGCCATTTACGGTGGTTAGCCCATTTGGCAACACCACTTAATCGGCTAATGACGAGTACTCCACGATAGTTCGAATGGACTCCAGAATGCCAAACTGCCTTTGATCGTTTAAAAGGATTATTGACTCAGGCCCCTATCATTGGAAGTGTTTTAATGCAGCAAACTAATAAGTGGTTCCGGCTTGTCTATTACGCTAGTCGTCGACTAGCTTCGACTGAAAAGAATTATTCAGTGACCGAAAGAGAATGTCTCGGATTGGTGTACTCTGTGAAGAAATTTTGGCATTATTTACTAGGCCGAAAATTCACCTTTCACGTGGATCATGCCGAACTTGTATATCTGGTCCGCAGCAACATTTAGGTGGTCGCTTGGTTCGTTGGATTTTATTACTACAGGAGTTCGACTATGAAGTGATTCATCGACCCGGCACCACACATGCATTAGCAGATTTTCTCTCTTGGTTGGATTCTGGTGAAGCTCCGGTGGGCGTTGACACCACACCAGCAATTTACGTTACTGAAATGGCTCGTGGAGAATTTGCAGAACCTCTTGTGCCACCTACCTACTATGATCAGTTATTAACTTTCCTTACTGAACGGGCGTGAATTCTTCATGACGTCAGTGTTGCAGTCGGTGTAGGCGTCGGAACCAGGGCGCCGGTATAAGCATCGGTATCAGCGTCGGTATTTCCGACGCTAATACCGACGTCTATACCGACGTCCGCTGGGTGTACCGACGCATATACCAACGACCATACTGGACCTACCGATGCGTATACCGACAACCATACCTGCACAATTTTTTTTGGACAGAGTGTGTTGTCTTTTGCTAAAGCATGATGTTGTTTAGCAAAAGACAATACACTCTGCCAAACTGAGTACATGTGTTATGTACTCTAATGGCAACCAAAACATAAACTTATATGAACAAAAATGAACAATAATTCATGTACAGAAAGTCGTATATTCCATAAATGAAAAATGTACAAAAGTGTGGCAAAGCACTTACATATAGGAATCGGATACAAAATTATGGTACATCATTGCCACATAGGAGTGTAATACAAAATTATGGCAATGTGACAAAACACTTCCATATAGGAATCGAATACAAAATTATGGTTCATCATTGTTGTATGCGAGTGTGATACAAAATTGTGGCATTGATCAAAATATTTACACCTACAATCCTGCAACAAAACATATGTATAAAATAAGACCAACTAACATGACATTTATAAACAACAACTAGAAACACGAAACCAAGATATAACTTTACCTAATCAAGAATATTCTCCCATGAGACGATTGCACCGCGTCCCTCTAAGTCTTGTAACAGTGCAGTCAGTCCATGTCGATATCCATACGATTCTTCAGTTCGCGTTGGAGGATGACCCACTGCCAACTCCTATAGTAAATATGCAAAATGTTAGATGAATATAAATAATATACTTAACACAAACAACTTCAATAATTAACATCATACTTACAAATTGTTAGTGCATACTGTCATATCCGCCGCTACCTAAATGTGACGTTCCAACCGTATCTAACCGTGTGGCCGCCGCATCTCTTTGTTGACGATACCGATCAGGAGTATGTTGATGTTCATCCTGAATCGATTCCCATTCTTCAGTGTCTAGCCATACAGGCTTTGGTAAGCCTGCTTTGAAAGCATCGCGAGCTTCCGATCGTCGATGCGACATGACCTCGCGTGTTGTATGTTGTATCCAATATCAACTCACAACAGGATTTCCAGGTGTTGGCCGGTACTCTTCATATATGCATTGTGTGATATGATTTTTAGAGTCTCTATCCTGTTCGGCCCATTTTAGCATTACTGAATGACTGAATTCCATAGAGCAGAGTTGTCGTATCCGTTGTCAAATTGACTTCGCAGCCGCATCCATAACTCGAGCTCCATTACGGATATGATATATCTTCAACTCATCATGATCATGTGCACCCCAAGGTGTACGTGGAGATCCCATCTCATGCAATATGAAGATCTCATCTCATCCAATGTATATACATGCATGCTTAAGCTTGTATACATATGCATTCATGTATGCATATGCATTCATGTATGCATATGCTTGCCTGTATGCATATGCATGCTTAAGCTTGTATACATATGCATTCATGTATACATATGCATTCATGTATACATATGCATATGCATATGCATACACGTATACATATACATATGCATATGCTTGTTTGTATACATACATGTACATATACATGTATGTATATGCATACATGTATGCATATGCATATGCATACATGTATACATATACATATACATATGCATATGCTTGCTTGTATATACATATACATATGCATATGCTTGCTTGTATGCATATGCATGCTTAAGCATGTATGCATATGCATGTATCCATATGCATGCATGCATGCATGTATGCATATGCATGCATGTATGCATATGCATGCATGTATGCATATGCATTCATGTATACATATGCATGCACGTATGCATATGCATGCATGCATGTATGCATATGCATGCATGCATGTATGCATATGCATGCATGCATGCATGTATGCATATGCATGCATGCATGTATGCATATGCATGTATCCATATGCATGCATGCATGCATGTATGCATATGCATGTATCCATATGCATATGCATGCATGTATGCATATGCATGCATGTATGCATGCATGTATGCATATGTATGCATGCATGTATGCATATGTATGCATGCATGTATGCATATGTATGCCTGCATGTATGCATATGTATGCATGCATGTATGCATATGCATATCCCTCATGCATGCATGCATGCATATGCATGCATGCATATGCATGCATGTATGCATATGCATTCATGTATACATATGCACGCATGCATGCATATGCATGCATGCATGCATATGCATGCATGCATGCATATGCATACATGCATGTATGCATATGCATGTATCCATATGCATGCATGTATGCATATGCATGCATGCATGTATGCATATGTATGCATGCACGTATGCATATGTATGCATGCATGTATGCATATGCATATCCCTCATGCATGCATGCATGCATGTATACATATGCATCCATGTATACATATGCATGCATGTATGCATATGCATGCATGTATGCATATGCATGCATGTATGCATATGCATGTATCCATATGCATGCATGCATGCATGCATGCATGTATGCATATGCATGTATCCATATGCATGCATGCATGCATGCATGTATGCATATGCCCGCATGCATGTATGCATATGCATATCCCTCATGCATGCATCCATATGCATGCATGTATGCATATGCATTCATGTATACATATGCATGCATGTATGCATATGCATGCATGTATGCATATGCATGCATGCATGTATGCATATGCATGCATGCATGTATGCATATGCATGTATCCATATGCATGCATGCATGTATGCATATGCATGCATGCATGTATGCATATGGATGCATGCATGTATGCATATGGATGCATGCATGTATGCATATGGATGCATGCATGTATGCATATGCATATCCCTCATGCATGCATGCATGCATATGCATGCATGTATGCATATGCATTCATGTATACATATGCATGCACGTATGCATATGCATGCATGCATGTATGCATATGCATGCATCCATATGCATGCATGCATGTATGCATATGCATGCATGCATGTATGCATATGCATATCGCTCATGCATGCATGCATGCATATGCATTCATGTATACATATGCATGCATGTATGCATATGAATGCATGTATGCATATGCATGCATGCATGTATCCATATGCATGCATGCATGCATGTATGAATATGCATGCATGCGTGTATGCATATGCATATCCCTCATGCATGCATGCATGCATATGCATGCATGTGTGCATATGCATTCATGTATACATATGCATGCATGCATACATATGCATGCATGCATGCATATGCATTCATGTATACATATGCATGCATGTATGCATATGCATGCATGTATGCATATGCATGCATGTATGCATATGCATGCATGCATGTATGCATATGCATGCATGCATATGCATGTATACCTCTCCTCTTGGTTTATATCCTGTGCTATGTAGATAGAATGTTTAGTTACTAATGAGGTGTCAAACCCATACCTTTCTGGTTTTTTCTTTTCCCTCATAGATCTTCTTAGGCCATGATGTGATGATTCTGCCTCATGTCAAAGTTCCTGCAATTTTGCTTTACCTTTAGACTTCCATGCTTTGATCTTTTCCATCTGAGATTCTTCATCATCCTCTGAGGTGTCTTGTTCTTCAATCTTCCGTTGTTCTCTACCAAGCTTTGGAAAATCTTCTTCAAGATTATATGGTAAATTGACCTTCCTGCATGAATCTTCATACCATGAATTGTTCTCATCAAAAACTACATCTCTGCTTACCAAGAATCCTTTGTTGGTAGGGTTGTATAACCTGTAGCCCTTTTGATTGTTGTCATATCCAATAAATACACACATTTCTGCCTTTGGATCCATCTTGCTTCTAACCTGTGAAGGAACATGAGCAAAAGCAATACATCCAAAAATTTTACAATGATCTAAGCTTGGTCTTCTTCCATTCCAAGCCTCATATGGAGTCATCCCATCAAGGGATTTTGAAGGCAACCTGTTAATCAAGTAAGTGGTTGTAGATACAGCCTCAGCCCATAAGTAATTAGGTAAATGCTTTTCATTTAACATAGACCTTGCAGCTTCAACAATTGTCCTATTCCTCCTTTCTGCCACTCCATTTTGCTCAGGAGTGTACCTTGTAGTTACCTCTCTTTTGATTCCTCTTTCTTGAAGAAAAGAATCAAACTCATGGGAGAAGTATTCTCCCCCTCCATCTGACCTTAGCCTTTTTAGTGATTTACCTGTTTGATTCTCCACAAGAGCCATATATCTTTTGAAACATGAAAAAACTTCATCTTTGTGTTTCATAAAGAATAGGATAGTCCATCTGCTGCAATGATCAATAAAGGAAACATAATACCTTGATCCACATATTGAAGCTTCCTTGCTAGGTCCCCATACATCTGTATGAACCAACTCCAAGAGATCTCCATGCATATAACCTTTCTTCATGAATGGTAACCTGTGAGACTTTCCAAATTGACATGCACTACACTTATAAATCATATGTTGTTTTGACAAATTAGGGAGTCCAAGTACACTTTGGTCCTTGCAAATTTGCTTTAATGACCTTTCACCAATATGTGCTAACCTTTTGTGCCATACTTCCAATTCTGTGAGTGTCTGACTACCATAATTAAAGAGAGCAATGTTTCTAGTGTCCTGTAATTCAAATGTGAACAAACTACCTGTCTTTTCACCTTTTGCAATTCTTCTGAATCCTTGACTTGGATCTTCAACAAATGCTCCTGCTTTTGTGAACCTGACTTGCAACCCTTTCTCTACTATCTGCCCAACACTTATCAAATTCTTTGTAATGGTAGGGACATAGAGTACCTTACTGAGTAGGTTGATGTTTCCATCAGGTGCTTTGACATTGCCTATTTTCTCCACAGGATGTTTTGTATCATCTCCTGTTTGTACCTCATGCTTATTCCTTGGATCTTCTAAATCTGATAGGAGTGCCACATTTCCTGCCACATGATTTGAACAACCTGAATCTATGTAGAAAACATGCTCATCAGATTTACCTTGTGGCATAGCCATGTTCATGATCAATAATGAATCCTCTTTGTTTGAGTCTTCTGTGTAGTTATTGTAGTCTCTCCTTCCTTTGTAGCCTCCTTGATAGTTTGAATGATTGTAGTTGTTGTAGTTGCCATGGTAGTTTCTTAACCTTCCTCTTGAGTATCCATAACTTCCTCTATTGTATCCTCTGCATCTTTGATTCCTGGAATTCCTAAAGCAATTTTCAGTTGTATGATTAGTTAATCCACAAATAGAACATGAGTTGGAGTCTTGGGATCTCCCCCTGCCTTGTCTACCTCCTCTTCCTCTACCTCTGCCATGTCTTCCTCTACCTGCATAGTTAGTTTGATATGTACCTGCTTCATCATCCACTTTCTTTGCCTTTCCTTTGTTATCTTTAGACTTGCTTTTATCCGTGTATAAAGCTGAAGATTGATTACCTTTAGAGCTTTCTCCATTTTTGATAAGCTTTGCCTCTTGAGTAAGTAGTTGTCCAATGAGTGTGTTGAAATCAGGTACATGCATGTCCATGTACAAATCCATAGTTGTGGTGAAAGCTTCCCACTTATCATCTGCCTTCAAGCCATTGATGACCTGCCTTACAATTTGCTCTTCATGTATTACCTCTCCAATGCTTCCCAACTGATCCGCTATGTCCTTGAGCTTTGTGACAAAATCAGTCACATTTTGTTTGGGAGCCTTCTTGAGAGTTGTGAAATCCAGCCATAGTTGATGCCTCCTAGCTTTGGTACTTGAAGAAAAGAAAGCTTCAAGTGCATCCCACACTTCCTGAGATGTCTTACAACTTCTAATGTGAGGCAACAAGAAATCTGAGATAGAGTTGAGGAGATAAGACCTTGCAAGTGCATCCTTGGAGCACCATGTGCTCAATCTTTCTTGCTCTTCTTGTGTTGGTTGACTTTTGTTCCTGAAACTTGGCATAACTTCATCTCTAGCCACATAACCATATAAACTTCTACCTTCGAGATAGGCTTCCATTCTTAATGACCAAGCTGAGTAGTTACCTCTGTCTAATTTTTCAATTGATGAAGGAAATCCATCTGCCATGTTGTCCAGCCTTGCTCTGATACCACTGTGAAGAGATGGATAGGTATGTGCTTGAAGATGAAGAGGTGTTGCAAAATCCTTGATCTACACCAGCCAATTGAACTCCAGGAGTATATGGTGGGCCCTTTTAACTTGTCAATGGATGTATTAGACACCCTATGTACCTTGGAAGATCACTCTCAAAAAGATAGATCAAAACAGATAAGTTGGAGTTAGCTCAGAGGTTAAAACTTGCTATTCTTGGTTCATACACATGTCCAATGTTTTACATAATTCTCTGAGCACAGCAGCAATTAGCTTAATTCCTCTTGGGGAAGTCTAGGTAACTTAAAGAGCTAACTTTCAAGAGTAATCTCATCAAAAATAACAAACCACACACTGAGAATGAGTTTTAACAAGTGATGACATCATCCCGATTTTCACGGGCTGCTATAGTTTGAGACTAGTGAGCAGAAACATCAACATAACTCAAAATGTAGGAATCCAATGATTAGGAAAATTTGTATGGTTATACTAGACAGTAAGATGAATCCAACAAGCTTTAAATCACTGAATTTGAATAAGTAACCACTGAGAAACACCTCTGACAAGATGAGTGAAAAAGTCGGGTACCTGACAGAGAAGTGAAGATGAACAGACCCTGTTGACTTCAAATGACCATAACTGAAGATTGCAGCATTCAAATGACATGAAAATTTGTGCGCATATAGTGGACTTATAGAGCTAACTTTACCAAGTTAAATCACTGAAAATGATGCACCAAGCTCAGAGAAAACTTCTCTGCAAGTTGACTGAGAAAACTGAGAGTAATGGCAGTGAGTAGTACACTTCACAAGAACATGGAAAGATGAACTCAAATAATCATGAAAATGAAAGTATATTGCTTGTACAATACAATGACTTACTGATACATATGTGTGCCTTGTAATCACACCTTGATATGGCATAAAGCTCAGCTCTTGAGAGGTCTTCACATAGGTCTCTCTAACCACGACTAAAACTGCCATCTATTTATAGTTGAGTTTGGGAAGCTAACTTCCCTCAATCACTCTCCAATCAATCAATGATTGATTTGATTCTCTACCTACCACAAATCACAAATTCGTGGCTCCTCTTTCCCTTTTTGATCATGTGGACTCAACCACTTAAGATTCTCTTACTTTTACATTAAGTAAACTCTTCAAAAAATTACAAGAGGTAGTTCACAAGTGAACTTTACATAGTCTTCTTTTTAAAGCTTCTTCTAAGACTTTGTGGGACTCAAGCCAATACTTAGGCTTGTCATAGACTTGCTCCAACAAAGTCCACCGTGCGTGCCAGTGTAAGCTGTCGGATTGGCATATTGTAATTCCCTATTTTTCATATACCGCACGAACCGAAAGGTCGTTGTGAAGTGATGTATCTGTTTATCAACTAATGAAAAGACATTGTGGTGACTCTCCAGTGACGACAAGCGGGATCACCAAACTGTCTGTCTGGGTGATTGCGGTCAGTGGAGTCGCCGTAGTGCAGTATTCTTGAACTCTGAGTATTGTTGTTCTCATCGTTGTATAATCATTTAATCTGTGATTGATATAGTAAGATTAAGTGTGGATAATAAGTCTACGTGATAGAAAGGAATAACTTCTGCGTTATGTACGGTGTAAAGTATTAACCTAAGTATGAACTATAAATCTGTTAGAGGACTAACCAAATCAAGTTATAGGGCCTCTGATTTATCAGACCCCTACCACTCCCAAGAACCCGAAAGAACTTAAAATGCCTGTAATGTAAAACCGCATTTTGAAAGCTTTTGATCATTTTTGTGTATGTTGCTGACATGCTCCTCACTGGTCCTCAGGAGAAGCATATTCTTGATTTTAAGGTTGATGTGCATCCCTCATTTGAGATGTCAGATTTGGGGCATTTGCATCATTATTTGGGCATTCAGTTTATGCAAGTTAATGGCGGAATAGGTTTGTATCAAACAAAATATATTGACACATTATTAAAGCGTTTTGGCCTTCAAGACTGCAAACCTATTGCCATTCCTATGGAGACAAGTTTACAACTGAATCTTCATGATGCTAGAGATGCATTTGATGTTGCTCTCTATTAGTAGGTTGTTGGATGCTTGATTTACTTATGCATTACTCGGCCAGATATTGAGTTTGTTGTCTCACAGATGAGCACGTTTTTGCATTGCCCAGGTGTGAAGCATTGGGAGGTGGTTAAGTGCATCCTTCTCTACTTGAGTGGTATGCAGCTACTTGGATTGTTTTATCCCAAGGGGGAATCACTACCACTAGATTTACTTGCTTTTTCTTACTCTAAATGGGCTACTTGCTATGACACTCGTGTGTCCACTAGTGGATTTTGCTTCATGGATTGTAGCTCATGCATATCATGGTTGAGCAAGAAGCACCCTACTATAGCCACTTCTAGTTGTGAGGCTCAGTATAGGGCATCTCTCATAGCGACTATTGAGTGTGTGTGGCTCAGATGCCTTATGGCTGATTTGGGTGTTGGTCACTCTTCTACCAAAACCACCGACAGTTAGAGCGCATTGGCAATTATATGCTCGCATTAAGCACATTGAGGTGCGCTATCATTATTTTAGGGAGAGGTTGTTGGCTGGAGAGATCATCTTGGCATATGTGCCCACGCAGGAGAACATTGCAGACCTTTTCATGAAGGCTCTACCTAGGGAGAAGTTTGAAGCGTAATCCAAAGCTTTGGGCTTACTTCCTTTTGTGGATTGATTCCACATAGCTTGGCACTTCCTTACGCATGAGTGTGAGCTCCTTGTTCACCGCATCACTCCAAGGGGGGATTTGTTGATATATTTAGGCAGTGATGTTTGTGAACACACTAGAACTATTAGGGCACTTGTTTCCCCCTTTAGGGGATTTTTTTCCCTCAGCTTGTATATATGCATATAGCCCTAATGGGTCACTTATCTTTGTACATTCTAGTGGTAATACATTCAGTATTGCATGTTGTGCTCCAATAGGATTGAAGTTCCATATAAGATGAAAAATATCATTAGGACTCAAGATTAAGCATATTGTTGAGACACTTGACAAAACTTAACATTGAGCATATTATAAATTAAATCTATTAGAAGATATATATATATATATATATATATATATATATATATATATATATATATATATATATATATATATATATATATATATATATATAACATGAAAAATTGGATCTGCAGCTAGATGCATGGAACTTATATTATCTCCAAGTAGTTGAGGTTTGGAACTTATAAGTCCCAAATCTGAGTACAACTCCTTGAACCATATTTCTTCTTAAGTTGCAATAGTTAGATCTCTATATTATGCTTTAGTTGAAGATAAAACAATTATTGGTTGCTTCTTAGAACTCCATGACACCAATTTTGAACCTACAACTGCTAAATATCCAAAGGTACTTCTTCTATAATCCTTTGCTCTTGTCCAATCTGCGTCTGAATAGATTTTGATATCCAAATTTGAAGAGTAAGGATAGTAGATACCCTCACTAAGTGTTCCTCTAAGGTACTTGAGTATTCTCTTTGCAGCATCCATGTGTGGCCTTCTAGGTGAGTGCATGAATTGACTACGCACTCCCACACTATAGGATATCTCTAGTCTTGTGTGACTAGCATATATCAAGCTACCAACTAAGCTTTGACACTCTTTAGGATTATCAATCTGCTCACCTTCATAAACACTTAGTTTGTGGTTCAATTCAAAAGGTGTACATGCAAGCTTTGTGTTCTCCATTCTGAACTTGAGAAGTAGGTATTCAATGTATCTTCTCTGAGTTAGATACATGCCTTCATCCGTATAAGTCACTTGCATACATAGGAAATATGTGAGCTCACCTAAGTCACTGATTTTGAGCTCCTCTTGCATGTGTCTCTTGATCCTTTGAATGCCATTCAGATCATCATCTATCATAATAATATCATCTACATACACACATAGATAGATAACCTCATTGTGATCCCTTTTGATGAACAGGGAAGGATCTGAGTTGCTAGGTTTGAACCCTTGATCTTGAAGGTAAAACCCAGTGTCTATGAGTACGTGAGCTCGCAAGAAACAAGTGTTCCGTCACTCATGATAGATGAATGATCGGGATACTTATCATGCCTATGATGCTGATGTTGTTTATGATAATCAGAATTGGTATGAGAAGGGCAAGAGTATGTGCTCTAATCAGTTCTAAACTCATGATAAAAACCATTTTCTGATCATTTATCATATGATCTTATTTGATTGATCAAAACTTTTTTTATTTGATGCCAATCATCCCAATTTTGGTTGATTGATTGACCTAATGTATTGATGAAGATCAAATTGTGCGAGCTTTGCACTATGGAACAAATTCTAACATGTGCTTCAATGTCTATTAAGTACATTACTAAGAAATGATATATGTAAATGTCTTGAAAATATAGTCCAATCAACGCAGCAAGGAATGTGTCATTATTTCTTAAGAGACCTATAGGGATGTTTCCTATAATTCATAAGGCTTATCTAGAACTTTTTTTCATAAGCTGAGCATGCTTAGAGTACCTAGTTATACATCTGTACTGTTGATGTGTGAAACATCACAAGAAATTAATTAATGTGACACTAGACAACCTCTATGTTCACCATTAACTCATTGCCACTCCTAGCTTTCAGAAATGATAACCAAAACCAAGAACTTTACTTCTTCAGATTTTTCGAGTCACTCAAATGACATACCTTCAGTATTTTGCTAATTTCTCTTCCCACAAATATTATTTCCCCAAGATCTTTGGTGGATGAAAGTAGAAGAGAAGAGCTTTCCAACAAGCTATTATTTGCAAGAAACAGATCTCTAGAACTCAAGTTATGGCCTTCACAAGATCACCGTGTATGACTTCCCAAAACTAGAAATTTTGCCTCTTTTAGTAATTCTGAGTGTCCAAAAATGAAAATTTGATGCCTAGCATCGACTTGCAACCAAAAGTCGATGCCCGGCATTCACTTTGAGCTTTTTTAGCCACTTTTTCAGCACCAAAATTACCCTATGAACACAAGACATGAGCAAGACCACTTTTATGTGGGAAGTCGATGCCAGGCATCGACTTTATGCTGAAACTCGATGCCAGGCATCGAGTTCTAACACTTTGAGAATAAAACAAACCTCATGTTTTTAAGAAGTTCTAGCAGTACATAACACTCTGAGAATAAAACAAGGGCTTATCAACACAAACTTGATGCCAGGCATCGACTTGCTTGGAAAACATCAACTTCTGAAATCATTTCACAAAAAAACTCTGGAGATGGAAGAAGAAGACTTATACACAGAAGTTTAATAAACTCTTTCCATAACTATGAAACCTCACAAATGCACAGGTGCTTTCTCATGTAGAGAAGCCTGAATATTATCAGTCATACAAAATGAGTACTAACTCACTTTCTCATTGTCTTCCTCATCACATCAGTTGATACAAACTAACTTATATAGATTTTCTTATTCTCGTGATTTTTAAAAAACTTCTAGAACTAAAGTGAACTAACTTTAAAAATATAATACACTTGTGAATTTGTCCCTTCACATAGGCATGTGGTTTTCTTCTAAAGCTTTTGACCTTCAAATATATGTCCAATTAGTGATTATTTCTCCAACAGCTCCCCCTCAATCACTAATTGACATTCTCTACTCCTTCATATCTTCTTCTTTTCTTTTACTCCTATCATACTTTTGAATCTGCTGGTCTTCACACCATCCAAGCTCTTTGTCATTATGTCTGTTATCTGATCTTTTGTAGAAATGTACTCCACTTCAATTTCTTTCTCCATTACCTTTTCTCTCAGGAAATGATAATGTATCTCTATATGTTTTGTTCTTGCATGAAATACTGGATTTGCTGCAAGATAAAGTGAACTCATATTATCACCATGTATTGTATGTATACCTTGATCAATGCCCAAGCTTTTGAACAATGTCTGCATCCATATGACCTCCTTAGCTGCTTCCACAAGTCCTTTGTACTCAGCTTCAGTTGATGATAATGCTATTGTATGTTGTTTCTTTGAACACCAACTTACAAGCTTATCACCAATGTATATCATGTAGCCATGAGTTGATCTTCTGTCATCATGGTTACCTGCCCAATCTGAGTCACTATAGGCTCTCAACTTCAAATCTGATGTAAAAGGATAATATAATCCTTCCTTTATAGTTCCTTTGATATATCTGAGAACTCTTTGACCTGCAATCCAATGTGGGTCCTTTGGCCAATGCATGAATTGTGACAAAACTTCCACTGCATAACTAAGATCAGGTCTTGTTAGTGTAGCATAAATCAAACTACCCACAAGAGATTGATACTTCCTCATATCTTTGTATTCTGCACCATCATATTTACTGAGCTTGTGATTAACTTCAAGTGCAGTTGAAGCTTCTCTGCAATTTTCCATATCAAACTTCTTCAATAGATTCAGAAGATACCTTTCTTGTGATACATATATGCCATGATCTGTATAAGTAACTTCCATTCAAAGAAAGTATGACAACTTTCCTAGGTCACTGATCTTGAACTCTTTCTCAAGTAATCTCTTTACCTCCTTGATTCCTTCATCTGAAGAACCTGTTATTATAATGTCATCTACATAAATACAAATGTAGATTGTACCTTCCTCTATTCTTTTGATGAGTAGACTTGGATCTGCTTTTGAACTTTGATATCCAAGATCATTGAGATACTTCACCAGTCTATAGTTCCATGCTCTTGGAGCTTGCTTCAATCCATAGAGTGCTCTTCTCAACCTTCAAACAAAATGTTCTCCCTCATGAGAGGTAAGCTTGTGATTGAGTTCCATGGGTGTAGGGTGTACCTGCACTTTTATTGTTCTCAATCTTGAATTTAACCAATATATTATGAATGTTCCTCTAAGTAATAAAGATTCGAGAATTTGAATATAAGATCATTTTGATTACTGCTGATGATAGTTCTGTTACATTCTCAAAAGCTTTATTTGTGCCAAGGATCAAGAAGAGTTTGTTATTAGTTTCAGCTTTAGCCAAGATTGACTTGGTTGTGAAATTTGTTAATGATAGATATACACTTCATGATCTGTCAAATGGCGATGTCATCGTTGCTTATGAAATTTTATGTCGTGGGCTATATAAGCTCATAGACTATGAGAAATATGTGAATGATTTAGGATGTCCAATACATTATTCTCAGGCTTTGTCAGATTCAAAGCTTTGGCATGCACACTTTGTTCATCCAAATTTTTCTACTTTGCTATGCCTGCAAAAATCTAAAATGGTGTCCTCTCTGCCCAAACTTGATGGACCTGGTTAACATGTCTATGAAGCGTGTATTTTGGGCAAAATGTAGCATTCCTCGTTCCCAAAACATGGTTCAATTCAAGCTACTCAAAAATTGTAGCTTGTTTAGAGTGATGTTTGTGGTCCTATGCAAACGCCCTCTTTTGGAAATTATCTTTACTTCGTGACTTTCATTGATGATTTTTCCAAGCATGCATGGGTATATCCATTGGAAGAAAAGTCTGAAGTGTTTACGTGCTTCAAGGAGTTTCTGGTTTTGGTTGAAAATCTATCAGCATGTAAAATGGGTGCCCTCTATTCTAATGGCGGGGGGAGGGGGAGAGGAATATATGTCTTCTAATTTTAATGCATTTTTGGCTGAACATGGGATAGAACATCAGTGTATAGTGCCATATACACCTCAACAGAATGGAGTTTTTGAACGGAAGAACAATTCACTCATGGAGATGGCGAGGTGTATGGTCATGAGTCATGATTTACCACATAATTTCTAGCTTGAGGCTCTTATGTGTGCAACATATGTACTTAACACATGTCCCACTAAGGCATTGTAGTCTATCACTTCATACGAGTCTTGGCATGGTCGTAAGACATCTATTTCTTACTTGCATGTTTGTGGTTGTCTCGCATATGTATTAGTGTCTGAACAACAATGCAGAAAATTGGATGAGAAAGCAGTGAAATGTATTTTCGTTGGGTACTATTGTATGAGAGCTCCATAGCTTCCACACACAAACTATGACGGTTAACTAATTAGACTCACATTAGGAAGAGAGATCTCCTTTCCACCCAACCAACTTCTCCAATATATAGCTCCAACTTCAAGGGGGTAAGTCCCTCTCAAGGGGACATGTTGTATCTTCCATCACATGGGTCCCTAAGGTGTTCACATGGTTTCCAAGCTTAGGAAATCACATTAAATTACATGGCTTCTAAAAGAAGACTCTCGAAGCTCTCATGTGCTAGGAGAAGCTTCCAATCAAGCCTAAGGTACTCAACCTTAGAGAATTAGCCCTAAGGTTCAAGATCCATCGAAAAGGGGTAAATAAACCATAAATCCCAAGGGTTTCACACCTAGAAACCCAAGGGTTCTACCCCTTAGACCGATGTAATTATACAACATTCTCTCCCCATTAAGACCATTTTCATCCTCGGAAATGAGTGGAGACATATACCTTGGGGTATTCTCCCATGTCCCATGATCAATCTCAAGCATCATGGCTTTCATCTCTCTATGTTTTCATCTTAATTCAAAAGCGAAAGATCTCAATTGAATCTTAAAAGAGGAGAATCCATGTGTGATCTAATTCCCTACCCCAATCATTCAAAGTTCCATCATACGAAAAAGAACTGAGTCAAATGCAAAGTATGGAAAGAATGAAAAGGGTGTAAGAGAACATCCTTGCCTATTTCCTTGTTTAAGCCATGTGCCATCTAGCTCTCCATAGCTCAAACATGTGAATTAGGTGGATACAAAGTGACTTCAGCTAGATTATTACCTTGGTCCATTGCTTTGCACTACTTGTGCATGGACCTACCAAAATAGATGAATGCTACTTAAGGTTTCCTTATCAAATTCATCTCTAAAGTCAGAATCTAACTTTTTCTGAAAGGAAGATGAATCTTTCATTATCCTTGCCCAAATCACTTCCTCTTAGATGTACACATACTTTGTACCTTTAGGCTTAGTAAAATGGGTAGATTTTTCTGTTTAAAATTCGCCTCCAAACATAGAGGGGAATCTATTTTTATAATTCCTTGCCCAACCAATAGAATGGTATAGGTGGATTATCTATCTAATTCTAAGAGGATATAACATCCTCTTTATCTTCAGAGAGAATAGCTTACCAAAATGGGTTCAATGTTCTTTCAAAACTTTACGTAGTTTTTTAGAATCCACTTTAAGGGACAAGATCCCATAGGGATTAATCTAACTATTGTAGACTCCCAATTGATTGAAATCTACTAATGTAAAAGATGGTGTTATCTTTAAGGTGACAAGTAGAAATAGATTATTCCAATCATTTCTTCAATGTTTAATCCTTATGTATCTTTAGTTGGATCTCAAACCTTAAAGGTCTTCTTGATCCTTACAAAGTTCTCTCCCTTATATTCTAGATCTATTAAAGATGTCCTATGTTGACATTGTAATTAGATGTTTCTTATTTTTCAGTTAACTTGAATTATCAAGTATCAAAAAGATGATCTTTCTTAGCTTTCTTTCAAGCTTACTCTAGGATCATTTTTATGTTCCTTGAATTTCAAGTCATACTTTGGGATGAAGCTTTTAGAGCTTCATCCTTTGGATTTTACCTTTAAACTCAAAGAATTTGATCCTCTCCTTATTTCTAATGCTCTATAAGAGATAGATCCTTTCATATTTTCTTGGTAGAATTATTCTTCCCTTTGAGAGGATAATTGAAAAAGATGCCTATTTCTAGACATTATCTTCTTGATGTATTCCTTTGGATCACGGATCCCTTTTTCTTATGGCCATGAAGAAAAAGTACTCAATGCAAATCAGTACCCACCGTCCCATACCAGTGGATTCTTCATCCAATCCACATAATTGTCTCTATATCTTCTCAACTTCTTTGTCATTTTAAATGCCATTCATACTATGGTACCAAATTATGAGAGCAAGGACTAAGATGCTAAGATACATAACTACTAATCTTATTTAAATATTTTGTTAACCATTTAATGTGGTGTGAGTCATCTTATCAAACTTAAAGATTGACTTGATCTTTGCCTTACTTGGGTCTTTTCGCTTTCTTCTCTTCTTTAGCCAAAACAAGCGATAAGAATAGGTCTTTCTCGAATAGATCCCTTCATGCTAAAAAGCTTTACCCATGTGTTTTACTTGGGGATCTAGCTATTTTATAGGAAACCTCTTTTCTTAGGTCCACAGTATTGGAATCCATAACGTATGTTATGTTATCCCATGAAGCATCAAGATACCTTTAGGATTATGTTTTATAGCTTATCCAACTTCTTTTCCTAAACCACTTAGGATTTGTAAAATCCTTATGGTGTATAAAAGTCTTTCTCTTACATTGCAATTCTTTGGGAACTTGCAATCCTTGAGAGTTTCCTCTAGTTGGAAGATGAAATGAAGGACTAGAATATGAAGAAGTACTTCAGCTTTATTTATTTCTTGCATATCTTTTACCTTGCAATACCTTATTTGGTTTCTTTAAGGCATAAGATACAAGTTCTTGGGGATTTTCTCCCTTCCTTAAGAGTTTTCGTCCTCGAAAACTGCCTAAGGGTATATTGAAAATTGTGCTCTTTCAATAGAATTTAAAAGACTTTATTTTGAATCTTTTATTGTCCCCCCCTAGTTAAAAGAACTATTCAAAGATTTTTTCTTTCTCTTCTCCAAGTTCACAGTATAAATGTCCTGAGGTTCAAGTTTGAATTACCTCTAAATTCGATGTCCCATACCATTGAATCAAGTTCAATGGTAGTATAAGCATAGATGTCCCATACCATCCAACTTGCACTTCCACTTAAGCAAAGGTAGCTTTCGCTTGAATTTTGGGATCAAACCCTCTTTTAGTCTAATTAAGTAAAATCTATTACTTCTTAGACTTGTAATTGTTATTTCCATTGTAGAGCATATGTGGTGCCTATGCTACAATGGACTTTCAACTTAACAATTCTCAAGATTTAATGTCAAAGATTGACCTTTCGATGACTCCTTTGTTCAGATGTACTCTAAAAGATCATTTTATGTCACCTAATAATAGAGATAATTTATACTCAACTAGATATTATCTTTTGACATAACAAACAATCTGAAAGAAGAATAACAGCTTTGCCAATGAGATCTTTAATTTGAAGTAGATGGTAATACTATTTACCATTTAAATAGTCCCTTATTTCTAGGACATTAAAAATGGTATTTAGGGTTTATTACAACCCTAAACTCGTACCTTATCTTCAGGCCTTGTATTTGCTTGGAAGAACAATGAAAAACTCCCAATAGTTCTTTAATTCTCTCAAACAAAGAACTTTGTTGAACAAAATCACTGATACTTCTATCTTCCAAAACTAAGATTTTGTTATTCCATATTTTCTCTTTCTTGGAGCTTGAGAGTAGGTGCTCTAAGTTTCCACCATTGTATCGTGGTTTTAAGAGAGAATTCGGTTTGATTACCTTAATTCTATGGCCTTGCTGATCAGGCATGCCATGGGTTTTTATGGAATAATATCACAAGATGGACTTTAGGCTTAAGCTATTGAACTATTTCTTGGATCGTAATAAGCCAATCATATATGAAGTGAGTGGTAGTTTTAATATGGCCAATTGGCTCTACTACCCTTATTCCTATAATGGAAATTGTAAGTACACTTAAACTTAGAATAAGACAAATCTCCCTATTATACCACAAACCCATGTACTACATTCCATACACATATAGAGTGTATGCGAAATGGTTAAACCTTTATTGGAAAAGGTGTTGCATGCATAAGGTTTAGAAATTGAACCTCTCCTTAAAGCATGAAAAAATTCACGAGTTGGAACTTTTCTCGTCCATAGGATGGTGAAAAATTTCCATCTAACTTTGTATATTCAAGTTGCAATAGTGAATTAGATGCATTCTTCCTAACCATGACCATTTTTATGCACATCCAATCTTTCTTTTCAAAGCAATGAACTGATGGATAGTGCAACTTATTTTCATGGCTAATTATCTATGTGACCAAAGATATTGGGCCACTTGAATCTATGCATCCACTTCCGAGTTCATTTCTTTTACAACATATAGTGCATACTTCATGGTTTGAGAGGAAAAGAAAAGAGGGCAAAAACTTATCTCAAAATTAAGCTTCATCCATCCCTTGACTTTGCTTGAGTGTTCTCATGGTGATGAAGTAGGATTGGCATTCTTTTTGGGCATTTTGATACTTACTTGTGTGCCCATATATGTACATTTCCCTTTAAATCATGCATCTAAGCATGCATTTCAAAGGGTACAATGTCTATGCATAGTTAATGGATCTCATATACATGCGTTCATTATCCTTGAAAAAGGAATTTTTCAAAAAGAATCATGTCCTCATAACTGTATATGCTAGCATGAAAAGCCTCTCTCCATGCAAAAGAGATTTTTGTAAATAATGAATACGGTTCAAAAGAATTGGGACCCCTCTTTAAAACATGCATGGAATTTACACTTGTAATTCCATTATTTATGAATCTATATCCACATATGCTCACAATTTCCATGCATGCCATGCCGTGCTATGATGGACGTTCCATACCATCCTTATAGAGTAAGTCCCTTCCATGTTAATGCACATGAGCTTATGTATGTAAACTTAAGATGTGCACAGTGGAAAGCTTTAGATTTGTCATTTGTGCTTTAAAAACATCCCTTTCCAAAAGGGAATGCACATACATTCTTTCTTCTTCTTTGTAACAATGCATGCAAGTGCTCAATTGCTTTTCAATGCTAATCTTTCATTAACATTTTATGGTCTCCCAAACAATCTCAAAATTTAAACCTTTCTAGTGTTTCCATGATGAGTTATTACCAAAATAATGAGGCATTTGGCAAAGAGATATTGAAACCAAACATAAGTTCAATAATACTTATCTTTTAGATTAAACTTTGTCCTTCCATTGATGTTCCAGCAAACCCATCCCGACCATTGCCTTATTTTGTGATGCTTCTTGTGCATACTCGTCATAGAAAGTATTAATGCTTCCAATGACCTTGAATGTGTGAGACGCTTGGCTGGTTACGTTCATCCTTAAAAAAACGGAAGAGATCGATGAGAAACTTGTCACGTTGAATTATTGCGACTGAATCGCATGATAATTCCATAAACCACTCCGGATAATACAATCCTTAATATCCCATAGATGAAGAATCCTTTGGTGCTTTAGCTCTATGATATGAACGTCATCGATATTTCTACCAAACAAGAGCACTCCTCCCTCTTCATACAAAGAAGGTGCTTGGCCTTTTGTAGCCTCACCACCTATTCGGGGTTTGAGGAAGCCATATATACAGTGGTTTTGTAGATAAAACAAATGCCAGATCCTCCTTAGACGGTCATTAAATTCTCATCCAAGCAAAGCTAAAACCACAGTCCAAAGAACTATGGTATAGCTAGAACCACACATCCAAGCACCACTAAACTAGATAAAAATTGAAATACCTAGAGCTCTGATACCACTATTGTGTGAGAGCTCCATAGCTTCCACACATAAACTATGAAGTTTAACTAACTAGACCCTCTTCGTAAAGAAGACTCTCCAAGCTCTGATACCATTGTTGTGTGAGAGCTCCATAGCTTCCACACATAAACTATGAAGGTTAACTAACTAGACTCTCTTCCTAAAGAAGACTCTCCAAGATCTCACGTACAAACCAAGTGGCTAGGAGAAGCTTCCAAACAAGCTAAGGTACTCAACGTTAGAGAATTAGCCCTAAGGTTCAAGACCCATCTAAAAGGAGTACAAATAAACCATAAACTCCAAGGGTTTCACACCTAGAAACCCAAGGGTTCTACCCCTTAGACCCATGTAATTATACAACAGGTATAGTTCTAAAAGAAAAGGCTATCGTCTGTATCATCCATAGACTAAACGCATTTTGGTTAGCTGTGATGTTGTTTTTGTGGAAAAGGCTATTCAACCATTACTTTCATGTACTAAGGAGACATCAAACAGCTCCAAAGACATGTATGAAACTTTGCTGCCTCTTTTTAGAGGTGGAAAGTCTAGTGTTGGTCCTTATGAAACAACTTCTCAACCTTTATAGGTTTCATGTGATGATGTAGATCATTCCATTTCTCATGCAAATTTACATGATGCACTTGTTGATGAGAGATCTAATATTGGGGATGCAAAAACTATGCCAAAGTGGCTAGTGCAGACTTTGCATGGTAGCAAATTAGATGCACCTGTCACATATTGTACTTGTTCAGCCTCTCATAATGCTTCTTTTACATTAGAATGCTATGCTATGTTTGCCTCTACTATCTATGATGAGAATGCACATGTTTGGTTTGATAAAGCACAAAATTATGAAAATTGGATGACTGTTATGCAATCAAAATATGATGCTATTATGAAAAATGGTACGTAGCCTTCATGTGACTTGCCTTCCGGGAAGAAGGCCATTGGCACTAAGTGGGTATGCAAGCTGAAGTGTAAGCGTGATGGAACACATGACAAGTATACGGCTAGGCTTGTTGCAAAGGGCTATGCTGAGGCAAGAGGCATTGATTTTGATGAGATCTTTCCTCCCACTTGTCGAATGACTATTGTTCATAGCATATGTGCACTTGCAACTCATCATGGTTGGAATGTACATTAGTTGGACATCAAAAAGGCATTTCTAAATGGTGACTTGTATGAAGAAGTGTATGTTTTTAAGCCCCATGGCTTTGTGCAAAAAGAGCATGAAAATCAAGTGTGTAGGTTGAAGAAGGCATTATATGGATTGCTCCTTGGATGAAAAATGCTTTATCAAAGTTACATCCACTACAACATATGAGGGGCATATCGACGTTGTGCATACCGACGGTCATGGCTCCGCGTCGGTATGACTGTTGAAAAAGCTTGAAAAACCACGGATGCAATACCAATGGTATGACCGTCGGTATAGGCATCAGTAAGTTATTGGAAATTATCGACGCTTATACCGACGCTTATATCGATACTCATAGCGATGCTTATACCGAAGCTTATACTGATGCTCATACAAACGCTTACACTGATGCAAGGTTTTAACTGAACCCGAGAGCTAAAATTCGATATTTGCTCGTGTTTTGAATGAAATTCTGCTACTGTCGAATTTGCACACAAAAACTACATTCTGAGCATATTGTGTACACACATCTCTCTCTTTCTTTGTCTCTCTCTCTCTCTCTCTTTCTCTACACACACCTCTCTATTTTTCTAGATCTGAAATTTTGGTAAGTATCGCACATATTGTAGCACCCTTTCTCTTTCTTTGTGTTTTCCCTTTTCTAATTTCTCTTCTCTTTAGTTTTGCAAGATCTTTTTGGCATGAGTTTTTTGGAATTCGATGAAGAACAACATTAAGTGGACTTTGATGACAACGCTCCAAACAATTACATCGAGGTGAGTGATTGTTTCACTTTATAGATATAGAATGAGATAGATAGATAGATAGATAGAGAGAGAGAGAGAGAGAGAGAGAGAGACAGAGAGAGAGAGAGAGAGAGAGAGAGAGAGAGAGAGAGAGATGAAAGAAAGAGAGAGATCTAAAGAAACATAGAGAGAGAGAGAGAGAGAGAGAGAGAGAGAGAGAGAGAGAGAGAGATGAAAGAGAGAGAGAGAGAGAGAGAGAGAGAGAGAGAGAGAGAGAGAGAGAGAGAGAGAGAGAGAGAGAGAGAGATGAAAGAAAGAGAGAGATCTAGAGAAACATAGAGAGAGAGAGAGAGAGAGAGAGAGAGAGAGAGAGAGAGAGAGAGAGAGATGAGAGAGAGATATATATATGAAATAGAAAGAGAATGAGATAGAGAGAGAGATGCATACATACATACACACACATATGCATACACATACTCACATACATATTACATACACACATGCATATTACATACACACATGCATATTACATACACACTCACATACATATTACATACACACATGCGTATACATCACATACATATTACATACTCACATGCATATGCATACACACATATACATACATACATGCATATTACATACACACATACATGCATATACATACACACACACATACGTATACTCATACTCACATACATACATGTAGACACACATATACATACGTACATACATGTACACACACACACACACACACGTATACATACACACATGCATATGCATACATACATACACATATATTTGCATGTACACACACAAACATACATACGCACACACATATACATACACACTCACATATGTATACACACACATATGTGCATACACACATGCATATGCATACATACATACACACACATATGCATGTACACACACATACATACATACACACATGCCTATTACATACACATGCACATATATATACACACTCACATATGTATACACACACATGCATACATGCACATACACATACACACACATCACATATACATACACACATATACATGTTTTATGGTTAGGGTTTTAGGATTATGGTTTTTGACGTTTACACATATACACACAATACATCCACACATACAGACATGCACACATATATACATGCATACACACATCTCTTTTTCTCTCTCTCCCCCTACACATATCTCTTTCTCTCTCTCTCTCTCTCTCCCTCCCTCCCTACACACACATCTCTTTCTCTCTCTCTCTCTCGCACGTCCTGGTGAGTGATGTGCGTACTCTTTCAGTCTCTCTCTTTCTCTATGTCTTCTCTTTTTTAATTTCTCTTTTCTTTTATTTTGCAGGAGCTTTTTGGCATCGATTCTTTGGAATTTGGCAAGAGACGACGTCAATTGGGCTTTGACGAGAGCGATCAAAAGAATTACATCAATGTAAGTGATTGTTTTGTTCTTTATTATAAATAGGGATAGAGAGAGAGAGTGAGAGAGAGAGAGATGAAAGAGAGAGAGAGAGAAAGAGGGAGAGAGAGATGAAAGAGAGAGAGACATAGAGATACATACACACATGCATACATATTACATACACATATGCATATGCATACATACACACACACACATACATGTTTTAAGGTTAGGGTTTTAGGATTAGGATTTTTCACTTTTACACATATACGAACATAATACATACACACATGCACACATATGCACATGCATACATACATACACATACACATACGCATACACATACACATACACACATCATATATACATACACACATATGCATGTTTTAGGGTTTTTGGCTTTTACATATATACACGCATGCATACACACATATACACATATAAACACTTAATACATATACACATACACATATATATACACATGCATACACACATACATACATACATACATACACACACACACCTGAATACACACACACATACATACATATATATGCATACACACACACATACATACATATATATACATACACACACACACATATATATATATATATATATGTATATATATATATATATATATATATTGTTGGTGTGTGTAGAAGTGCGAGAGACACACGAGAAGCACACACAAAGAGCACAAACGCAGTAAGACACACAGAGAAGACAATGGCTGGAATAGCTCTCTCTATTGATCGATGAACTGAACTGAAGTAAGAGCTGAATAATATCCCTAAGTACAAAGTACCACCACATATGAGAGTATCAAGTATGTGGTAACATGGGGAAAAAACGTCTAGCCAACACTAGAGTAAAAAGTGCCCATGTATAGGGAAAAGGTTCACATCAAAGCTACTCGAGGAATACATAAGTGTAACAAACCCCCCTGGAGCGAATGATGTGAACACATACAGAGAGTGACAGATCAGCCCCCACAAGGTAACAAGCCTAAAGCTTTGCGAAAAGCTTCAAACTTTTCCCGTGGAAGAGCTTTGGTGAATATGTCTGCCACATTATCTTGTTTAGGCACATATACCAAATCAATATCTCCTGCATGAAGGCGCTCTCTCACATAGTGATAATGCACCTCAATATGTTTGGTCCGTGCATGAAACACTAGGTTTCGTGCAACAGCCAAAGCACTCTGACTATCTGTGAGAATATGCGTAGCAGCATCAATCTCCATGCAAAGATCCATCAAAAGGCGTCTCAACCATATACACTCCACTGTAGATGTGAAAACTGCCCTGTACTCAGCTTCACAACTCGATGTCGCCACTGTAGGTTGCTTCTTACTCAACCAAGATATGCATGAGTCTCCAAGGAAAAAGCAATTACCACTATTGGACACGCGAGTATCATAACAACCAGCCCAATCACTATCTGTAAAAGCATGCAAGCATGGCTGGACATCTCTGCCATAAAAGAGACCTAAGCTCAAAGTGCCTCGAAGATATCTAAACACACGTTTCACCGCTTGCCAATGCTTAGTGCCAGGGCTATGCATGAATCGACTCAACTGGGAAACTGCATACTGTATATCCGGCCTTGTGTTCCATGCATATATAAGACATCCCACAGCCAGCTGATAAAGAGGTGTCAAATGCATCACTGGAATCCTCAACTGAGAATCTAAATCCTGTCTCAACTGGTGTGGAAACTGGCTTGCAATCCTCAAAGTCAAAACGCTGAAGTAGTTTTTCAACATACTTTCCTTGATGCATAACAATTCCCCCCTCAACGGATACAAACTGTATGCCAAGATAGTAGCTCAAAAGACCAAGATAAGTGATATCAAAAGTATGCTGCAAATCAGCCATAAGAATGTCAAGTTTTGCATTACATGACCCAGTCAAGAGTATGTCATCGACATAAAGAACAAGCACTATAAGATCAGCCCCATTTTTGCATACATAGAGTGTGCTTTCAATCGGACAACATGTGAAGCCAAGAGCAATCAAGTGCTTATGTATTTTGTCATACCATGCACGTGGAGCTTGCTTGAGACCATACAAGGCTTTATGCAAGCGAGAAACCATATGCTCTTTCCCTTTCATAGCAAATCCAGGAGGTTGCTTCACATAGACCTCTTCTTGCAAATCTCCATTCAAGAAGGCTGTTTTTATGTCCAATTGATGCACTTTCCAATCTCGATGGGCAACCAATGCAACCACGGTACGAATGGTAGTCATGCGTGAAGTAGGTGCAAAAGTTTCCTCATAGTCAATGCCATATTGTTGCGCATATCCTTTGGCAACCAATCTAGCTTTGTAGCGATCAATGCTACCATCAGATTTTCTCTTAATCTTGTAAACCCACTTTGTACCAATGACATTCTTTCCTTTTGGCAATTCACATAACTCCCAAGTACCATTCCTATGTATGGAATCCATTTCTGATTGCATAGCACTCATCCATTGTGGATCGTCACATGCATCTTCAAAAGAAAGTGGCTCTTCATTACATGCTGTAGCAATAAGAGAATAATCCACAAAATTACTTGATGCATGGTGAGAGCTTGACCTTGTTCTACCAAGTAAAGGTGCACTCAATTTGCTGTCCTGCAAAGTTTGTTTCAGCCACTTTGGCATAGATTGTGCACTCTTGATAGACATGCGTTCATTATGTAAAACATCTTCAATATGTACATCATGCGTGGGCTGAATTTCATGCTCAATTTCAGCCATATTTTGTCGCATATGTTCAGCCATATGTGGCTAGAAATTTCCAACAGTTTTGACATTTTTTGGCTGAATTTTTTCAGCCATGTTTGGCTGAAAATTATCCACATTTTCAGCCCTATTTGGCTGGAATTTTTCAGCCCTTTGAACCTCAGTTGGCTGGTCTACATGGCCATAGTCAATGAAAGTCACGAAGTAAAGATAATTTCCAAAAGAGGGCGTTTGCATAGGACCACAAACATCACTCTAAACAAGCTACAATTTTTGAGTAGCTTGAATTGAACCATGTTTTGGGAACGAGGAATGCTACATTTTGCCCAAAATACACGCTTCATAGACATGTTAACCAGGTCCATCAAGTTTGGGCAGAGAGGACACTATTTTAGATTTTTGCAGGCATAGCAAAGTAGAAAAATTCGGATGAACAAAGTGTGCATGCCAAAGCTTTGAATCTGACAAAGCCTGAGAATAATGTATTGGACATCCTAAATCATTCAGATATTTCTCATAGTCTATGAGCTTATATAGCCCACGACATAAAATTTCATAAGCAACGATGACATCGCCATTTGACAGATCATGAAGTGTATATCTATCATTAACAAATTTCACAACCAAGTCAATCTTGGCTAAAGCTGAAACTAATAACAAACTCTTCTTGATCCTTGGCACAAATAAAGCTTTTGAGAATGTAACAAAACTATCATCAGCAGTAATCAAAATGATCTTATATTCAAATTCTTGAATCTTTATTACTTAGAGGAATTACATTCATAATATATTGGTTAAATTCAAGATTGAGAACAATAAAAGTGCAGGTACACCCTACACCCATGGAACTCAATCACAAGCTTACCTCTCATGAGGGAGAACTACTTGAAGACATTATAGGTTATCAAAGGCTTGTTGGGAGTCTCAATTATGCAACCCTGGCAAGAGTGAACATATGTTATGGAGTAAGCACATTAATCCAATTTACGCATACACCAAGAAAACCTCACATGAAGCTTCCAAGAGGATCCTAAAGTATCAAAATGATACCATAAATGAAGGGTTGTTTTATTTTTATCCATTCACTTCTTATTTGGATATCGAGATGTATTCTGATGCAGATTGGGCAGGCTCAAAAGATGATAGGAGGAGCACTTCTAGCTACTTATCTTTTGTAGGTTCAAAGCTAATATCATGGGCATGAAAGAAACAACCAACTATGGCATTTTCATCAACAAAAAACAAAATATAGAGGCTTAGAAAATGCAACACAAGAGGCTATTTGGATCAAGCTACTTTACATAGATTTGGGATTTCATTCTTATACTCCAATGATTTTTGGAGACAACACTAGCTTAATTCATTTGGTTGCTAATCCTATATATCATGCAAGGACTAAGCACATTAAAGTGCACTATCATTATGTTAAAGAGAAGCTACTCATCAAGGACATCCAATTGTCCTATATTGTATCAACCAATTTCCAATGTGCAAATATGCTCACAAAGTCTTTGGATGGAACTAAGATGAACATGGTCAACATGATGATTGGATTGTAGGAAATCAAAGAGAAATGAAGACCAAGCATGTTCGGCTTGAGGGGGAGCTCTTGGTGCAAATGATTCCAAGCCGGCATACTTGGACAATTAGCATGTATCTCATATAGTCACATATGATTATTCCCTTGTAAAAGTCAATTTACTTTTTATCCTTGTAAAAGTGCACATGATAATTGCACTAACTCCATGTGCAGTTAGGAGGAATCAAATCTTGAATTCTTGGTAGTTGATAGATGAGAAAGTAAAGAATAAAAGATTAGGACTCACTTTATGGTGACAGCTTGAATTTGAATTCAAAAACTTGGCTCCAACTCTAGCTATAAAAGTGGATCAAAATGGTGCATGGATATGAGCCCAATTTGAAGAATAAGTGAGAGGGATTTCTTGTGATTAGTGAGCTCATTCAATAACTTCATCACTGCCCTCACATTTTGCAATTATACATTGCCAATGTCATTGTATTTCTATGTGATTTAACACATACACATTGATCACATCTCTACTTCTCTTCTATGCTATGATCATCTCAAAACAGTGAACTTCTCAGAGCTTTTTGTCAATGCACAATTCATCATTTGATGTGATTTAAAGTGCTCTAGATTCAGCACATGTTTATTTCATAGCTAAAAAGTTTCATTATCATTTGTTTTCTCAATTTTGAGATATCTTCACATTACTACTCACTAATCTGCACATTCTAGCACCCCGAAAATGTCGGTTAATCTTCTGAATTGCTAAGCACCATTCTCAGTGTGCAATTGATTAAGTTTACTAAAATAACTCATTATTGGTAGCTATCTACATTAATTAGATACTTGCCAAAGGAATTTATTCAATTGCTAGCAGGTTGAGATCTCTGTTGATTCTTTTAAACATGTGTAGAGACAATAGTATAGCAAGTCTTGACACTAATTGAAGTTTCTACTCATCATTTTTGATCCATTGATTAGAGGATCATGTTTCAAAGCACATAGGTGATTATTGATGATTGTTCGGAAGCTCAAGGGGTCTAATATACTCTCCAAAACTTTTTCTTGGCTGGTGTAAAGTAGGATTTTGCAGCATCACTTCATCTCTAGAATCTATCCACCATCTCCTCCAACAAAAATAATGCATACGGTTCAAAAGAATTGGGACCCCTCTTTAAAACATGCATGGAATTTACACTTGTAATTCCATTATTTATGAATCTATATTCACATATGCTCACAATTTCCATGCATGCCATGCCGTGCTATGATGGACGTTCCATACCATCCTTATAGAGTAAGTCCCTTCCATGTTAATGCACATGAGCTTATGTATGTAAACTTAAGATGTGCACAGTGGAAAGCTTTAGATTTGTCATTTGTGCTTTAAAAACATCCCTTTCCAAAAGGGAATGCACATACATTCTTTCTTCTTCTTTGTAACAATGCATGCAAGTGCTCAATTGCTTTTCAATGCTAATCTTTCATTAACATTTTATGGTCTCCCAAACAATCTCAAAATTTAAACCTTTCTAATGTTTCCATGATGAGTTATTACCAAAATAATGAGGCATTTGGCAAAGAGATATTGAAACCAAACATAAGTTCAATAATACTTATCTTCTAGATTAAACTTTGTCCTTCCATTGATGTTCCAGCAAACCCATCCCGACCATTGCCTTATTTTGTGATGCTTCTTGTGCATACTCGTCATAGAAAGTATTAATGCTTCCAATGACCTTGAATGTGTGAGACGCTTGGCTGGTTACGTTCGTCCTTAAAAAAACGGAAGAGATCGATGAGAAACTTGTCACGTTGAATTACTGCGACTGAATCGCATGATAATTCCATAAACCACTCCGGATAATACAATCCTTAATATCCCATAGATGAAGAATCCTTTGGTGCTTTAGCTCTTTTGAGAATAGTCCAACTGAGAGCACCTTATATGTTAAGCATGCAACTGATGTGCTTCTGATCATTGTTTTGTATGTTGACGACATGCTCCTCACTGGTCCTTATGAGAGGCATATTGCTGATTTTAAGGCTGATGTGCATGCCTCATTTGAGATGTCAGATTTGGGGCATTTCCATCATTATTTGGGCATTTAGTTTATGCAAGTTGATGGTAGAATAACTTTGTGTCAAACAAAATATATTGACACATTATTGCAGCATTTCAGCCTTGAAGACTGCAAACCTATTGCCACTCCTATGGAGACAAGTTTAAAATTGAATCTTCATGATGCTAGAGATGCATTTGATGTTTCTCTCTATCAGTAGGTTGTTGGATTCTTGATTTACTTATGCATTACTCGGCCAGATATTCAGTTTTTTGTCTCACAGATGAGCATGTTTTTGCATTGCCCAAGTGTCAAGCATTGGCAGGCGGTTAAGTGCATCTTTCTCTACTTGAGTGATACGCGGCTACTTGGATTGTTTTATCCATAGGGGGGGATCACTACCACTAGATTTACTTGCTTTTTCTTACTCTAAATGGGCTGCTTGCTATGACACTTGTGTGTCCACTAGTGGTTTTTGCTTCATGCATGGTAGCTCATGCATATCATGGTTGAGCAAGAAGCAACCTACTATAGCCACTTCTAGTTGTGAGGCTCAGTATCAGGCATCTTTCATAGCGACTATTGAGTGTGTGTGGCTCAGATGCCATATGGATGATTTGGGTTTTGGTCAATCTTCTACCAAAACCATCGTCACCGACAGTTAGAGCGCATTGGAAGTTGCAAGGAACCCTGTGTTCCATGCTCGCATTAAGCACATTGAGGTGCACTATCATTATTTAGGGAGAGGTTGTTTGCACGAGACATCATCTTGGTGTATGTGCCCACGCAAGAGAACATTGCAGACCTTTTCATGAAGGCTCTACCTAGGGAGAAGTTTGAAGCTTACTGCAAAGCTTTGGGCTTACTTCCTTCTGTGGATTGATTCCACATAGCTTGGCACTTCCTTATGCATGAGTGCGAGCTCCTTGTTCAATGCATCACTCCAAGGGGGGATTTGTTGATATATTTAGGCAGTGATGTGTGTGAACACACTAGAACTATTAGAGAACTTTTTCCCCCTTTAGGAGATTTTATTCCCTCAGCTTGTATATATGCATATAGCCCTAACGGGTCACTTATCTTTGTACATTCTAGTGGTAATACATTCAGTATTGCATGTTGTGCTCCAAGCTTCTTCTTCTTCCTCCTAGTGTTGTTCACATACTTCCATAGACCTCAAACTCCAACAATTATAAGCCATAGTCACAATAAGATTGAAGTTCCATATAAGAAGAAAAATATCATTAGGACTCAAGATTAAGCATATTGTTGAGACACTTGACAAAACTCAACATTGAGCATATTATAAATTAAATCTACTAGAAGTAACAAGTTACTTTAAGTTGCTTTAAAAAATATATTAAATATTGATATTTAAAATTATATGTATGTGGTGTGTGTGTGCAAGTGTGTGCAATGTGTGTGTATATATGTGTATAACCATACCAATCATTTAATTAAATATCTTCAAATTATAAAGATATTCCAAATTGGATAGAACTCAAGGTATTTAGAAATATTAAATCCTGATATTACACAAAAAACTTATATATATATATATATATATATATATATATATATATATATATATATATATATATATATATATATATATATATATATATATATATATATATATATATATATATATATATATATATATATATAATGAAAAATTGGATCTGCAGCTAGATGCATGGAACTTAGGTACTTGAGTACTCTCTTTGCAGCATCCATGTGTGGCCTTCTAGGTGAGTGCATGAATTGACTACACACTCCCACACTATAGGATATCTCTAGTCTTGTTTGACTAGCATATATCAAGATATCAACTAAGCTTTGACACTCTTTAGGATTATCAATCTACTCACCTTCATAAACACTTAGTTTATGGTTCAATTTAAAAGGTGTACATGCAAGCTTTGTGTTCTCCATTTTGAACTTGAGAAGTAGGTATTCAATGTATCTTCTCTGAGTTAGATACATGCCTTCATCTGTATAAATTGCTTGCATACATAGGAAATATGTGAGCTCACCTAAGTCACTGATTTTTGAGCTCCTCTTGCATGTGTCTCTTGATCCTTTGAATGCCATTCAGATCATCAACTATCATAATAATATCATCTACATACACACATAGATAGATAACCTCATTGTGATCCCTTTTGATGAATAGGGAAGGATCTGAGTTGCTTTTGAACCCTTGATCTTGAAGGTATGTAACCAACCTATAGTTCCAAGCTCTAGGATCTTGTTTCAATCCATACAATGCTTTCTCAAGTTTGCAAACATAAGATGTATGATTAGGGTTTTCAAAGCCTACTCATTGTGACATGTATACCTCTTCACTTATCCAAACATTTAGGAATGCATTTTTTTACATCAAGTTGGAGCAGTCTCCAATTTTTTGTATGAGCTACACTTATCAATGTTCTGATTGTAGTCATCTTTGCAAGTGGTGAGAATGTTTCCTCATAGTCTATACCATGAGTTTGTGAGCATCCTCTCGCAATGAATCTTGCCTTGTACTTGCAAACTGATCCATCTGATTTTCTTTTAACTTTATATACCCATCTGCAACAAATTACATTTTGATTGTGTGACACTAGAACCAAATCCCAAGTGTGGATCTCCTTAAATGCATCTATTTCTTCTTTCATGGCATTTTCCCAATTACGGGTTCCCTTTGCCTCTTCATAGGTTGAGGGCTCCTCTAATATTGAGTCCTTTGCCAAGTAGATTGAATGCTTTGTAACAAATGTGGAGTCATATCCATACCTTTTTGGTTTTTTTTTCTCCCTTGTTGACCTTCTAGGTGCTTGCTTGGAGCATTCTCCAAATTCTTGGATCTTTGCTTTGCATCTTGACTTCCATAGCTTGTAATCCTTTTCCTTTTCATCTTCGACATCATCTATATTACTTCTTTTATCCTAGACCTATCTATCATGCTTGCTTCCTGATTGATGAGAATAAGAATCAAGATCATATGGTAGAGTTACCTTTTGTTTGTTTTCATCATACCAATCTTCTCCAGAGTATGCTTTGTGTCATCCCCTATTTCAACTTCATGTCTATGCTTTGGACTTTTCAAGTTTGATAAGAGAGCTATGTTGCCTACAACATGATTTGAACACTTTTAATCTATGTAGAATAAATGATCATCTTCTTTACCTTCCTTGTGGCTTAGATTCATCAAGAGAGATGAGCCTTCATGTTGCTGATATTCATAATAATGTTGTAGTCCCTTCTATTATGGCCTCTATTGTTATTGTTGAAGTTGCGTCCACATTTGCCTCTACTGTTGCTATATCCACCTCTTCCACTTCCTTTCTAGGTCTTCCCATTGAACCAACAATTTTAAGTGGTGTGGTTGGTCTTATCATAAATGGCACAAGGTTGAACATTTTGGCCTTTAGTCTTGTCATGCTTTGGTCCTTTCTTCTTCCATTTCTAGTTTCTCTTGCCTGCAAAGTTGGTTTGGGAAGTCTCTTCTTCATCTTCTTCCTTTTTCTTGCCTTTCAACTTCTTGTCCTTGTTATCTACATATAAAGAACTAGTTGAATTACCATGATAGGACTTACCTTCCTTAATGTTATTGTTGGATTCTTGATTAAAGATTTGTCCAAGAAAGAGGTTGAAGTGTGCAGTTTGCACATCCATGATGAGATCGTAGGTTGTGGTGAAAGATTGCCATTGCTTGGCACCTCTAATCCCATTGAGAATTTACCTCATGATGGCTTCTTCTTCAATCAGCTCTCCAATAGATGCCAATTGATCAGCTACCTCCTTGCCCTTTGTAACAAATTGTGTGATAGTTTTTTAGGTGTCTTATTCATTTGGTTGAACTCATTCCAAAGATGGTACTTCCTTGCTTTCATACTAGTTGACCCCAAGACTGCAAAAATTTGCGTTTTTTGACACTAATAAACCAAATGACTTGCACACATAAACTAGACATTTATACCTTTCTAATGAATGCTTAAACACTGGGTTTGGAGCTCTATAGAGAGAGCATCAATTTGTGCAAATTGGTTGAGTCTAAGGAAGAAGGAGCAGAGAACACAAATGGCACCAAGTAATGATCAAAGAGTATATGTATTGTTTCAAATCAATAATCTACTTAATGTACAAATGTTTTGGAGTCTTTATATAGACTCTTGAGGATATGACCACGCCTTTTCTTCATGGATTTGAATTCAAAATTAGGTGGTTTTGGTACTTTAGACTCATTGGAATATTTTCCTATAATCTAGGAAAAGAGAAATTTGAAGTTATATCTACTTTTTGATTGATTGATTGAGAGTCAATCCCAACCACTTCTAACTTGTGGCTTTCAAGCCTTTTGCTCTTTCCTTTTACAGAGATAAATACTTTGGAAATTACATAAGAAGGTAATCCGATGAGCAAACTTTCAATACAATAAATGAATGCAAATAAACTTCTACAAGGAGTATATGTGGCATCATTCAAATGATGGATTTGATGAAGATCATGTCCATCTCAAGCATAATGAAAGCTTGATGCTCCAACAACCATTACTTTCATGTGCAAAGGAGATATCAATTAGTTCAAAAGATATGTATGACACTCCAATTCACAATCCAATACTATAAAGTAAACATTAATTGCTAGGTGCAATCGAATGGTAGACCTAGTCATTTCATCCAAATCATCCCAATCATCTTCATCCATGTTACTAAGCTTCTTTAACATTCCATTTACTGGCTTCCATTGCCTCATTTGAATCAACATATCTTTAATATGATTCTTCCATGGAGAAAATTGTGTGCCATCAAATTTTTGTATCTCAAAATGGTACCAGCTTGCAAGTTAAAGCTCCTCCTAGAAAGACTGCTACTAGATCCTAATCCACTAGACGTGCCTGAGATCTCCAATGCCATTATGATAAAGAATTGATTAGAATGATAACGGAGCTAGAAGAAGTCCAAAAACCACTAAGGCTCAGAAAAAGGTGACCAAGTGTTAGATTCTGGGAAAAATTCAATAGAGTATCTCCAAAAAAAATGGATTAATGAACAATAATGACAAAAGAAAAAGGATTATATGAGAGTATATGTGCTCACACCAATAAGTGTATCAAGGAGTAAATTGACCACTATATAGTTGAAAACACAAAAAACATGGAAAAAATTTACCATAAATGCCTCTGCAAAACGAGAATATGACTAGTATCAAAAGCTCATAAAATTGCAAGTACTCACATCTAAACATGCATAGTGCATCACTGACCCCACTGTTGATATATTTAGGTAGTGATGTGTGTGAACACACTAGGATTGCCGGCTCACTTTTTTCCCTCTTTAGGAGGTCTTTTTTGCCCGGCTTGTATACACACCTATAGCCCTAATGGGTTAATTATCTTTATACATTCTAGCAGTAATACATTCAGTATTGTGTGTTGTGCTCCAAGCTTCTTCTTCTTCCTTTTGCTGATCGGGTGCTTTTGCAGATGTCTAACTCCAACAATCGGTATCAGAGCAGGTCGCCGCTTGATCTACCTGCTCGCTTCATCTAAGGCATCGTTGACACCCCTCCGGTCAGAGTCTTAGAACTCAAGGTCATTAGGAGATCAAAACTCCTTCGCTTTATGGTGCCGAAATTATGATCTGAGCTCATTTCGGACTCCAAACACACTATCATAGTGCTTACACAAGGTATTTCTTCTTTTTATGCCAAAGATATATACAGGTTTTGGTTCGCTAGTATAAGCATCTCAAAGTCTACTACAGGATTAGCACAGCTTGTCATGGTAGTTCTGTTCAACTTTTTTGAGATACAAACATTTTTTTGCATCAGGGTATTTTAGTCACTGGTCATGTCTGAAATCAGTGATGTATTCCCTATGTTGGCTATTGAGGATAAGTTGGACAATACCAATTACCCATTATGGGCTTATATGATGTGACACGTATTGGTTGCAAAAGGATTGTGGAACATTGTGCAGGGTGTTTAAAAACATCCTATTACACTTGCAAATATAGGTATCAAAGCGGATGCAGATGGCATTGAAGATTTTGATATTCTTCAGCTTCTTTTTCGTGCTACAGTTTTTGCTGCACCTACTATAGAGAAAATTTGTTGGAATGGCAGAGATGCTCAGGCATATGCACTGATAGCCTTATTTGTCAAAGGTGTCATTATTCCTCACATTCGCTCTTGTATAATAGCTAAGCATGCTTGGAATATACTTACACATTGTATCAGGCTAGGAATGAGGCAATGAGGCTCATGTTGCTTACCTCCAAAAACAGTTGGAGAGTGAGTATATGAATGAAGGTGATTCTATGGACAATTTTCTAACAAAGATCAAAGACTTGAAGGAACAATTGATTTGTGCTGATGAACTTATA
Source organism: Ceratopteris richardii (assembly GCA_020310875.1). Taxonomy (NCBI): domain Eukaryota; kingdom Viridiplantae; phylum Streptophyta; class Polypodiopsida; order Polypodiales; family Pteridaceae; genus Ceratopteris; species Ceratopteris richardii. Next base: position 68,409,290 of record CM035432.1, on the reverse strand, counting down.
CCACATAGCTCACTTGTGCAGACGGTTCTGAATGGTCTTCCTAATTCATATCAGATTTTTGCGTCTACTCTTTGTTTGATGATGAAAGGCAATCCAAATGCCTTGTCATTTGAGGATTTAGTCTTTGTTCTATTGCAAGAATATTGGTCTAGGCAGAACAGGTCCATTATGCGTGTTGCAGATCAAGCTTTCTTGACTAGTGAGAAGGGCAAAGGTAAATGGAGCTCATCTACTAGTAAGTAGAAATATGCAAATGCTGCACATTTGAAGAAGGAAGACAAAGATGAGAATAAATTAGAAAGGATATATTCTTTTGTAAGTACTGTAAAGAAAATGATCATGTCCAATTCTTTACTGTAAGTATTGTAAAGAATTGTCCAAAACTGGCTGCAAAAGAGGCCAAGAATAAAGAGGATAGAACGGTTGTTGTAGAGGCCTCTACACCAAAAACAAAGTCTTCTAGTCTTGTGCAAAATGAAGAATGGGCATTTACTACTGTTTGCAATTTTGAACATCTTCTCCTGAATAGTGTATGTGTGCAGTAGACTCAGATGTTTGGTACTTTGATAGTGGGCAAGCAAACATATTACCTCGTAGCAGAGTTTCTTCACTTCACTCGAGCCTTCCCCTACAAGGAATACTATCACATGCACCAACAACTCCTCGAGTCTTATCATGGGAGTTGGTAAGATCATTTTGATTGCTATTGATGGTAGTTCTTTGACTTTGTCGGATGCTTTATTTGTGAAAGGGATAAAAAAAAGTCTGTTATCAATTTTAGCATTAGCCAAGATTGGCTTGGTTGTGAAATTTGTTGATGATAGATGTACAGTTCATGATCTATAAAATGGAAACATGATTATTGCTTATGTTGTGGGCTCTATAAGCTCATAGACTATGAAAAACTTGTATAGGCTCAAAAACTTGCATAAACTTGTGGTGGTTGCTCCCACCACAACTAAAAACCTTTCATGAAACCTATAGATTTGCTAGGGTGATTGAGAAAGCACTGTTTAACAGCTGAATATTTGTGTTTTAAGAGAAGTATCAAGAAGAATCTTCTTGATGTCCTTAAATCTATTTAAAAAGAACTATGCATGAAAGTACTCCAAAATGGCTCCAAGAATCACCCCAAATATGCTTCAAAACTAGCTTTGAAAGAAAAGAATGAAGCTTTGAGGGCCCAAAAAATGTTCACGGTGATGTGAACCTCAGTCTTTCCCCTTCCTCAAACAGAGTGTAGATTAGTGGCAAGAGATTGCTCCTTAAGCGACCTCCAAGTTGAACGCTATTGGGGTGGATGACGTTCGAGGAAGTACCATGAACTTCTGTCTTCCTTGATCATGGAGGTCAATCCTTGCGGACAACCAAAGATGAATTTGGTGAGTCAAATGGCAAGGTATGCCAATGTATATGCCTTGGTTGTTGCCTTAGTCCTAAGCCTTGGGTGGGTAGCTGGGTGATTGCTTCCCTCGCATAAAACCAATAGAGCTTTTGCATCAGAATGCTATGATACCAGTGAAGTATTGAGATGGCAATGCAACACTATGTTTTCTCCTGTCAAGAACTCTAGGATGATACACTCCTAATAGAAAGCAGAGCTCCAAGCATGTCACAAAGTACTCTACATAGGGCCTATACAATAGTGAGAAAACACACAGGACATAGAGAGCACGAACATAGATTCACAAGGGCTGACTAGACCACTATATGTTTTATTAAAGAACATATACAGAACTCTAGAGTGGACATTTTGCCTTTCATATGGATACAAATGATAAGAGAGTCTAGGGTTTTGTGATAGTAATCAAAATCCATTATCCTTTTCCCTTTAAATAAAGAGAAATAAAAAAATCTCCATTGTTTATAGTTCTAGTTTTTTAAAATAGTGCCAAAATAAGACACTCCCTCTACTAAAAACTTCATTAGTGCTTTTGATATCCTCCTTGAGATTCATGAGATGTTTCTAAAGGGTTTTCTTATTTTAGTGTTCGTAAATCCTTGTGAGAGATGCTTGAATAACTTAAATGTAGCCCTAAGCTTGCTACTTCTTTATGGTATTGCATTATGCTTAAAATTAAGAAAAAACTATATCATCTATAATAGCATTAATAAATCCTTTGGTATTTATTTATACCTCTAAGGTTGTAAGATACCATATTGGTTTCTCCAAAAAAGAAGATGTGTAGGTAATAATGAAATTTTATGTTTAGGATATTCTGATCATGTCTGCAAAATTTGTACCAATAAGTTTTTACATTCTCTCTCTAGAAAGATGTTGAATCAAATTTTTGTGTTAAATTTGAGCATGAAGATGAAGGAATCAGAAAAAGTGTTGTATGAGAGAAAGGTAGGGTACTCTTACTAGAAAAACTTTACGTGATTGAATTTTTTGTAGTTCCTATGATTTATGTCTCGATTGGTCACATGAAGATAAAAGTTAATGAAGAGTTTTTTCATGTTTTTTCATCTCTCTCTAGAATTTTTGATTTTGTAGGGCTCAAAAACTGATATTTGGAAGTTGATTTGGACCTAAGGCATCTCTAACACTATTCTATAGATCGAGGAGCTGAATATTTTTGTGTCTCACATGCTTAAGCTAATTCCTCATCTTTTTTGAGTTAGAGGGCTTGGAGAAGCCTCCATTCATCTTATTGATGTTCATGGATTTATAAAACACACGGGAATGTGGGTTATTTCAAGTGATTGACACATGTGTGAGTATGTAGCAAGGATCACCTCTATTTTGGCAGATAAAATTCTTGAAGTGGACATGAAAAGTAGAGGCACGGTGGTCTAGAAGTCTTGCATGAGAGATGCAAAAAGACACTATCATGGAGCATGAACATTTTAAGAGTGCATTTCTAGGAAGGGATGATTGGTCATGTACTCACAAAAAAGGTGGAGATCCAAAAGACAAAGACTCAGAGATGTGGAGGGATGATGGTCCTACATTGATCACGATCATTTTTCAGCTTGTGAGATTGCGATTGAGATTGAGATAGGGATTGAGATTACTACTGTGATTATGATTGGGATTGAGATTAGGTCGGGGTGGTCGGGTGGATGAGGCTTCTCATTGAAGCTATTTGATACATTTTGTAATGCAGATCACAACTGCTTGTAAATATGCACAAATAATAAATTTCAATCTCTTCTTGTTCTGCTCATACTCTGTTTTTTCTTCCTTATATCTTATTGTGCCGAAGTCTATTATTCTATGTGGGATTCTGATTTAAGATTAGGAGACTTGTTACAAGTAGTATCAAAGCAGAGTTGGATTTCGAGACAAGATGCAGGCTTTGAAGAAGAAGATAGAAGAACCTTATCCATAAACTGAATGCAAAATTACATAAAGAAAGATCCAACAAAAAAAAGAGGGTACTACAAATGCTTTCATGGACCTCAATGATGAAGGTGGTAATGGTGTTGGCACATTGAATGCACACACAACTAGATGACAACGAGAACCTAAAGACGATGCTGATGTAGGAAAATCTGCACTTAAGCAAGTGTTCAAAAGAGAAAAAATAAATGAATTTGATGGTGAGAAGAAAACTAGAGAGGATCTTTAAGCATGGATCCAGGATCTCGAGGATTTCTTTGATCTGTGCGTGTTTAGTGAAGAATAAAAAACAAAGGTGGCAATTTTGAATCTGCAATGAGTCACCAAATTATGGTGGAAATCATACATGTAGAAAAGAACACGTGAAGGTCCTATCCTCTGGAAAGATTTTCGAGAGCAAGCAGAGAATCGTTATTGTTCTCCACACTATCAGATGGAAAAGAAAATGGAATTCTACTCCTTCAAGCAACAGGAGGATGATAGACATAACTTTTCTGTTGAAGGATGGACGACCAAGATTGTGTGTTGCTTGTCAACTATTTTAAGTAGCTTCTTTGGAGTTCTACTGCGCTTACCTCTTGGAGGCATGATTGCATGGCCACCATCTAGAGAGTAGGATCCAAAACACATCCACAAGATATTATGAACTTTCTTGAAACTCCCCTAACTACCCAACAATTCCTTGATGTGATTGATGCCCCCCTCCCCAAAGCTAAACATTTAGGGCTTGATAGGTTAGCTAATGACTTCTTGATGACATAAAAAAATGTTCTTATGGCCCCTCTTGCTTAGTTTAGTGTGAGGCAACCAAGTTTCATGTGCTGACTATGTGTTTGAGAAAAGTTGTAATTAGAATCATTCACAACAAAGACATTAAGAATGAAGTTGAAAATTGGTGACCTATCACCATGTTGTAAATAGAATATAAGGTTTTCGTGAAGGTCCTTGCTAAGCGCATTGCGACCCATTCCATTCCTCGATCAATAGAGATAAAAAACACTTTATCAAAGGTGCATCTATGATCAAAGCTAGCATTGATATTTGCGAGGGAAATTATTACATAAGTTGGAAATAACTTTTAGAAAATTCCTTTGGATGAGGAATATAAGATGTTTGAAGAAAATCAAATGCAAAATTTTCCCTAGCCCGAAGGATCTATGCATATTGGATATTTTAGATGTGGAATGACCAAAATGATGTTGGCCAAATGAATAATTGAAGCCTTTAGCAATGGAAAAGCTTCTTGGGTGATGCTAATTTTGAGAAAGAGTGACATCTTTTCCTTTGTTGGGATCCTCAGGTGCAAAGAGGTCAATTCAATCACTCTCTTGTTCTCACCTTTCCCCATCATCCCTAAGAATTTGTATCGTCTATGAAATCTATAAAAAGGGTGGAAAAATATCAATCCCTTTGATACCATCAATGATGACTAGTCGAAGTGGGCTATGGGCATCAAATAGCACCAATTTTTTTGGTTATCAATTGTTGCGATCACTTGAGTGGATAGGGATCAACATCAAAGGGATTAGACACTTTGGAAGAAAGGCTTTTGTGGGTTGAAGCATCTATGGAACCAAGATAAAAGGAATCCGGTAACATTAGAGGATATTGATATGAGCTATAATCTTGACTATGCGAATTGGTTCCCTTAAAGAAAAAATCAATGCATGAGAATAGTCTTAGTCCTGCATCCTCATTGGCAATGATCTTTCCTATTTAGAAGGCTTGCATTGTGAGAATGGCAGAAGAATTTAGGATATCTTGAGAATCAAAAGAAATCTAAACATTATCATGTTCTTAACAAGAAGTCAATTTTAAATCCATCTTGGATTAGATGCGAATTCAAATTCTAGGTCCTATGGAACTTGCTTGTCAAAAACAAGAAAGTGATTTTGATGTGGCCAAACCTCCATAGGGGGATATGTACCAATCTCAAAGCAAGTAAAATATGTGGTGCTCCCCCATTGTGTAAGTAGTGCGCTAGTGTTATGGAAGACTTGGGACATTTTTTTCTTTTCTTATCCTCAAAGGGTAGGGTCTTGGCAAGACCTCATTAAGCTCTTGATGTTACATCATCAAGTTAATTGGAAGTAAGATCTCCTTGTGGAAGCGATCGCCTACTCTTCTACTCTAAGGAATGCCATTGGAAGTGAAGTGCTCTAGAAGATCTAAAAGGAAAGATATATGGTCAACTATGATAAGACGCCTAATTTAAGAGTAGTTGCTTGAGAAATCCCTAATATGTCTTGGTAGAAGGATGCATCATATTATATGTGTGTGTATATACATATACCTACACATATACATATCAAAACCATATGATCAAGGTTATAATACATTTGAGGATCTAATATAGCAATAAATATAAAAATAAAAAATAAAAAATATAAAGAAAAAAACTATATGAAATGACTCATTATTTCACACTAATTATTCATTTTTGGTAAAAATATGAAATGTCTTTCTAAATAACACAAGGTGAATAAATATATTGAGGTCTTGGAGCTTTTGTTTTGAGATCCTCGAACTTGCAAAGTCAAGAACACAACTTTAACATGTCTTCCAGCTAAACCTAAAACACAAATAATAAGAATTGATCATAAAGCATAATGCAAGGGGTGAATATGTACCAAAAACGTGTTGACATACACATACATATTACATACTCACATGCATATGCATACACACATATACATACATATATGCATATCACATACACACATGCATATCACATACACACATGCATATACATACACACGTGGGTATCCATACACACACACATATGCATAATCATACTCACATACATACATGTACACACACATATACATACATACATGTACACACACATGTATACATACACACATGCATATGCATACATACATACACACATATTTGCATGTACACACACATACATACATACACACACACATATACATACACACTCACACATGTATACACACACATATGTGCATACCCACACATATGTGCATACCCACATGCATATGCATACATACATACAGACACATATGCATGTACACACACATACATACATACACACACATATGCATGTACACACACACATACATACATACATGCACACATGCATATTACATACACACGCACATATATATACACACTCACATATTTAAACACACACATGCATACATGCACATCCACATACACACACATCACATATACATACACACATACACACATATACATGTTTTAGGGTTAGCGTTTTAGGATTATGGTTTTGGACTTTTACACGTATACACACAATACATACACACATGCACACATATACACATGCATATACACATCTCTTTCCCTCTCTCTCCCCCTACAAACACATCTCTTTCTCTCTCTCTCTCTCTCCCCCTACACACACATCTCTTTCTCTCTCTCTCTCTCTCTCGCATCTTGGTAAGTGATGTGCATA
>CM035432.1:68357505-68397505 GCA_020310875.1 Ceratopteris richardii | reverse complement strand
AGCAAATTAGATGCACCTCTATCATATCATACTCGTTCAGGCTCTCATAGTGCCTCTTTTGCATCAGATTGCTATGCTATGGCTGCATCTAGTCTCTGTGATGAGAATGAGCCTATTTCATTTGATGAAGCACAAAATTCAAAAAATTGGATGGCTGCTATGCAATCTAAATATGATGCTATAATGAAGAATGGTAATTGGTCTTTATGTGACTTGCCTCTTGGTAAGAAGGCCATTGGGACTAAGTGGGTATACAAGCTCAAGCGTAAGCGTGATGGTACAAATGATAGGTATAAGGCTAGATTTGTTGCAAAGGGTTATACACAAGAAAGAGGCATTGATTTTGATCAGACCTTTGCACCTACTTGTCGAATGACTATAGTTCGTAGCATCTATGCGTGCAGTTGCAGCTCATCATGGTTGGAATGTACATCAGTTGGACATTAAAACAACATTTTTGAATGGTGACTTGCATGAAGAAGTGTATGTTTTTCAGCCCCGTGGCTTTGTGCAAAAAGGGCATGAAAACTAGGTGTGCAGGTTAAAGAAGGCATTATATGGTTTAAAGCAAGCACCACGTGCTTGGTATGAGAAGATACATGCCTATCTGATTGCACATGGTTTTGAGAATAGTCCAAGTGAAAGCACCTTTTATGTTAAGCGTGCTAATGATATGCTTTTGATCATTGTTTTCTATGTTGATGACATGCTGCTCACTGGTCCTATTGAGAAGCACATTGCTGATTTTAAGGCTGATTTGCATGCCTCATTTGAGATGTCTGATTTGGGGCATTTGCATCACTATTTGGGCATTCAATTTATGCAAGCTGATGGTGGAATGGCTTTTTGTCAAACAAAATATATTGAGATATTATTGCAGCATTTTGGCCTTGAAGACTGTTAGCGTATTGCCACTCCTATGGAGACAGGTTTACGCTTGAGTCTTCTTGATGCTGGAGATGCATTTGATGCTGTTCTCGATCAGTAGGCTATTGGATGCTTGATTTACTTATGCATTACTCTACTAGATATTCAGTTTGCTGTCTCACAGATGAGCAAGTTTATGCATTACCTAGGAGTCAAGCATTGGCAAGTGGTTAACTGCAGTTTTTGCTACTTGAGTGGTACTCAACTACTTGGGTTGTTTTATCGCAAGGGGGGATCACTACCGCCAGATTTGCATGCTTTTTCTGACTGTGATTGGGTTGGTTGCTATGATACTCGTGTGTCCACTAGTGGCTTTTGCTTCATGCTTGGTAGCTCATGTATATCTTGGTTGAGCAAGAAGGAGCCTACTTTGGCCACTTCCAGTTGTGAGGCTAAGTATAGGGAAACTTTCACAGTGACTCTTGAGTGTGTGTGGCTCAGACGCCTTATGGCTCATTTGCGTGTTGATGAGTCTTCTGCCACCACCATCTTCACTGACAATTAGAGCGCATTGGCAGTTGCGAGGAACCCTGTGTTACATGCTGGCACTAAGCACATTGAGGTGCATTATCACTATGTTAGGGAGAGGTTCTCTGCTCGGGAGATCAGTTTGGCATATGTGCCAATGCAGGAGAACATTGCAGACCTTTTCACGAAGGCTCTGCCTAGGGAGAAGTTTGAAGCTTTCTGCAAAGCTTTGGGCTTACTTCCTTTTATGGAGTGATTTCCACATAGCTTGGCACTTCCTTATACATGAGTGCCAACTCCTTGTTCACCGCATCACTCCTAGGGTGGATTTGTTGATATATTTAGGTAGTGATGTGTGTGAACACACTAGGACCACCGGGGCAGTTTTTTCCCTCTTTACAAGGTTTTTTTCCCCCAGCTTGTATATACGCATCTTCTTCTTCCTTGTACTGTTCACGTGCTTTCGTAGACGTCTATCTCCAATAATAAACACATAACTAACTAACTTCTATGTTAGTCTTCTTTATGAACAAAGAAGAATCTGCTTTGCTAGCAATAGATCCTTGATCCTGCAAATATGTGACAAGCCTATGGTTCCAAGCTCTACTAGAGATTGCTTTAAACTATAGAGTGCTTTTCTTAGCTTGCACACATGGTATGGTTTTTCCTTGTTTTCATACCCTTGTGGTTAAGCCATGTAGACTTTTTCTGAGATCCATCCATTTAGAAATGCATTTAAATTTAACATCTAACTGGTACAAGTTCCAATTTTTTGAAGCAACAATACTTACTAAAACCTTGATTCTTGGCATCTTAGCCACAGGTGAGAAGGCCTCCTCATAATCCACTCCATGGTTTTGAGCAAACCCCTTTGCTACTAGTCTTGCTTTATACCTTTTGATTGAACCATTTGAGTTTTCCTTGACTTTGTATATCCACCTGGATCCTATTATCTTCAAGCTTGGTTTCTTGGCCCAACCAAATCCTAAGTGTTGTTTTCTTGAAGTGCTTCAATTTCTTCCAACATAGCTTCTCTCCATTCTTTCTTCTTGTTGGATTCTTCCAATGAAGAAGGCTCTTTTAACATAGAATCTTTAGTTATGTATACTGAATGCTTGGGGACTAGTGATGCGTCATAGCCATAACTTATGGGTTTTTACTCTCCCTTTGAGATCTTCTGAGTGCTTGATTGGATGACTCTAAAATGTCTTCCAATTGCTTGTATTTTGTCTTCTTGCCCTTGGACTTCCAAGCTTTGTAGTCAATCTGTTCTTCATCTTCTGAGTTGACATCTTCTCGTATTTGTGGACCTTCTTGAGTTAGAGTTGGAAAATCACTTTTCGATTCATAAGGTAGTTTTATCTTCATGCAATCATTTTCAAACCATGAATTATTTTCATCAAACACCACATCCCTACTAACCGTGAATCCTTTTTTAGTGGGATTGTACAACCTATATTCTTTCTGGTTTTGGTCATAGCCAATGAATGTACACTTTTCAGCTTTTGGATCAAGCTTCCCTCTAATCTGTGAGGCTACATGTGCGTAAGAAGTTCACCCTAAGATTTTACAATGATGTAATGAGGGTCTCCTGCCATGCCATGCATCATAAGGTGCCATTCCATCCAAGGATTTGGATGGAAGCCTATTAAATAAGTATGTGTCTATGGAAACAACCTCAGCCCAGAGGTAATTTGGAAGTTTCTTTTCATTCAACATTGATCTTGTAGCCTCTACTATTAGTCTCTTCCTCCTCTCTGCCACTCCATTCTATTCAAGAGTGTATCTTGTCCCGACCTCTCTCTTTATACCTCTCTCCTATAAGAATGAGTCAAATTCATGAGAGAAATACTCACCACCTCCATTAGATTTGATCATCTTCAAGCTTCTACTTGTTTGGTTCTCAACCAATGCCAAATATTTCTTGAAACAATTGAAGACTTCATCTTTACGCTTCGTGAAGTGAAGAATTGTCCATCTACTATAATAATCTATGAATGAAACATAGTACCTTGATCTTGAGATTGATGGCTCTCTACAAGGACCCCACACATGTGTGTGCACAAGCTCCAAGTAGTCTACATGTATCCTTTTTTGTTGAATGGTTGCTTGTGAGATTTTCCAAATTAGAATGCTCTGTATTTGTAAATCATGTGTTAATTGGACACATTTGGAATGCCAAGCACACTCTGATCCCTTCATATTTGCTTTAGTGTTCTTTCACCTATATGGCCTAGCCTTTTATGCGATCTCCCTGGTTCAAATAGGGTTTGATCTTTGTAATTTAAGAGTGCAATGTTTCTGGTATCTTCAGCTTCAAATGTAAAGAGTCTACCAGAGTTCTCACCTTTTGCAATCCTCTTGAAGCCTTGTTGAGGGTCTTCCACATATGCTCCATGCTTTGTGAATCTAACCTGTAAGACACTCATTAGGTTTTTTTTATGGTTGGCACATATAATACCTTACTTAAAAGGTTCATGTTACCATCAGAAGCCTTGACATTTTCAATCTTCTTAACATAATGTCTAGTGTCATCACCTCTCTCCACTTCATGCTTCCCTTTAGGTTCTTCAAGATTAGATAGTGTTATCAGGATCTTACTTACACGCACAGAGAGGTGGCAAACACAAAAAATACACAAAAAAATAGAGATGCCAAGAGACGAGACCAAACACACTATTGGGTGCAATCTCCCCCCCATGCACTCTGTTTTGACAGTCCACCGAGTGCATGTATTTATAGGAATTTTTGGTTACGTCAAAAAGAGTGGCTACATGAGAGCAGCTTCGAAAAGAGTGTGTGAAACTAAAAGTTGGTGACTTTCGTAGAAAGCCTTTCTTTTACTATCAGAAACATATGTGTGCAACATATGTACTTAACATGTTTCCCATTAAGGCAATGCAGTCTATCACTTTATATCGCTTCGCATGGTTGTAAGCCATCTATTTTTTACTTGCATGTTTTTGGTTGTCTCGCATATGTATTAGTGTCTGAACAACAATGCAGAAAATTGGATAATAAAGTAGTGAAATGTATTTTTGTTGGGTACTATTGTATGAGATCTCTATAGCTTCCACACACAAACTATGAAGGTTAACTAACTAGACTCACATTAGGAAGAGAGATCTCCTTTCCACCCAACCAACCCCTCCAATATATAGCTCCAAGTCCAAGCGGGTAAGTCCCTCTCAAGGGGACATGTTGTACCTTCCATCACATGGGTCCCTAAGGTGTTCACATGGTTTCCAAGCTTAGGAAATCACATTAAATTACATGGCTTCTAAACGAAGACTCTCCAAGCTCTCATGTGCTAGGAGAAGCTTCCAATCAAGACTAAGGTACTCAACCTTAGAGAATTAGTCCTAAGGTTCAAGACCCATCTAAAAGGGGTAAATAAACCATAAATCCCAAGGGTTTCACACCTAAAACCCAAGGGTTCTACCCCTTAGACCCATGTAATTATACAACATTCTCCCCCCCCTTAAGCCCATTTTCATCCTCAGAAATGAGTGGAGACATATACCTTGGGGTATTCTCCCATGTCCCATGATCAATCTCAATCATCACGGCTTTCATCTCTCTAAGTTTGCCTATTAATTTGAAAGGGGAATTCGACCTCGATTGAATACACCAACCATTCCAATCTCTTTCTTCCTTGAATCTTTAGTAGCTTGTTTTGGACAACTTTTTATGACATGATCATTTCCTTTATAGTATTTTCAAAACAATTTCTGCTTTTTTATTTTCTTCTTATCTCTATCATCCTTCTTTGATTGTGCGAAATTAGCAGATTTCTGCTTACTAGTAGAAGAGATCCATTTACCTTTGCCCTTCTAACTACCCAAGAAAGCTTGATCTACAACACACATAATGGACTTGTTCTACATAGAATGATCTTCTTGCAATAGAATAGAGACTAAGTCCTCAAATGGTACGGCATTTGGATTGCTTTCATCATCAAATGAACAGTAGAAGCAAAAGTCAGATATGAATTGGGTAGACCATTCAGAACACTTTGCACAAGTGAATTCTCAAGCAAGACTTCATTAAAAAAAATCAACTGTTCCTTCAAATCTTTGACCTCTGTCCGAAAACTATCAATGGAGTCACCTTCATTCATGTGCTCACTCTCCAACGTTTTTGTAGGTAAGCAACACGAGCCTCATTCCTTGCCTGGTATAAAGTGGTAAGTGTACCAAGCATCCTTAGCTTTTCTGCAAGAGCGAATGTGAGGAATAATGGCATGTTTAATAGACAAGGATATCAATGCATGTGCCTGAGCATCTCTGTCACCCCAACAAATTTGCTCTACAGTAGGTACAACAAGAACCGCAACACAAACAAGAACATGAAGAATTTCATCATCTTCAATGCCATCTACATCACATTCAACAACTGTGTTTGCAAGTGTAATAGGATGTTCTTCAACACCCTTTATAATATTCCATTGTACATTTGCAACCAATACATGATGCACATATAAGCCCATAATGGGTAATTGGTACCATACAACTTATCCTCAACAACCAACATACGGAATACATCATTACTTTCAACCATGGCCAATGAATAAAATACCTTGATGTAGAAAAATGACTGTCTCTCAAAAAGTTGAACAGAACTACCCTATCGAGTTCTGCTAAATCTGTAGCAGACTTCCAAATGCCTATAGTGGCAAACCAAAACCTATATATATCTTTGGTACAAAAAGACAAAATTGCCTGCACAAGCACTGTGATAGTGCAGCCGAAACGAATCAGATTTCAATTTGGGCACCACAGAGCAAAGTTATTTTGAAGTCCTAATCACTTACTATGCTCACCAATTTTCATGCGAGACTATGACCTGAGGGGTGTTGATGACATTGTAGATGAAGCAAACAACATGAGGAAGAAGAAGAAGCTTGGAGCACAACACACAATACTAAATGAATTAGCACTAGAATGTAAAAATAATATAAGTGACCCATTAGGCCAACTAGGCTTATTGAGCACCTACGACCAACTAGCATACATTTCCTATGGCGAGTCTTCCACCTGCATCACGAAAGAGACCTTGGCATCTGGGTGTCTCCTAGTTAAGAAAACCTCACCACGAACCTCTTTATCACCGTCAAATGCTTTATGCAAAAATGTAACCACCATATCAATGATCACATGGACATACATAAGCAGTATCTATGAAAAGCAAACCTAGTATGTATGTAACCAATATATAGAGTAAAATGGCATTGATAATGTTGAATTCATAGCCCAAACACTAGCCAACACCTACAAGTGTCTATCAACTCAATTCTTTAGGCTCAAAACTCTGCATAAACTTGTGATGGCTACTCCCACCACAACTGAAAACCTTTCAATAAACCTATAGATTTACTAGGGTGATTGAAAAAACATAGTCCAACAGCTGAATATTCATTGTCAAAGAAGTATAAAGAACAATCTTCTTCTTGTTCTTAAATCTATTTAAAAGGAACTATGCATGAAATTACTCCAAAATGGATCCAACAATAACCCCAAAAATGTTTCAAAACTAGCTTTGAAAGCAAAGAATGGAGCTTTGAGGGCCCAAAAAATTTTCGAAGTAATGGGACCGTAAGCCTTTCCCCTTCTTCAAACACCACAAGAGTGTATATTAGAGGAAAGAGATTGCTAGTTAAACGACCTTGAAGGGGAACACTATTGGGGTGGATGATGTTCGGGGAAGTATTGACAACCTTCGTCTTCCTTGATCATTGAGGTCCATCCTTGCATGCAACCAATGATGACTTTGGTGACTCAGATGATAAGATATGCCAAGGTCTATGCCTTGATCATCACCTTAGTCCTAAGCCTTGGGTGGGTAGCTGGGTGCATGCTTCCCTCGCTCAAAAGCAACAAAGATTTTGCATCACAATGCTTTGATACAAGTGCAGTATTGAGATGGCAATGCAACACAATATATTCTCCTTCTCAAGTACTCCAGGACAATACACTCATAGTAGAAACCGAAGCTCTAGACATCACACATAGTACTCCGCACATGGCCTATAGACTACTAAGAAAATACACATCACACATAGATCACGAACATAAAGTCCTGGTGTGTTATAAATGCGATAAAACTTAGAAATTATGGTTGACTTGACCACTATATCTTTTATTAGAGAACATAAACAAAAGTGTTGAGTGGCCATTTGGCCTTTAACATGGATATTAATAATAACAGAGTCTAGGGTTTTGTGATAATAATAAAAATCCATGATCCTTTTCCCTTAAAATGAAGAGACATCCAAAAATCTCCATTGTTTATAGTTGTATTACCTAGTTTCTTAAAATAGATGCCAAAACAATACACTCCCTCTACTAAAACTTCATTAGTGGTTTTCATGTTCTCCTTGAGATTCGTGAGATGTTTTTAAAGATTTTTCTTATTTTAGTATTTTAAATCTTTGTGAGAGATGCTTGAATAGCTTAAATGTAGCCCTGAGCTTGCTACTTCTTTAGGTTTTTGCATTATGCTTAAAATTAAGAAAGAACTTTATCTTGAATAGCTTTAATAAATCCTTTGGTCTTTATTTATACCTCTAAGGTGGTCTTAGATATGAGATACCATTTCTTAGAGACATTTGAATTCGTATTTAGGTTCAAATGTGGTGGATATTGTAGAGAGTACTCCCAACCAACACTATAAACGGAATTCAAAATTTTGTAAAAGTGTGAAAATGTTTAAACTCTTGATTTGGGATAATTTTAAGATTAGAAGAATGATTAAAATAATTTAAAACAATGAAAAATGAAAAAGCTACACGACTTCCAAATTAAAGCTCGACAACTCTTAGATGGAATCTAGGATCCATGATACTCCAACGTTGCTAAAATTATCCAAAAACTATATTCTTAAAGTTTAAGAATTAATTTTTGATTTGGACCCAATCTATAAGTCTAATTATAGTGACTTATTGCGTGTTATTGAGGGATACTTGATTGAGCATAGTTATGAAGTTAAAGCTTTTTCTAATTCATGTAAAAATCTTCTTTCAAATATGCCCTGGTATTCTAAGGTTACAGATTGATTTCCTAAATCTAAGAGGTGGAATAAAATAAAATCATTTAGATGTTGAAGAAAAGCCCATGGAATAGTATGTTGGGCCCCTAGAAACATAGTAATCTGTTCTAATGGATGCTCTTCAGTACCGCTTACTTGATTACTTCTTCCATAGTGCAAGAAACATGTAGTAAACAATATCCTAGTCCTTTTAGGAACATAAAACATGTCTTAGTGTGAGAAACCTTTGTTCACTATAGAGATCCTAAACATCTCATCAACCTTATCAGAGAATATCGAAGAGACTCTAATCTTGAAGGACATCTATGTGAAGATAAATCTTTACACGAACCTTGTTCAAAGAAATTTAAAACTCAAAAGAATATATAATAAGTAACATAATGGCCTCACTACTATCTAATTTCAAGAGAGGGAAGTACATAAGTATTATTTTTCATTAGTACATGTTGGAGAAACAATCACTAATTGGACATATATTTGAAGGTCAAAAGCTTTAGAAGAAAACCACATGCCTATGTGAAGGGACAAATTCACAAGTGTATTATATTTGTAAAGTTAGTTCACTTTAGTTCTAGAAGTTTTTTAAAAATCACAAGAATAAGAAAATCTATATAAGTTAGTTTGTATCAACTGACGCGATGAGGAAGACAATGAGAAAGTGAGTTAGTACTCATTTTATATGACTGAGAATAGTCGGGCTTCTCTGCGTGAGAAAGCACCTGTGCATTTGTGAGGTTTCATAGTTATGGAAAGAGTTTATTAAACTTCTATGTATAAGTCTTCTTCTTCCATCTCCAGAGTTTGTCTTGTGTGAAATGATTTCAGAAGTTGATGTTTTCCAAGCAAATCGATGCCTGGCATCGAGTTTGTTTATAAGTCCTTGTTTTATTCTCTGAGTGTTATGTACTGCTAGAACTTCTTAAAAACATGAGGTTTGTGGAGCAACTCGATGCCTGACATTGAGTTTCAGCATAAAGTCGATGCTTGGCATCGACTTCCCACATAAAAGTGGTCTTGCTCATGTCTTGTGTTCATAGGGTAATTCTGGCACTGAAAAACTGGCTAAAAAAGCCTCAAATTGATGCCTCGCATCCACTTTTGGTTGCAAGTCGATGCTAGGCATCGAATTTTCATTTTTAGACACTCAGAATTACTAAAAGAGGCAAAATTTCTAGTTTTGGGAAGTTGTACAGGGTGATCTTGTGAAGGCCATAACTTGAGTTCTAGAGATCCGTTTCTTGCAAATAATAGCTTGCTGGAAAGCTCTTCTCTTCTACTTTCATCCATCAAAGATCTTGGAGAAATAATATTTGTGCTAAGAGAAATTAGCAAAATACTGAAGGTATGTCATTTTAGTGACTTGAAAAATATGAAGAAGTAAAGTTCTTGGTTTTGGTTATCATTTCTGAAAGTTAGGAGTGGAAATGAGTTAATGGTGACCATAGAGGTTGTCGAGTGTCACATTAATTCATTTCTTGTGATGTTTCACACATCAACAAGTGGTATCAGAGCAGAAAGGTCCTAAAGAGCAGAAGGCTGCAAAGGTACAAGAAGTTTTTGAAAAGTTTTTCATTAAAGGTTGAAAGGTGATTTGAAGACACACGGCATCAAAAGGAATTCAAAAATATCTTCATACACAAAGAACTCCAAAAGGTATTATTCTTTATCCTTTAAGCTCAAAGGTTGCAGCATAAGGAAAGGAGTATGGCAGATCATATCTCCATTGACAAACTCGACAGAGATAATTACCCCGCATGGGTAATGAGAGTGGAAAGCCTTACTTATGAGTAAGAATCTCATGATATATGTAACAGGTGAAGAAGAGAAGCCAATATTTGAAGATGAAAGCCAACCAAAGAAAGAGGAACTTGATGCTTTAAAGCATTGGCAGAAGAAGGATGCAAGTGCAAAAGCTTACATTTACAATACAATCACAGATCATTTGCTACAACACATCAGAGGATTGGAATCCCATCTGAAGATATATGGAATGCATTGGAATATCATTTCCAAAGTACTACCAAAGCAAGGAAAGCAAGTCTATGGTCAGAGTTTACAACATTCAAGAAGAAGCCAAGTCAAAGTATTAGTGATTATGTCACTAAGATGAAGGATCTTGAAGATAGTCTTGGATCCATAGATGAAGATGTTGAAGATCACAGATTGATTTCTCAACTACTTGCAGGTTTGAGAGGAGATGAAAGGTGGAAACCTTTTGTCTTATCAACAAAACTTTCATTAAATCATTGTGTTCCAGATTTGAACCAGTTGCTTGGTTTGATGCTCACATTTGAGCAAGACTTGAAGGGAGATGGAGATAAAGGAAAAAGTTCTGCAATGTACATGAAGAACAAGAAGAAAGGAGATAAAGGTAAAGAAAAGGATGAAGAGGAGTCGAGTTCTCAAGTTTATTATGCAAGAGGTAAAGGCACTGGCAGAGGAAGACCAAGAGCCTTTGGAAGAGGTAGAGGTAATCAAAATAACAACAAGAAGGCTTGCTGGATCTGTGGATTGGGTAATCATTTGGCTCATGATTGTTGGCACAACCAACAAGGATCAAACCAGAATCAAAACAACAATAGTAGAGGTCGAGGTGGAAGATATCAAAGTAATTTTCAAAGAGGTAGACAAAGTCAAAGAGGAGGCTATTGTAGAGGTGGAGGAAGAAGTTGGGGACATAATCAATCCTACGACACCACCTACTACAACTATGCAGATGATACACAGAATGAAAGTCATACATCATTGATGATGAACTCAATCAGCACATCAGATAAAGAAGCTCTAAAGGTATTTTACATTGACTCTGGATGTTCTAATCATTTGTCAAGAAACATAGAATTGATGTCAAAATTGGAAAAAGGCATTTCTAGTCATACAGTTCAAATAGGTGATAATAGAAGACATAGTGTACATTCAATTGGAAAAGTGAAATGCAAGAGTGGAGCAGATTTGCTAACCAATGTTTTGTGTGTTCCCACAATACCTAAAAACTCGATTAGTGTGGGACAGATAGTTGAAAAAGGTTTTCAAGTCAGGTTTACAAATGAAGGAGTATTTGTTGAAGATCCAGAGAATGGATATAATCAGATTGTCTCTGGTAAGAAAGAAGGTAGACTCTTTACTTTAAGAGTGCGAGGGAACATTGGTCAAGCTTTGCTCACACATGGTGAAGGAGTGATTACAGAACTTGATCACTGGCACAAGAGATTAGGTCATTTCAATGAAAGAGGAATTAAAGCTATGGTTGCTAAACAGTATGTACTAGGATTACCAAATGTGCAAAGTAACCATATGGTTTATAAATGTGAAGCATGTCAAATGGGAAACACACACAGGTTACCATTTCAGAAGAAAGGATTCAAACATGATGGATTACTAGAGCTCATTCATACAGATGTATGGGGACCAACAAAAGAAGGATCTATCAGTGGCTCAAGGTTCTATGTTTTTTTCATTGATGATGCTACAAGATGGATAACATTATATGTTTTGAAGGAAAGATCAGAAGTGTTTGGAGCTTTCAAGCATTTTCATGCATATGCAGAGAGAGTCACAGGTCAAAAGCTTCAAAGACTGAGGTCTGATGGAGGGGGAGAATACGTCTCCCAAGAGTTCAATGATTATCTTTGGAATGCAGGTACTAAGAGAGAAATAACCTGCAGGTATACACCGCAACAAAATGGTGTAGCGGAAAGAAGAAATAGGACTTTGGTTGAGTTTGCTAGAGCTATGCTGAAGGAGAAGAATTGTCCAAACTATCTTTGGGCTGAGGCTATAAATACAGCTACATATCTTGTGAATAGATTACCATGTGCAACTCTCAATGGTATGACTCCATATGAAGCTTGGTGGGGTAAGAAACCAACACTAGATCATTGTAAAGTGTTTGGATCAATTGCATATGCTTATGTTCCATCACAACTTAGACATAAACTTGAATCAAAGGTAGAAAAATATATGTTCATTGGTTATGATGAAAAGCAGATGGGCTATAGGTTGTGGAATCCTTTAACCAAACAATTTCTTGTTTCTAGAGATGTTACATTTGATGAACAAAAAATTTGGTATGAAGATCAAAGTCATACAGCTGAAGAATTTGAAGAAGAGGTAAGAAGATGTGAGAAAGGAAAATCAATTGTGCAGGTGAATAGAGATGAAGACTATATGCAAGCAAGTACATCCAGAAGTGGATTAACAAGAAGAAATGAAGAAGCTTCTATATTTGATGAAGAAGTGTATCCAGACACTTATGAAGAATGTGAACCAAGAAGGTCAAGTAGGACAAGAAGACAACCAGAAAGGTATTCTTATGATACTTCTTACATAACTCAGAAGAACTATGCATATATGGTCAAAGATGATGAAGAACCTCAAAACTATGATGAAGCAAAAGGTAAGAAACAATTGGAAGAAGCAACGAAGGAAGAGTTCAATGCACTAGAGGAGAACAAGACATGGGAACTTGTTCCTAAACCAAATGGTAAGAAGGTTATTGGAAATAAATGGGTTTATAAAGTGAAGAAGCTTGCAAATGGAAGTATAGCCACATACAGAGCTAGAGTGGTGGTGAAAGGTTATGCCCAAACCTATGGCATAGATTATGATGAGATATTCAGTCCTGTAGCTAAGATGTCAACTATAAGGACAATCATTGCTATTGCAGCTTCAAAAGCATGGAAGACATTATAGGTTATCAAAGGCTTGTTGGGAGTCTCAATTATGCAACCCTTGCAAGAGTGGACATATGTTATGGAGTAAGCACATTAATCCAATTTACGCATACACCAAGAAAACCTCACATGAAGCTTCCAAGAGGATCCTAAAGTATCAAAATGGTACCATAAATGAAGGGTTGTTTTATTTTTATCCATTCACTTCTTATTTGGATATCGAGATGTATTCTGATGCAGATTGGGCAGGCTCAAAAGATAATAGGAGGAGCACTTCTAGCTACTTATCTTTTGTAGGTTCAAAGCTAATATCATGGGCATGAAAGAAAAAACCAACTATGGCATTTTCATCAACAAAAAACAAAATATAGAGGCTTAGAAAATGCAACACAAGAGGCTATTTGGATCAAGCTACTTTACATAGATTTGGGATTTCATTCTTATACTCCAATGATTTTTGGAGACAACACTAGCTTAAATTCATTTGGTTGCTAATCCTATATATCATGCAAGGACTAAGCACATTAAAGTGCACTATCATTATGTTAAAGAGAAGCTACTCATCAAGGACATCCAATTGTCCTATATTGTATCAACCAATTTCCAATGTGCAAATATGCTCACAAAGTCTTTGGATGGAACTAAGATGAACATGGTCAACATGATGATTGGATTGTAGGAAATCAAAGAGAAATGAAGACCAAGCATGTTCGGCTTGAGGGGGAGCTCTTGGTGCAAATGATTCCAAGCCGGCATACTTGGACAATTAGCATGTATCTCATATAGTCACATATGATTATTCCCTTGTAAAAGTCAATTTACTTTTTATCCTTGTAAAAGTGCACATGATAATTGCACTAACTCCATGTGCAGTTAGGAGGAATCAAATCTTGAATTCTTGGTAGTTGATAGATGAGAAAGTAAAGAATAAAAGATTAGGACTCACTTTATGGTGACAGCTTGAATTTGAATTCAAAAACTTGGCTCCAACTCTAGCTATAAAAGTGGATCAAAATCGTGCATGGATATGAGCCCAATTTGAAGAATAAGTGAGAGGGATTTCTTGTGATTAGTGAGCTCATTCAATAACTTCATCACTGCCCTCACATTTTGCAATTATACATTGCCAATGTCATTGTATTTCTATGTGATTTAACACATACACATTGATCACATCTCTACTTCTCTTCTATGCTATGGTCATCTCAAAACAGTGAACTTCTTAGAGCTTTTTGTCAATGCACAATTCATCATTTGATGTGATTTAAAGTGCTCTAGATTCAGCACATGTTTATTTCATAGCTAAAAAGTTTCATTATCATTTGTTTTCTCAATTTTGAGATATCTTCACATTACTACTCACTAATCTGCACATTCTAGCACCGCGAAAATGTCGGTTAATCTTCTGAATTGCTAAGCATCATTCTCAGTGTGCAATTGATTAAATTTACTAAAATAACTCATTATTGGTAGCTATCTACATTAATTAGATACTTGCCAAAGGAATTTATTCAATTGCTAGCAGGTTGAGATCTCTGTTGATTCTTTTAAACATGTGTAGAGACAAAAATAGCAAGTCTTGACATTAATTGAAGTTTCTACTCATCATTTTTGATCCATTGATTAGAGGATCATGTTTCAAAGCACATAGGTGATTATTGATGATTGTTCGGAAGCTCAAGGGGTCTAATATACTCTCCAAAACTTTTTCTTGGCTGGTGTAAAGTAGGATTTTGCAGCATCACTTCATCTCTAGAATCTATCCACCATCTCCTCCAACAATTTGGGTGTTGGCTTGTCCTTTGCCATAGTCATCTTACTAACAATCACAACACATTCGCATTTCTGAGAAACTCTATTTTCCATTCTCGCATAAAGCACATTGAATTGCACTATCATTATGTCAAGGAGAGACTCTCAGTTGGAGATATAAGCTTGTCTCTTGTGCTATAGAGGATAATGTTGCAAACCTTTTCACAAAGACTTTTTCTGGGAGAATTTTGAAGCTTTTTCCAACGCTCTAGGATTAGTTCCTTTCATGGAATTATTTCATCCCATATAGCTTTACACTTCCTTATACATGAACAACACTCACAATGGGTATTTGTTGATAATTTTTGGCAATCATGTGTATGAACACACTTGAGACCTCCATAGTAGTTTTTTCCCTCTTTTGAATGTTTTTTCCTCGACTTTTCTATATGTTGTAACCCTAATGGATTACTTATATCATCATGTACATTGACTAACTAATACACTCACTATTTTGTGCCCCCAGCTTTTTCTTCTTATTCTTCCTCATTTTGTTTGCATGCTTCTTTAATCCAACGTATGTGGAAGGCTTTTGGTCTTCCTCACACCATTTGCTAGTACGTAGTAAAACTCATCTACCAGCTTGTTTGTGGTTTACTATCCTTTGAATGAACATAAGAATTTATAACCATCTAATAAGATTTGATTGTCATTTGATACAATTCCATCTATTTGAACTTATTCTTTATAAATGGAAATATTACTAATGCGTACTTAGACTTTTTATCCATAATCTTTTATGTTTGTTTTTCTTTACTTACAAGTTTTTATAGGCTTGAACTTATATATATAGTAAGGAACATGTAAACTGTGTTGCAAACTTGGATATGCAACTCCCTACAAATGTATATTTTTCATTTACAAATGCCACAATTGATTAGAAATACTAGTATTCTGATGAAACACGATCTATGTATCATCACACTAAATGGTAGTTCCAATCACCTTGCATAACAAGTACGTGACATATGAAATGCTATCATAGTGTGAGTATCTAGTTCCGGTTTCAACACATTCATATGTATATAAAGTGTCTTGCAATAGTAATTGGTAACCTTGCTCGATTAGGAAGAAATAGTTCATGTTTTGCTCCACTCATTTTTGGGTACGAAATTTGGTTTGAATATGAAGGTGTTTTCATAGGAGATATGAATGGACTCCAAAAAATATACAACTTTGAAGGTATCTTCACGTTTATAAGTTTTTTTTTACACTAGAATGGAATTCACAAACGTATAAGTTCTTATAGATTTTTGTATAATTATGTGTCTTTCTAATTGTTTCCTTGCAATTATAGGTTCTGGAATTCTTTTGGATTTTCTTGAAAATGTACTTTACAATGGCACATTTTTTTTCCTTATGTAATTGATTTGTAACAAATTCCAATACAAGAAATCCTATTGGGAAACTTAGTTTCAAAACTTCCATAAGTACTTTACAATGGACACGTAGCTAGAAAACCACTTGATCTTTTTAAAAAAATCTTCTTCACGTCATGAGCATAATCATTACACATTAAAATTGACATAATATATATGGTGAAAATAGGAATTCAACATGTTTTTGGTACATATTCACCCCTTGCATTATGCTTTATGATCAATTCTTATTAATTGTGTTTTAGGTTTAGTTGGAAGACATGTTAAAGTTGTGTTCTTGACTTTGTAAGCTCGAGGATCTCAAAACAAAAGCTCCAAGACCTCAATATTTTTATTCACCTTGTGTTATTTAGAAAGACATTTCATATTTTTACCAAAAATGAATAATTAATGTGAAATAATGAGGCATTTCATATAGTTTTTTCTTTATATTTTTTATTTTTTATTTTTATATTTATTGCTATATTAGATCCTCAAATGTATTATAGCCTTGATGATATGATTTTGATATGTATATGTGTATGTGTATGTATATACACACACATATTATAATGATGGATCCTTCTACCAAGACATACGAGGGCTTTCTCAAGCAGCTGCTCTTTAGGCGTCTTATCATAGTTGACCACATATCTTTCCTTTTAGATCTTCTAGAGCACTTCACTTCTAATGACATTCCTTAGAGTAGAAGATTAGGCGATCGCTTCCACAAGGAGATCTTACTTCCAATTAACTTGATGATGTAACATCAAGAGCTTAATGAGGTCTTGCCAAGACCCTACCCTTTGGGGATAAGAAAAGAAAAAAATGTCCCAAGTCTTCCATAACACTAGCGCACTACTTACACAATGGGGGAGCACCACATATTTTACTTGCTTTGAGATTGGTACATATCCCCCTATGGAGCATTGGCCACATCAAAATCGCTTTCTTGTTTTTGATAAGCAAGTTCCATAGGACCTAGAATTTGAATTCGCATCTAATCCAAGATGGATTTAAAAATGACTTCTTGTTAAGAACATGATAATGTTTAGATTTCTTTTGATTCTCAAGATATCCTCAATTTTTCTTCTATTCTCCCAATGCAAGCCTTCTAAATAGGAAAGATCATTGCCAATGAGGATGCAGGACAAAGACTATTCTCATGCATTGATTTTTTTTTCTTAAAGGGCACCAATTCGCATAGTCAAGACTATAGCTCATATCAATATCCTCAAATGTTACCCGATTCCTTTTATCTTGGTTCCATAGATACTTCAACCCACAAAAGCCTTTCTTCCAAAGTGTCTAATCCCTTTGACGTTGATCCTCATCCACTCAAGTGATCGCAACAATTGATAACCAAACAAATTGGTGCTATTTGATGCCCATAGCCCACTTCTAGTCATCATTGATGGTATCAAAGGGATTGATATTTTTTCACCCTTTCTATAAATTTCATAGACGATACAAATTCTTAGGGATGATGGGGAAAGGTGAGAACAAGAGAGTGATTGAATTGACCTCTTTGCACGTGAGGATCCCAACAAAGGAAGAGATGTCCCTCTTTCTCAAAATTAGCATCACCCAAGAAGCTTTGCCATTGCGAAAGGCTTCAATTATTCATTTGACCAACATCATTTTGGTCATTCCACATCTAAAATATCCAATATGCATAGATCCTTTGGGCGAGGGCAAATTTTGCGTTTGAATTTCTTCAACCATCTCATATTCCTTGTCTAAAGGAATTTTCTAAAAGTTATTTCCAACTTATGTAATAAATTCCCTCCCAAATATCAATGTTAGCTTTGATCATAGGTCTCTACAACATATCAGGCGTATACCGAGGCTTCTACCGAGGAAAATGAATGGGTGCGATTCTTCCATGACGTTGGTGTAAGGGTCGTGTTAATGGTAGAATCGTCATTTACTATTAACTTAACTGTTAACTGCCTACCGCAGTTATTAATTACTAGTTCTAAACAACAATCCTTCAGAGACTCCAGAACCTGGTTCCACACCTGCGTACCAGATAATTCCGAGTCTCTCTCTCTGTGCTCAGTCTTACCGTGAGAATAAACTGACTCTAGCCAAGTGGGTCCTTGGGAGTGGTAGGGGTCTGTTTAGACAGAGGCCCTATACTATTTTCCCAACTTCTCAATCGCTCGTCACTCGGTCAGCGCGTCTTAGCTCAGTAGTTGCTTCTGATCAACCAAGGCTATCAACGTTTTATAACCCCGTACTCCAAGATCTACCTGCTATAACAGTTGAGCAGTAGTCCGGACTGAGAGTCAATACACAAAGCGTACTGTTGGTAACTTATAGCGACCACACCACGAAATCCTTCTGCACAATTTACGACTTTACCGAGTACCACATTCAAATCTCAAAACCTACTGACCATAACTTGTCACGTCCTTTATCATCAGTCTACTCGTATTCAGAGCACTACCGGTATTAATCTGAACACAGATATACTACCGACTCAGTCATTCACAGAGACTCATAACTCACAACCGAACCATGTTAGTTCTCTATGCTTCCGTGCTTCACAGAAGAACGATCAGTCAAACGCGTTCCCGTCGACTAACGCTTAGGAAATACTTCAATCATTACCGGATGAAATCTCTGCAGCACAGTATCAATTCGTAACACTGCATATAACGCACATACGCA
Source organism: Ceratopteris richardii (assembly GCA_020310875.1). Taxonomy (NCBI): domain Eukaryota; kingdom Viridiplantae; phylum Streptophyta; class Polypodiopsida; order Polypodiales; family Pteridaceae; genus Ceratopteris; species Ceratopteris richardii. The sequence continues at coordinate 68,378,544 of CM035432.1, read as the reverse complement.
CACAAGCACATACACAGGAGAGGGAAGGGAGCAGACGGAACAGAGCAGAGTGACTCTTGTTCTACACATACAACACTTATACGGGCAATTCCCAAAATACAGGGAGCTCTTTAACTCGTTACCGAACAGAATCTCACAATCGCAGTACCGACTCTTAACACCACAGTGTATCACGCATACACAGTCAAATGATTACACAGATAAGGCGCGCAGAACTGGACAGAACCAAAATACTCTACTCGTTTACACACAGTAGAAGAGTTAATCCCAAAACAGGGCTCTCACAATACACTCTCAGCTTCCCAAAAACGGGGGGGACTCTCTCAATACGCTCACAATCTTCCAAGAAGCGGGACTCTCTTAATGCACACGCAGCTTCCCAAAAAACGGGGACTCCCTTCTCGTTCCTTTTCATTGCTTTAAATAGAATTTTGTTACAAGGCTTTACGCGAATCTTTCTTTACCGCTTACTTCCAGAAGGGTTCTTTCTACATTAAAAACCTCTGTCTAAGTACAATTGTCCTTTGTTCGGCGGCCGTCTAACACTGGCACGCACGGTGGACTCGAACCCGCAAGTGCAATACTGTAGGTGATATCCTTTTGCCTGGAGCTATGCATCAGGCTAATCGTTCATAATGTCCATATCCTGCTGGTGATTCAGCAAATATCTTCCAATCCCGAATGTGTCACTGTACGTGGTAGGTCGTCTCTTTCTCCAGAACTTCCTCAAACTCGTATAGCTGGTCTAGTTGCCTCTTCATGAAGTCCCGCTTTCTTATATGCTGTTGCCTCAAAAACTCGTACTTTACATACTCGTATTCTTCAGCTGGACCATCCTTCTTGAACATGTGCTTTAAGCACTTTGTCTATGGAATCAAAGTACCCTCTGTGCTGTTGAATCCATGTCTTCTGCGGAAGTCATATAACCATACAGTATCCTATCACCACCTGGCTGAAATATCCTTTTACAGTGTCTGTCGGTCCACGCCAGGATTTAACTCCCCAATCCTTTCTGATCGCACTTGTTCTAGTGGCGGAACAACTCCACTGTCCCCAGGGTAACTTAGCAAACTGTAGGAGTCCGATCCTCTGGTGATGGTGTCGAAGTTCTTGAGTCATCTTTATCATCGACATCCTTACTCACATTCTCTGCTTTGACATTCTCCACCAAATCCTCGTCACTATCCTGTTCGTTTCACCTTTCGTCTTTCGAATCGCTAGAAATGATCAATTCTTCCCCGAAGTCGTATTCGTACTTCGTCGCTCCCCGTCTTGCTTTCGTCTGTATCGGCACCATCCTTGACGCTACCTTGCGTCATCACCCTTTCCGGCCACCATGAAGAGCGTTGGCTTTCAATCCTGTTCCACACTAAGTTACACAGCGCAAGCCTAGTGGCTTGCCACCTCGATCGAAGCCACTGTAATGTAGTATGGGTTGTAGTCATAACACGGTTCGGTGTAAGTGTGCGCTCCTTGAGTCGCCATCTCAGTATATCCTTTCAGACATGGTTGTAAGACTTGCAGGATACTATACAGAAAAATACTTTACCGGGTATTCGCATTTATAAGTGCTAGACCTTGAGCTGCCATTTGCTAGAATGATGATATTTCATTCGGACCTGACATTTCATGCTGTTTACCGAGATTCTAGAATCAAAAATCATCATTCTGGAGATTGGTGCTGGACTTGGAACGTCTTTTACATGTGCGAAAGTATGATGCACAAAAAATCATGACTTTTAATACTAACTTTCGGACTAGTATTATCGGGTCCTCGGGACTCGTACCCGCAAGTACCTACGGTTCAGATACTAAACCTTCTAAGTACATACTTCGGGCGAGCCTAAATGTCCGGGTAATTTTCTTTTTGAGGGTTTCTAACATTTGTACTAAGGTGGTAGGTTCTAATAATTGGGCGTCGGTTCTGACTGCACTGAGGGCTATGGCTTGATTTAACAAAATTTCGGCTTGGGTTTGAAGAAAAGCCTCCTAGAGATAAAAGTCGTTGGCTAGTGCCGCATCTCGGGCTGTCGTAATTTCCGTCAGTTTGATCTGCATTTCTCTGATGCACTCCTTCTGGTTGCGTATCTGGTTGTCGTTGCGTTCGAACTGCTGGGTTTGGAAATTCAGACTTTTCTGCAGTGAATCTCGTTCTCTGCGCGTCCTTTCAATGTCTTTTTGGTATTGGCCTTCCTTTATTAATTGTTTTTTGAGAATACTGTTGACCGCGTCGGCACATTCTTCGGCTCGCCGTAATCGCTCTTGAACTTCGGCAGCTTCTTTCTGTTGCTCCTGCATCGTCTGGGTGGTTTCTTGTAATTGATGCTTCGTGTCTGCGATCAGTTCTTCGAGAGATACGTTGATAGTTTCTTGTTCTTGAAGGGCGGCCTTCAGTGTTCGAATTTCCTCATGTGTGTCGTGTATGAGTTGGTCTTTGGCAGCTAGCTGGTCCAGGGCTGCATCTCGTTGTTGTACTAGCGTCTGCCCTGTCGAAACTCGTGCTTCGAGTTCTGCTAGCTGTGTCCGAAGTTGATGATTCTCGATCTTTACGGCATCAATTTCTTCCTGGAGGGGGGCGATGTCAGCTTCCAGGGTATCTACCTTGTGCTGGTATTCGAGTTTCAGGTGGTCCGTGGCTGCCGTAAATTGGGCGGGCAGCTGGTGTGATAGCTGGATGAGGAACTGCCCCATGGCGGCAAGTTCCGAGAATGCGTTATGTGGCGGTGGTGGTGGAGGACGACGAGGTTGAGAGGATGTGTCGGTGAGTAGTTGCTGGGAGTTTGGCGGAGAGTAGTTAGGGGAGGAAGAGGAAGATGCTGCGGGTTCATCGGTGGGTGGGAGGGGTGGTTCCGGTGGGGGTAGGGGTTTAGCAGGAGGTGGTGTGGGGAGGACGGTAGCTGAGGGGTTTACCTTGTCGAGTGTTTGTTGTATGGTTTCTGTCTGGTTGATGGCGTCGATGAGTTCATCCAGGGCTTTGGTGGCCGATTCCTGTTCATCCTGGTGCTGCTCAGATTCTTTTTCTATGGATACTAGTTCCGTCTCTGCTTGATCCTGCTGATCTAGTTGTTCTGTCGATGTTTCGATGTGTGTAGCGGTGTCGTGATATGTTTCTCCTTGGTCGTCTGGCTTGGTCTCCTGATCTTTTCCGGTGGATCCTTGGACTTCACTTTCCGAGGAGCTGATCCGAATTCATTTGGTACGGAAGAGCTGATTAATCTCTTCGTCTTCTTCTTCACTGTCCTCGATTGGTTGTGCGGACTCTTCGTGTCGAAGTGCGGGGCCTGCGGGTGGGGGTTGTGCGGCGAGGATGGTTGGGAAGAGGAAGGAGATGATGTGTGGAAGGCGAGAGCGGCGGGTAGAACCCTTTTGGAGCTGTTTTACGATAGCCACACATTCTTTATGGATTCTATGGAAAAAATAGGAGGCAAAATTTACAGGTTCGCGGGCAGCTAAATCTAAGGCGGAGTAGAAGGGGCGAGAGATGCCATATGTTCGTTTCTTCAAGTTAAGGATGGCTACAAGGAACTGGAGGGCCGATCGCTCGGGTTCTGGGCGACATAGGATGGCGTATTCGTTTGATGAGGAACGGGGAAAGAGTTCAGTCATACGGGCTACAGTGATGGTAGGGCCATTTTCGTGGCCTTGCGGGGTGAGGTGGTAGGCGTCGGCAAAGGCTTGGAAGGTGATGACGGTTCTGTGTGGGAGGGAAAGGAAGGTCCACTGTCGTTCGGTGGCGGAGCTTTGGGCAATGGCTTGAATGATCTGGGCGGAGAAGGGATGGGCTTCCACTGAGTGCCAAGGCAACTCAGCGAAGTTGGCCAACCCTTTGCATCTCAGGTATTCGCCTACGTCTGTAGGGATACCTTCGCGGAAAGAAGCGTAGTTGGCTAGCGCTTCCATGGCGTTCAGAGTGCACGCTTTACAAAAAACACAGAATACTGAGGTAACACACACAATCACGAAAACACAATAGCGGTTTTTGGCGCAACTCAGGGGGTTAAATATGGAGAACACGGTGTGGGGGTGAGTATCATTGTGTGGTCCGGGAATTATGCGGTTTGCATGCTAGCGTGCGTACTGAGTGTCTGGTAGGGAGAGGCGGCTGGTATCATAAAGATCTGTACCAAAGACGGCTAAAAGCAAAACATAAAAATTTATATAAAACGTGGCTCGTCGCCGAATAATTAAGGCGTACTGGTAGTGGGATAATACGGCCGCAACTTCGATCCATTAATTACTTTTGGAAGTGGAATTTCGGTCAATGTAGTCAACCGAAAAGTTGCCGGACCTACTTGTGCTGAGATCTTGAAAGGGCCAAACCATCGTAGTTTGAATTTTCCTGCTGCTCTGTCCGATTTTGCGTTATAGAAAAGTACAAGCTGTCCTACCGAAAAGATTGGCGTCTTCAAATATCGATCGTGTGTCTTAGCTTGCCTAAGTTGAACTTCGCGCATAGTTAAAAAACTGAGCCATCGGTGCTCATCAAGTTCTCTGAGTGCATCCATTCGTGCTGTCAGTGAAGATTCCGGTAGCATCTTCTGAGTGATTGCTACCCGCAAACTTGGGATGACTACTTCCATGGGAGCGATTGCTTCTAAGCCATAAGCTAGCTTGAAAGGTGTCAAGCCTGTTGTTACTTTATATGTGGTTCGGTATGCCCATAATACCGCAGGTAGTAGTTGATCCCATCTTTCCGGTGCTTCCATGATCAATTTCCGGAGGATGTTTAACAGAGATTTGTTTGTACTTTCAGCCAATCCATTGGCACGTGGATAATAAGGGGAGCTAAATTTGTGTGTGACTTGGAAGGACTGTGTGAGAGCCTTCATTAAATTGTTTACAAAATGAGTGCCTTGATCTGAGACAATTTCCAGTGGTAAACCAAATCGTGGAAAGACATCCATGAGTAAACATTTTGCTGCCGTAACTGCTGTAGCAGACCGCAAAGCCCAAGCTTCTGCCCATCTAGTTGCGTAATCTGTGCAAGTCAGTATGTATCGATTGTTACTGGATACTGCTGGAGGTGTAATTGGCCCGATAAAATCTAAACCCCATTTCTGAAAAGATTCTAATGGTAAGATGGGTTGCAGGGGAAAAACATGCCGTTGTAAAGGCTGACCAGTTCTTTGGCAAGCATCGCATTGTCTAACAAACTGTGAGATATCTCTGTACATAGTTGGCCACCAGAGTCCTCCTTGCAGAATTTTTCGGTGAGTTAAGTCTGCTGCAAAATGGCCACCGGAAGGAATGGAGTGAGCCAAAGTGATAACTGAGTTAACTTCATGTGGTGGAATACAGCGAAGTAGGATTCCGGTAGGATCTGTATAATACAGTTCTCCAGCAACTAACCGAAATCGGCGGCTAAAAACTGTGATTTTTCTTCGAACTGCCTTGGCAGTCTCGGCTGGACAGCGTCCTTTGGTGAGAAAAGTTAGAATCTGATCATAGTATGTAGGTGGTGTTTGTAAGTTGGGCGTCTCATCAGGTAGTGGTTCAGGATTATAAATTGCAGGAGTCGTGTCATCTATTCCTATCGGAGCTTCACCGGAATCTAGGCGTGATAAGAAATCTGCTAAGGCATGTGCATTTTCGGGTCGGTGAATGACATCATAATCGAATTCTTGTAAAAGTAGCACCCATCGTGCCAATCGTCCTCCTAGGTGCTGCTGTCTTACTAGATAAACAAGGGCAGCATGATCCACATGAAAGGTAAATTTTCGACCTAGTAGATAATGTCTGAACTTTTTGATTGAGTAGATCAGTCCTAGACATTCTCTTTCCGTGGTGGAGTAGTTCTTTTCTGCAGGCGCAAGTCTTCTACTGGCGTAATAAACAGGGCGAAACCACTTATCTGTTTGTTGCATCAGAATACTGCCGATTGCAATATCTGAAGCGTCGACAAAAACATGGAACGGATTGTCCCAGTCCGGTGGTTGTAAAATTGGAGCGTGCGTCAGGAGATACTTGAGTCGATCAAATGTAGTTCGACATTCTTCAGTCCATTCAAACTGTCGGGGAGTTTTTGTGATTAGCTTGTTCAGTGGCACTGCTAGGTGAGCAAGCCACCGTAAGTGTCTGCCATGCCACCGTATTTGACCCATAAAACGCATTACTTCCTTCGGAGTTGTGGGTGTCGGGGCTTCTAAAATCGCTGAAATCTTATCTGGGTCCACTCGGATACCTTGGGCAGATACAATATGCACAAGTAGTTTGCCACATGAAACTGCAAACACGGATTTGCTGGGATTAAGGCAGAGTCTATATTCTCTACATTTCTGAAAACAGCATCGTAAATGGAACAGATGGGCTATCATCTTCCCAAAGATTGAGAAGTCGTCGAGGTAGACTTGCATGAATGAAGTGAGATAGGGAGAAAATATCTCCTGCATACATCTTTGAAATGTGCTTGGTGCATTTCTCAATCCGAACCACATTACTGTGCAGGCAAAAACACCCCAATTGGTAATGAAGGAAGTTTTTGGTATATCTTCTTCAGCCATTCTAACCTGGTTGTACCCGCTGTATCCATCTAAAAATGAATACATTTCATGACCTGCGACTCTATCAAGCATGGTATCCAAAAAGGGGATCGAGAAAGGATCTGGTACTGTTGCTGCATTTAATTTCCGGTAATCCACACAGATTCGTAACTGCTTGTTTTTCTTTGGCACGATCACGATGGGTGAGATCCATTCAGCGTGTTCTACTGGTACAATGAATCCGACTTTTAATAGTCTATCTAGTTCGGCTTTTACTTGTGATGCATAATGGGGGTTCATTCTGTAGCTGGGTTGTCTTTTTGGTTTCATTTCCGGTTTTAACATGACCCTGTGTTGATAGATGCGCGGATCTAATCCTTTCATGTCTTTGTAATCCCATGCAAAGACGTCTGTGAATTCGCGAAGAAGTTTAATCAAATCCTCCTTAAATGTTTCCGGTAAGTTCTGCTTCATTTTCACAGGTCGTGGGTGATCTCTATCTCCTAGATTGTACGTGATCAGCTGGTCTTCTGGAACATAAAATTGTTGAGGTTTCTCTGTATCATCTGTTGGCTTGAACAGTGGTTGTAATTCGTCGTCATGGGTTGAGGAAGTATCTTCCTGGACCGAATTTCCGGTGATAGCTACTACTGTACATACTGACGTGTTCCAGTTATCTATGACGGATTGTAGGTCAACAGTTCCTAGAGACATTAAATCGGCATTACTCTTCAGAAATTGCTCTTCTTCATCATCTGACAGTCCATCTAACATATGAACTGGTTCAGCAAATTACGATCTGGCGTGAGGTTCGCAAGATTGCATAGCATCTAGTTTCACCACATATTTACGATGAGCATCCTTGAATGTAAGCTCTTGTGCAAACCAGTCCTGTATCACCTTCGCATGCTTGAGCCAAGGTCGGCCGAAAAGAAGATTGTAATCCAAAGTGGATTCGGGTAGATCTAGTATGACAAAAGTCATCTTGAAAGTTGTGCCTTGTAGAGTGATGGGTACATTCCGCACAAGTCCTACAGGATGGACTCTCGATTGATCCGCCATTCGAACAAAGAATTGCACTGGTTCAATTTCGGTCCAGCCTAGCTTTTTGCATAATGCTGCGGTCGCAATGTTTACGCCTGAGCCTCCATCAATCAATACTTGCGTGATCTTCTGGTTCTTATACCATACTGTGATCAAGGGCACTGCGTGGCCAATCGCAGCATCAGGTTCTGGTTGAACTGCGGCTGTTGTAGGAATGCAAGAAGGTACTGGACTGAATTGTTGCTGAAATTGTTGTCGGATCCCGGGCACTAAGGCCAGAAGTTGGCCTAGAGGCAGAGTGATGGATGCTTTGGAGAAAATTTCCCAGGCCTGTTGAGCTTGATTGTCTTGTTCTTTTGGACTTAAAGTTTCTACTGACGCAGAAGTGTCTGCTGTTGTCTCTGCTGATGATGATGGCCCTACTGATGCATCCTTTTGTGTTGTTTTGTCCTTTGATGAAGAAGCCTGAGTCAGCGGAATAGGTTCTGGGAACACTGGTGGTTCTGTTGTGGTCCAGTGACTAGCTTTGTTATACATCCTTCGTTGTTCTTGTATCCCTGGTTCAAAGATTTCTGCTGCCGACTGAAGTTGTTTACCGGAACGGGTCTGGACTGTAGCAGTCTGTGTCTCGATCGGTGTAATTTTTACCATGTTGGCCATTGGATTTTGACGTTCCTTTTTCCTTTGATCATATTCCGTTGCATCTCTACAGAATCTTCTAATATGGCCCAATTGTCCACAGAAATGACATCGAGGTGGTGGTAAATTTTGATTTTCCGGTGGTGGTCCATTCTTCCATCCGTTGGCATTATAAGTGTTGTTTCTCTGTCCTCGATAGTTCCGATATCCTTGTTGTTGATTGTTTCTCTGTTGCGGAGGCACATAGCGATTTACTGGTTGGCCATGTTCTTGGATGACTGCATTGACGGTTGCTGTCCCTTGTATTCTAGCGTTGTAGACACAGTTTCCGGTGGTGTGCCCGGTAGTGTTGCAGATAGCGCAAAACACTTGGTTCAGTGCACAGTTGGCACTTGTATGCCCCGAATTTTTGCATGTGGTGCAATATACTTGCCTGGTGATATCTTCGGCCATATTTTTGTTTGTTGTTAACCATTCCAAGTCTTCTGAAAATCCACCAACCTTTGATTCTAGCTGTAGAGCCATTGCAATGACGGCATCCAAGGTCATAGCTCCGACACATCTTATGATCATGATCTGCTTCAGTTGTGGAGTTAATCCATTGATAAACCATTGAGAGATGACATCGTCAGGTAGATTAGCGTGAGCCTGTGGTATCTGCCGTAAATGTGTTCTAAAGAGGGTAGCGTACTCCTGGACGGTCTGATTTACCTTCTGTCTGTTGTTCTGTAGATACTCAAAGATTTCAGCGAGATTCTTCTTCAGTCTGAATCGCTGTAAAAAGGCGTCCCGTACTGCATCGTAAGTACCGAAATGATTGATATCATATTCCGTGAGCCATCTGGCCGCTTCATTGATCAGTGTCGATTGAAAAACAATGGCCTTATACGCCTGATCTGGTGGATGGTTAAGAACTGCATAGCTTATCTCGAAAGTTCGTACGTGGGCGTCTGGGTCGTCTCCTGGGAATCCACCGAATTTCGTGTAGGTTACTCCTGTTGGAGGTGGTCTTGGCGGTCCTAGCTGTTGTTGTTGATGTTGTTGTTGTTGGTGTTGTTGTTGTTGGTGCTGCCCGCTCATTGTGAAGGGTTCAGGGTTTCCTTCTGTATCTCGGGATTGATCTGGTGAACTATCGGGACTTGTATCACCGGATGGTGCGTTTTCCGGTGTGCTGTTTCGACTTAGGATGCTTCGGATCTCTGCTTCGAACAGCTTTCCTTCCTTCTGGATGTCTAATACTCGAAATCTTTCTTCCAAACACGAAGGTCGAGCTGATGATTCCGCAAAAAAGGCTAAACCTTTGCCAGCGATCGGTGATTCTATCACCGGAATCTCACCGAAATGAACCGAAATTGGGCCAGAATGCCCTGTTTTACTACTTTTACAGAATTTTTCTAACGTATTTCTGACCGTGGATAACTCTAAATCTTTATCTGATATTGTTAAAATAGGTTCCAACGACGTTTTGATAGAGTTTGGACTTGCTATATCTTCGATATGCTGGGTCGAAGTAGCATCAGAATGTATCGAAGGCGTTGACCGTTCTACCGAAAAATGACCGGAATTAGTTGTAACGTTTCTACTTTCCTTGACCACTTGGTCAAATCTAGTTATGCCTGCTCCTCCCGAGGCTATCTTTTGTGATTTTCGTGCTTCAATCTGACGATTCTTAGGATATGTTTCGCCCGATCGAGTGACCGGCATGTATCATTGCCCAGTGATACTATCTGAGCAGTTCGCAACAATCTGGATCTGTTGCTATTGTCAGTGAAGCAAAATGTTGCTGGATGTTTGCTTCTTACAAACCGTTAGCACTCTAATGCCACTGTCTCGTAATCAAATGCTACTTTACCGCATACAACGGGCCAGAGAGCTGGCAAGCGGATGCCACTTTCCCACAGACGGCGCCAAATGTTAATGGTAGAATCGTCGTTTACTATTAACTTAACTGTTAACTGCCTACCGCAGTTATTAATTACTAGTCCTAAACAACAATCCTTCAGAGACTCCAGAACTGGTTCCACACCTGCGTACCAGATAATTCCGAGTCTCTCTCTCTGTGCTCAGTCTTACCGTGAGAATAAACTGACTCTAGCCAAGTGGGTCCTTGGGAGTGGTAGGGGTCTGTTTAGACAGAGGCCCTATACTATTTTCCCAACTTCTCAATCGCTCGTCACTCGGTCAGCGCGTCTTAGCTCAGTAGTTGCTTCTGATCAACCAAGGCTATCAACGTTTTATAACCCCGTACTCCAAGATCTACCTGCTATAACAGTTGAGCAGTAGTCAGGACTGAGAGTCAATACACAAAGCGTACTGTTGGTAACTTATAGCGACCACACCACGAAATCCTTCTGCACAATTTACGACTTTACCGAGTACCACATTCAAATCTCAAAACCTACTGACCATAACTTGTCACGTCCTTTATCATCAGTCTACTCGTATTCAGAGCACTACCGGTATTAATCTGAACACAGATATACTACCGACTCAGTCATTCACAGAGACTCATAACTCACAACCGAACCATGTTAGTTCTCTATGCTTCCGTGCTTCACAGAAGAACGATCAGTCAAACGCGTTCCCGTCGACTAACACTTAGAAAATACTTCAATCATTACCGGATGAAATCTCTGTAGCACAGTATCAATTCATAACATTGCGTATAACGCACATACGCACACAAGCACATACACAGGAGAGGGAAGGGAGCAGACGGAACAGAGCAGAGTGACTCTTGTTCTACACATACAACACTTATACGGGCAATTCCCAAAATACAGGGAGCTCTTTAACTCGTTACCGAACAGAATCTCACAATCGCAGTACCGACTCTTAACACCACAGTGTATCACGCATACACAGTCAAATGATTACACAGATAAGGCGCGCAGAACTGGACAGAACCAAAATACTCTACTCATTTACACACAGTAGAAGAGTTAATCCCAAAACAGGGCTCTCACAATACACTCTCAGCTTCCCAAAAACGGGGGGGACTCTCTCAATACGCTCACAATCTTCCAAGAAGCGGGACTCTCTTAATGCACACGCAGCTTCCCAAAAAACGGGGACTCCCTTCTCGTTCCTTTTCATTGCTTTAAATAGAATTTTGTTACAAGGCTTTACGCGAATCTTTCTTTACCGCTTACTTCCAGAAGGGTTCTTTCTACATTAAAAACCTCTGTCTAAGTACAATTGTCCTTTGTTCGGCGGCCGTCTAACACTGGCACGCACGGTGGACTCGAACCCGCAAGTGCAATACTGTAGGTGATATCCTTTTGCCTGGAGCTATGCATCAGGCTAATCGTTCATAATGTCCATATCCTGCTGGTGATTCAGCAAATATCTTCCAATCCCGAATGTGTCACTGTACGTGGTAGGTCGTCTCTTTCTCCATAACTTCCTCAAACTCGTATAGCTGGTCTAGTTGCCTCTTCATGAAGTCCCGCTTTCTTATATGCTGTTGCCTCAAAAACTCGTACTTTACATACTCGTATTCTTCAGCTGGACCATCCTTCTTGAACATGTGCTTTAAGCGCTTTGTCTATGGAATCAAAGTACCCTCTGTGCTGTTGAATCCATGTCTTCTGCGGAAGTCATATAACCATACAGTATCCTATCACCACCTGGCTGAAATATCCTTTTACAGTGTCTGTCGGTCCACGCCAGGATTTAACTCCCCAATCCTTTCTGATCGCACTTGTTCTAGTGGCGGAACAACTCCACTGTCCCCAGGGTAACTTAGCAAACTGTAGGAGTCCGATCCTCTGGTGATGGTGTCGAAGTTCTTGAGTCATCTTTATCATCGACATCCTTACTCACATTCTCTGCTTTGACATTCTCCACCAAATCCTCGTCACTATCCTGTTCGTTTCACCTTTCGTCTTTCGAATCGCTAGAAATGATCAATTCTTCCCCGAAGTCGTATTCGTACTTCGTCGCTCCCCGTCTTGCTTTCGTCTGTATCGGCACCATCCTTGACGCTACCTTGCGTCATCACCCTTTTCGGCCACCATGAAGAGCGTTGGCTTTCAATCCTGTTCCACACTAAGTTACACAGCGCAAGCCTAGTGGCTTGCCACCTCGATCGAAGCCACTGTAATGTAGTATGGGTTGTAGTCATAACACGGTTCGGTGTAAGTGTGCGCTCCTTGAGTCGCCATCTCAGTATATCCTTTCAGACATGGTTGTAAGACTTGCAGGATACTATACAGAAAAATACTTTACCGGGTATTCGCATTTATAAGTGCTAGACCTTGAGCTGCCATTTGCTAGAATGATGATATTTCATTCGGACCTGACATTTCATGCTGTTTACCGAGATTCTAGAATCAAAAATCATCATTCTGGAGATTGGTGCTGGACTTGGAACGTCTTTTACATGTGCGAAAGTATGATGCACAAAAAATCATGACTTTTAATACTAACTTTCGGACTAGTATTATCGGGTCCTCGGGACTCGTACCCGCAAGTACCTACGGTTCAGATACTAAACCTTCTAAGTACATACTTCGGGCGAGCCTAAATGTCCGGGTAATTTTCTTTTTGAGGGTTTCTAACATTTGTACTAAGGTGGTAGGTTCTAATAATTGGGCGTCGGTTCTGACTGCACTGAGGGCTATGGCTTGATTTAACAAAATTTCGGCTTGGGTTTGAAGAAAAGCCTCCTAGAGATAAAAGTCGTTGGCTAGTGCCGCATCTCGGGCTGTCGTAATTTCCGTCAGTTTGATCTGCATTTCTCTGATGCACTCCTTCTGGTTGCGTATCTGGTTGTCGTTGCGTTCGAACTGCTGGGTTTGGAAATTCAGACTTTTCTGCAGTGAATCTCGTTCTCTGCGCGTCCTTTCAATGTCTTTTTGGTATTGGCCTTCCTTTATTAATTGTTTTTTGAGAATACTGTTGACCGCGTCGGCACATTCTTCGGCTCGCCGTAATCGCTCTTGAACTTCGGCAGCTTCTTTCTGTTGCTCCTGCATCGTCTGGGTGGTTTCTTGTAATTGATGCTTCGTGTCTGCGATCAGTTCTTCGAGAGATACGTTGATAGTTTCTTGTTCTTGAAGGGCGGCCTTCAGTGTTCGAATTTCCTCATGTGTGTCGTGTATGAGTTGGTCTTTGGCAGCTAGCTGGTCCAGGGCTGCATCTCGTTGTTGTACTAGCGTCTGCCCTGTCGAAACTCGTGCTTCGAGTTCTGCTAGCTGTGTATGAAGTTGATGATTCTCGGTCTTTACGGCATCAATTTCTTCCTGGAGGGGGGCGATGTCGGCTTCCAGGGTATCTACCTTGTGCTGGTATTCGAGTTTCAGGTGGTCCGTGGCTGCCGTAAATTGGGCGGGCAGCTGGTGTGATAGCTGGATGAGGAACTGCCCCATGGCGGCAAGTTCCGAGAATGCGTTATGTGGCGGTGATGGTGGAGGACGACGAGGTTGAGAGGATGTGTCGGTGAGTAGTTGCTGGGAGTTTGGCGGAGAGTAGTTAGGGGAGGAAGAGGAAGATGCTGCGGGTTCATCGGTGGGTGGGAGGGGTGGTTCCGGTGGGGGTAGGGGTTTAGCAGGAGGTGGTGTGGGGAGGACGGTAGCTGAGGGGTTTACCTTGTCGAGTGTTTGTTGTATGGTTTCTGTCTGGTTGATGGCGTCGATGAGTTGATCCAGGGCTTTGGTGGCCGATTCCTGTTCATCCTGGTGCTGCTCAGATTCTTTTTCTGTGGATACTAGTTCCGTCTCTGCTTGCTCCTGCTGATCTGGTTGTTCCGTCGATGTTTCGATGTGTGTAGCGGTGTCGTGATATGTTTCTTCTTGGTCGTCTGGCTTGGTCTCCTGATCTTTTCCAGTGGATCCTTGGACTTCACTTTCCGAGGAGCTGATCCGAATTCGTTTGGTACGGAAGAGCTGATTAATCTCTTCGTCTTCTTCTTCACTGTCCTCGATTGGTTGTGCGGACTCTTCGTGTCGAAGTGCGGGGCCTGCGGGTGGGGGTTGTGCGGCGAGGATGGTTGGGAAGAGGAAGGAGATGATGTGTGGAAGGCGAGAGCGGGGGGTAGAACCCTTTTGGAGCTGTTTTACGATAGCCACACATTCTTTATGGATTCTATGGAAAAAATAGGAGGCAAAATTTACAGGTTCGCGGGCAGCTAAATCTAAGGCGGAGTAGAAGGGGCGAGAGATGCCATATGTTCGTTTCTGCAAGTTAAGGATGGCTACAAGGAACTGGAGGGCGGATCGCTCGGGTTCTGGGCGACATAGGATGGCGTATTTGTTTGATGAGGAACGGGGAAAGAGTTCGGTCATACGGGCTACAGTGATGGTAGGGCCATTTTCGCGGCCTTGCGGGGTGAGGTGGTAGGCGTCGGCAAAGGCTTGGAAGGTGATGACGGTTCTGTGTGGGAGGGAAAGGAAGGTCCATTGTCGTTCGGTGGCGGAGCTTTGGGCAATGGCTTGAATGATCTAGGCGGAGAAGGGATGGGCTTCGACTGAGTGCCAAGGCAACTCAGCGAAGTTGGCCAATCCTTTGCATCTCAGGTATTCGCCTACGTCTGTAGGGATACCTTCGCGGAAAGAAGCGTAGTTGGCTAGCGCTTCCATGGCGTTCAGAGTGCACGCTTTACAAAAAACACAGAATACTGAGGTAACACACACAATCACGAAAACACAATAGCGGTTTTTGGCGCAACTCAGGGGGTTAAATATGGAGAACACGGTGTGGGGGTGAGTATCATTGTGTGGTCCGGGAATTATGCGGTTTGCATGCTAGTGTGCGTACTGAGTGTCTGGTAGGGAGAGGCGGCTGGTATCATAAAGATCTGTACAAAAGACGGCTAAAAGCAAAACATAAAAATTTATACAAAACGTGGCTCGTCGCCGAATAATTAAGGCGTACTGGTAGTGGGATAATACGGCCGCAACTTCGATCCATTAATTACTTTTGGAAGTGGAATTTCGGTCAATGTAGTCAACCGAAAAGTTGCCGGACCTACTTGTGCTGAGATCTTGAAAGGGCCAAACCATCGTAGTTTGAATTTTCCTGCTGCTCTGTCCGATTTTGCGTTATAGAAGAGTACAAGCTGTCCTACCGAAAAGATTGGCGTCTTCAAATATCGATCGTGTGTCTTAGCTTGCCTAAGTTGAACTTCGCGCATAGTTAAAAAACTGAGCATCGGTGCTCATCAAGTTCTCTGAGTGCATCCATTCGTGCTGTCAGTGAAGATTCCGGTAGCATCTTCTGAGTGATTGCTACCCGCAAACTTGGGATGACTACTTCCATGGGAGCGATTGCTTCTAAGCCATAAGCTAGCTTGAAAGGTGTCAAGCCTGTTGTTACTTTATATGTGGTTCGGTATGCCCATAATACCGCAGGTAGTAGTTGATCCCATCTTTCCGGTGCTTCCATGATCAATTTCCGGAGGATGTTTAACAGAGATTTGTTTGTACTTTCAGCCAATCCATTGGCACGTGGATAATAAGGGGAGCTAAATTTGTGTGTGACTTGGAAGGACTGTGTGAGAGCCTTCATTAAATTGTTTACAAAATGAGTGCCTTGATCTGAGACAATTTCCAGTGGTAAACCAAATCGTGGAAAGACATCCGTGAGTAAACATTTTGCTGCCGTAACTGTTGTAGCAGACCGCAAAGCCCAAGCTTCTGCCCATCTAGTTGCGTAATCTGTGCAAGTCAGTATGTATCGATTGTTACTGGATACTGCTGGAGGTGTAATTGGCCCGATAAAATCTAAACCCCATTTCTGAAAAGGTTCTAATGGTAAGATGGGTTGCAGGGGAAAAAGATGTCGTTGTAAAGGCTGACCAGTTCTTTGGCAAGCATCGCATTGTCTAACAAACTGTGAGATATCTCTGTACATAGTTGGCCACCAGAGTCCTCCTTGCAGAATTTTTCGGTGAGTTAAGTCTGCTGCAAAATGGCCACCGGAAGGAATGGAGTGAGCCAAAGTGATAACTGAGTTAACTTCATGTGATGGAATACAGCGAAGTAGGATTCTGATAGGATCTGTATAATACAGTTCTCCAGCAACTAACCGAAATCGGCGGCTAAAAACTGTGATTTTTCTTCGAACTGCCTTGGCAGTCTCGGCTGGACAGCGTCCTTTGGTGAGAAAAGTTAGAATCTGATCATAGTATGTAGGTGGTGTTTGTAAGTTGGGCGTCTCATCAGGTAGTGGTTCAGCATTATAAATTGCAGGAGTCGTGTCATCTATTCCTATCGGAGCTTCACCGGAATCTAGGCGTGATAAGAAATCTGCTAAGGCATGTGCATTTCCGGGTCGGTGAATGACATCATAATCGAATTCTTGTAAAAGTAGCACCCATCGTGCCAATCGTCCTCCTAGGTGCTGCTGTCTTACTAGATAAACAAGGGCAGCATGATCCACATGAAAGGTAAATTTTCGACCTAGTAGATAATGTCTGAACTTTTTGATAGAGTAGATCAGTCCTAGACATTCTCTTTCCGTGGTGGAGTAGTTCTTTTCTGCAGGCGCAAGTCTTCTACTGGCGTAATAAACAGGGTGAAACCACTTATCTGTTTGTTGCATCAGAATACTGCCGATTGCAATATCTGAAGCGTCGACAAAAACATGGAACGGATTGTCCCAGTCCGGTGGTTGTAAAATTGGAGCGTGCGTCAGGAGATACTTGAGTCGATCAAATGTAGTTCGACATTCTTCAGTCCATTCAAACTGTCGGGGAGTTTTTGTGATTAGCTTGTTCAGTGGCACTGCTAGGTGAGCAAGCCACCGTAAGTGTCTGCCATGCCACCGTATTTGACCCATAAAACGCATTACTTCCTTCGGAGTTGTGGATGTCGGGGCTTCTAAAATCGCTGAAATCTTATCTGGGTCCACTCGGATACCTTGGGCAGATACAATATGCCCAAGTAGTTTGCCACATGAAACTGCAAACACGGATTTGCTGGGATTAAGGCAGAGTCTATATTCTCTACATTTCTGAAAACAGCATCGTAAATGGAACAGATGGGCTATCATCTTCCCAAAAATTGAGAAGTCGTCGAGGTAGACTTGCATGAATGAAGTGAGATAGGGAGAAAATATCTCCTGCATACATCTTTGAAATGTGCTTGGTGCATTTCTCAATCCGAACCACATTACTGTGCAGGCAAAAACACCCCAATTGGTAATGAAGGAAGTTTTTGGTATATCTTCTTCAGCCATTCTAACCTGGTTGTACCCGCTGTATCCATCTAAAAATGAATACATTTGATGACCTGCGACTCTATCAAGCATGGTATCCAAAAAGGGGATCGGGAAAGGATCTGGTACTGTTGCTGCATTTAATTTCCGGTAATCCACACAGATTCGTAACTGCTTGTTTTTCTTTGGCACGATCACGATGGGTGAGATCCATTCAGCGTGTTCTACTGGTACAATGAATCCGACTTTTAATAGTCTATCTAGTTTGGCTTTTACTTGTGATGCATAATGGGGGTTCATTCTGTAGCTGGGTTGTCTTTTTGGTTTCATTTCCGGTTTTAACATGACCCTGTGTTGATAGATGCGCGGATCTAATCCTTTCATGTCTTTGTAATCCCATGCAAAGACGTCTGCGAATTCGCGAAGAAGTTTAATCAAATCCTCCTTAAATGTTTCCGGTAAGTTCTGCTTCATTTTCACAGGTCGTGGGTGATCTCTATCTCCTAGATTGTACGTGATCAGCTGGTCTTCTGGAACATAAAATTGTTGAGGTTTCTCTGTATCATCTGTTGGCTTGAACAGTGGTTGTAATTCATCGTCATGGGTTGAGGAAGTATCTTCCTGGACCGAATTTCCGGTGATAGCTACTACTGTACATACTGACGTGTTCCAGTTATCTATGACGGATTGTAGGTCAACAGTTCCTAGAGACATTAAATCGGCATTACTCTTCAGAAATTGCTCTTCTTCATCATCTGACAGTCCATCTAACATATGAACTGGTTCAGCAAAGTACGGTCTGGCGTGAGGTTCGCACGATTGCATAGCATCTAGTTTCACCACATATTTACGATGAGCATCCTTGAATGTAAGCTCTTGTGCAAACCAGTCCTGTATCACCTTCGCATGCTTCAGCCAAGGTCGGCCGAAAAGAAGATTGTAATCCAAAGTGGATTCGGGTAGATCTAGTATGACAAAAGTCATCTTGAAAGTTGTGTCTTGTAGAGTGATGGGTACATTCCGCACAAGTCCTACAGGATGGACTCTCGATTGATCCACCATTCGAACAAAGAATTGCACTGGTTCAATTTCGGTCCAGCCTAGCTTTTTGCATAATGCTGCGGTCGCAATGTTTACGCCTGAGCCTCCATCAATCAATACTTGCATGATCTTCTGGTTCTTATACCATACTGTGATCAAGGGCACTGCGTGGTCAATCGCAGCATCAGGTTCTGGTTGAACTGCGGCTGTTGTAGGAATGCAAGAAGGTACTGGACTGAATTGTTGCTGAAACTGTTGTCGGATCCCGGGCACTAAGGCCAGAAGTTGGCCTAGAGGCAGAGTGATGGATGCTTTGGAGAAAATTTCCCAGGCCTGTTGAGCTTGATTGTCTTGTTCTTTTGGACTTAAAGTTTCTACTGACGCAGAAGTGTCTGTTGTTGTCTCTGCTGATGATGATGGCCCTACTGATGCATCCTTTTGTGTTGTTTCGTCCTTTGATGAAGAAGCCTGAGTCACCGGAATAGGTTCTGGGAACACTGGTGGTTCTGTTGTGGTCCAGTGACTAGCTTTGTTATACATCCTTCGTTGTTCTTGTATCCCTGGTTCAAAGATTTCTGCTGCCGACTGAAGTTGTTTACCGGAACGGGTCTGGACTGTAGCAGTCTGTGTCTCGATCGGTGTAATTTTTACCATGTTGGCCATTGGATTTTGACGTTCCTTTTTCCTTTGATCATATTCCGCTGCATCTCTACAGAATCTTCTAATATGGCCCAATTGTCCACAGAAATGACATCGAGGTGGTGGTAAATTTTGATTTTCCGGTGGTGGTCCATTCTGCCATCGGTTGGCATTATAAGTGTTGTTTCTCTGTCCTCGATAGTTCCGATATCCTTGTTGTTGATTGTTTCTCTGTTGCGGAGGCACATAGCGATTTACTGGTTGGCCATGTTCTTGGATGACTGCATTGACGGTTGCTATCCCTTGTATTCTAGCGTTGTAGACACAGTTTCCGGTGGTGTGCCCGGTAGTGTTGCAGATAGCGCAAAACACTTGGTTCAGTGCACAGTTGGCACTTGTATGCCCCGAATTTTTGCATGTGGTGCAATATACTTGCCTGGTGATATCTTCGGCCATATTTTTGTTTGTTGTTAACCATTCCAAGTCTTCTGAAAATCCACCAACCTTTGATTCTAGCTGTAGAGCCATTGCAATGACGGCATCCAAGGTCATAGCTCCGACATATCTTATGATCATGATCTGCTTCAGTTGTGGAGTTAATCCATTGATAAACCATTGAGAGATGACATCGTCAGGTAGATTAGCGTGAGCCTGTGGTATCTGCCGTAAATGTGTTCTAAAGAGGGTAGCGTACTCCTGGACGGTCTGATTTACCTTCTGTCTGTTGTTCTGTAGATACTCAAAGATTTCAGCGGGATTCTTCTTCAGTCTGAATCGCTGTAAAAAGGCGTCCCGTACTGCATCGTAAGTACCGAAATGATTGATATCATATTCCGTGAGCCATCTCGCCGCTTCATTGATCAGTGTCGATTGAAAAACAATGGCCTTATACGCCTGATCTGGTGGATGGTTAAGAACTGCATAGCTTATCTCGAAAGTTCGTACGTGGGCGTCTGGGTCGTCTCCTGGGAATCCATCGAATTTCGTGTAGGTTACTCCTGTTGGAGGTGGTCTTGGCGGTCCTAGCTGTTGTTGTTGATGTTGTTGTTGTTGGTGTTGTTGTTGTTGGTGCTGCCCGCTCATTGTGAAGGGTTCAGGGTTTCCTTCTGTATCTCGGGATTGATCTGGTGAACTATCGGGACTTGTATCACCGGATGGTGCGTTTTCCGGTGTGCTGTTTCGACTTAGGATGCTTCGGATCTCTGCTTCGAAGAGCTTTCCTTCCTTCTGGATGTCAAATCTTTCTTCCAAACACGAAGGTCGAGCTGATGATTCCGCAAAAAAGGCTAAACCTTTGCCAGCGATCGGTGATTCTATCACCGGAATCTCACCGAAATGAACCGAAATTGGGCCAGAATGCCCTGTTTTACTACTTTTACCGAATTTTTCTAACGTATTTCTGACCGTGGATAACTCTAAATCTTTATCTGATATTGTTAAACTAGGTTCCAATGACGTTTTGATAGAGTTTGGACTTGCTATATCTTCGATATGCTGGGTCGAAGTAGCATCAGAATGTATCGAAGGTGTTGACCGTTCTACCGAAAAATGACCGGAATTAGTTGTAACGTTTCTACTTTCCTTGACCACTTGGTCAAATCTAGTTATGCCTGCTCCTCCCGAGGCTATCTTTTGTGATTTTCGTGCTTCAATCTGACGATTCTTAGGATATGTTTTGCCCGATCGAGTGACCGGCATGTATCATTGCCCAGTGATACTATCTGAGCAGTTCGCAACAATCTGGATCTGTTGCTACTGCCAGTGAAGCAAAATGTTGCTGGATGTTTGCTTCTTACAAACCGTTAGCACTCTAATGCCACTGTCTCGTAATCAAATGCTACTTTACCGCATACAACGGGCCAGAGAGCTGGCAAGCGGATGCCACTTTCCCACAGACGGCGCCAAATCTTAATGGTAGAATCGTCGTTTACTATTAACTTAACTGTTAACTGCCTACCGCAGTTATTAATTACTAGTTCTAAACAACAATCCTTCAGAGACTCCAGAACCTGGTTCCACACCTGCGTACCAGATAATT
>CM035432.1:68282505-68352505 GCA_020310875.1 Ceratopteris richardii | reverse complement strand
GAGCTTACGGCTGCAAATGGAGGTGTGATTCTCTTGAAAAATGCATTGTATGTGCCCGGTATCAAGAAGAACTTAATTTCAGTTCCGTTGATTGCCAAAGCAGTACTTCATGTACACTTTGTTGATGATAAGTGTATGGTTCATGATTTCAGCAATGGCGATGTTATCGTGATGTCAGGTACATTATGTGATGGTTTGTATCGCATGGATACATACAAGAGGGCTACCTCGAATGCCTTGGTTGCTCATACTTCTTCCATGGCTGAAATGGAGCTTTGGCATGCTCGTTTTGGTCATTTAAACTTCAATAGTTTGCTCTACTTGCAAAAGAAGGACATGGTTATTGGCTTGCCTACACTTGAGTCCATTGAAAAGCATGCATGTGAAGGTTGCATTCTTGGAAAAATGCATCGTGTTTCTTTTCCAAAAGATAGTCACACACACACTACAAGAAAATTGCAACTTGTTCATAGTGATGTATGTGGTCCGGTCAAGACTCCATCTTTTGGGAAGCATGTATATTTTGTTACCTTCATTGATGATGCTACTCGCCATACATGGGTGTATCCTATGAAAGCAAAGAATGAGGTATTTTCTTGCTTCAAAGCATTTTTAGCTATGGCTGAAAATTTTTCTTCACAAAAGCTTTTGACTCTACGCACGGATCGTGGTGGTGAGTACATGTCACATGAGTTTAATGCTTTTCTTTGTGAAAGAGGTATTTCACACCAATGTACGGTGCCATATACACCTCAACAAAATGGTGTTGCCGAGCGTAAAAATAGAACTTTACTTGAAATGGCACGATGTATGGTTAAAGGAAAGCATCTTCCTCATAAGTTTTGGATGGAAGCGGTCATGTGTGCAAATTATGTGTTGAATCGCTGCCCTACAAAAGCATTGAGAGTCATCACTCCTTATGAGGCTTGGAATGGTCATAAGCCTATGGTTAGTCATACGCGTGTGTTTGGTTGTTTGGCATATGCTCTTGTGCCATCACAACAACGTCACAAACTTGATGTTAAGGCAAAGAAATGTATATTTGTTGGTTATAGTGCTGAAAGTAAGGGATATCGGTTGTACCATCCATTGACGAACACAATTATTGTGAGTCGAGATGTGGTATTTGCTGAAAATTCAGTTTTCCCTCTACTTGAATGCAAAAAACTACCAACAGTTAGCTCACAAGATGTGTTCGATACACTCATGCCTTTGTTCCAAAATGGTGCGCCAAAGATGGCTGAAAAAATTCAGCCAAAAAATGTCAAAACTGTTGGAAATTTCTAGCCACATATGGCTGAACATATGCAACAAAATATGGCTGAAATTGAGCATGAAATTCAGCCCACGCATGATGTACATATTGAAGATGTTTTACATAATGAACGCATGTCTATCAAGAGTGCACAATCTATGCCAAAGTGGCTGAAACAAACTTTGCAGGACAGCAAATTGAGTGCACCTTTACTTGGTAGAACAAGGTCAAGCTCTCACCATGCATCAAGTAATTTTGTGGATTATTCTCTTATTGCTACAACATGTAATGAAGAGCCACTTTCTTTTGAAGATGCATGTGATGATCCACAATGGATGAGTGCTATGCAATCAGAAATGGATTCCATACATAGGAATGGTACTTGGGAGTTATGTGAATTGCCAAAAGGAAAGAATGCCATTGGTACAAAGTGGGTTACCTCACGCATGACTACCATTCGTACCGTGGTTGCATTGGCTGCCCATCGAGGTTGGAAAGTGCATCAATTGGACATAAAAACAGCCTTCTTGAATGGAGATTTGCAAGAAGAGGTCTATGTGAAGCAACCTCCTGGATTTGCTATGAAAGGGAAAGAGCATATGGTTTGTCGCTTGCATAAAGCCTTGTATGGTCTCAAGCAAGCTCCACGTGCATGGTATGACAAAATACATAAGCACTTGATTGCTCTTGGCTTCACATGTTATCCGATTGAAAGCACACTCTATGTACGCAAAAATGGGGCTGATCTTATAGTGCTTGTTCTTTATGTCGATGACATACTCTTGACTGGGTCATGTAATGCAAAACTTGACATTCTTATGGCTGATTTGCAGCATACTTTTGATATCACTTATCTTGGTCTTTTGAGCTACTATCTTGGCATACAGTTTGTATCCGTTGAGGGGGGAATTGTTATGCATCAAGGAAAGTATGTTGAAAAACTACTTCAGTGTTTTGACTTTGAGGATTGCAAGCCAATTTCCACACCAGTTGAGACAGGATTTAGATTCTCAGTTGAGGATTCCAGTGATGCATTTGACACCTCTTTATCAGCAGGCTGTGGGATGTCTTATATATGCATGCAACACAAGGCCGGATATACAGTATGCAGTTTCCCAGTTGAGTCGATTCATGCATAGCCCTGGCACTAAGCATTGGCAAGCGGTGAAACGTGTGTTTAGATATCTTCGAGGCACTTTGAGCTTAGGTCTCTTTTATGGCAGAGATGTCCAGCCATGCTTGCATGCTTTTACAGATAGTGATTGGGCTGGTTGTTATGATACTCGCGTGTCCACTAGTGGTAATTGCTTTTTCCTTGGAGACTCATGCATATCTTGGTTGAGTAAGAAGCAACCTACAGTGGCGACATCGAGTTGTGAAGCTGAGTACAGGGCAGTTTTCACAGCTACAGTGGAGTGTATATGGTTGAGACGCCTATTGATGGATCTTTGCATGGAGATTGATGCTGCTACGCATATTCTCACAGATAGTCAGAGTGCTTTGGTTGTTGCACAAAACCTAGTGTTTCATGCACGGACCAAACATATTGAGGTGCATTATCACTATGTGAGAGAGCGCCTTCATGCAGGAGATATTGATTTGGTATATGTGCCTAAACAAGATAATGTGGCAGACATATTCACCAAAGCTCTTCCACGGGAAAAGTTTGAAGCTTTTCGCAAAGCTTTAGGCTTGTTACCTTGTGGGGGTTGATCTGTCACTCTTTGTATGTGTTCACATCATTCGCTCCAGGGGGGTTTGTTACACTTATGTATTCCTCGAGTAGCTTTGATGTGAACCTTTTCCCTATACATGGGCACTTTTTACTCTAGTGCTGGCTAGAGGTTTTTTCCCCATGTTACCACATACTTGATACTCTCATATGTGGTGGTACTTTGTACTTAGGGATATTATTCAGCTCTTACTTCAGTTCAGTTCATCGATCAATAGAGAGAGCTATTCCAGCCATCGTCTTCTCCGTGTGTCTTACTGCGTTTGTGCTCTTTGTGTGTGCTTCTCGTGTGTCTCTCGCACTTCTACACACACCCAACAATATATATATATATATATATATATATATATATATATATATATATATATATATATATATATATATATATATATATATATATATATATATATATATATATATATATATATATATATATATATATATATATATATATATATATATATATATATATATATATGTATATATATATATATGTGTGTGTGTGTATGTATATATATGTATGTATGTGTGTGTATGCATATATATGTATGTATGTGTGTGTGTATGCATGTGTGTGTGTGTATGTATGTATGTATGTATGTGTGTATGCATGTGTATATATATGTGTATGTGTATATGTATTAAGTGGTTATATGTGTATATGTGTGTATGCATGCGTGTATATATGTAAAAGCCAAAAACCCTAACCCTAAAACATGCATATGTGTGTATGTATATATGATGTGTGTATGTGTATGTGTATGCGTATGTGTATGTGTATGTATGTATGCATGTGCATATGTGTGCATGTGTGTATGTATTATGTCCGTATATGTGTAAAAGTGAAAAATCCTAATCCTAAAACCCTAACCTTAAAACATGTATGTGTGTGTGTGTGTATGTATGCATATGCATATGTGTATGTAATATGTATGCATGTGTGTATGTATCTCTATGTCTCTCTCTCTTTCATCTCTCTCTCCCTCTTTCTCTCTCTCTCTCTTTCATCTCTCTCTCTCTCACTCTCTCTCTCTATCTCTATTTATAATAAAGAACAAAACAATCACTTACATTGATGTAATTCATTTGATCGCTCTCGTCAAAGCCCAATTGACGTCGTCTCTTGCCAAATTCCAAAGAATCGATGCCAAAAAGCTCCTGCAAAATAAAAGAAAAGAGAAATTAAAAAAGAGAAGACATAGAGAAAGAGAGAGACTGAAAGAGTACGCACATCACTCACCAAGACGTGTGAGAGAGAGAGAGAGAAAGAGATGTGTGTGTAGGGAGGGAGAGAGAGAGAGAGAGAGATATGTGTAGGGGGAGAGAGAGAAAAAGAGATGTGTGTATGCATGTGTATATGTGTGCATGTGTGGATGTGTGGATGTATTGTGTGTATATGTGTAAACGTCAAAAACCATAATCCTAAAACCCTAACCATAAAACATGTATATGTGTGTATGTGTGTATGTATATGTGATGTGTGTGTATATGTATGTGCATGTATGCATGTGTGTGTATACATATGTGAGTGTGTATATATATGTGCATGTGTATGTAATAGGCATGTGTGTATGTATGTATGTGTGTGTACATGCATATGTGTGTGTATGTATGTATGCATATGCATGTGTGTATGCACATATGTGTGTGTATACATATGTGAGTGTGTATGTATATGTGTGTGCGTATGTATGTTTGTGTGTGTACATGCAAATATATGTGTATGTATGTATGCATATGCATGTGTGTATGTATACGTGTGTGTGTGTGTGTACATGTATGTATGTATGTATATGTGTGTCTACATGTATGTATGTGAGTATGAGTATGCGTATGTGTGTGTGTATGTATATGCATGTATGTGTGTATGTAATATGCATGTATGTATGTATATGTGTGTATGCATATGCATGTGAGTATGTAATATGTATGTGATGTATACGCATGTGTGTATGTAATATGTATGTGAGTGTGTATGTAATATGCATGTGTGTATGTAATATGCATGTGTGTATGTAATATGTATGTGAGTATGTGTATGCATATGTGTGTGTATGTATGTATGCATCTCTCTCTCTATCTCATTCTCTTTCTATTTCATATATATCTCTCTCTCTCATCTCTCTCTCTCTCTCTCTCTCTCTCTCTCTCTCTCTCTCTCTCTCTCTCTCTCTCTCTCTCTCTCTCTCTCTCTCTCTCTCTCTCTCTCTCTCTCTCTCTCTCTCTCTCTCTCTCTCTCTCTCTCTCTCTCTCTCTCTCTATGTTTCTCTAGATCTCTCTCTCTCTCTATGTTTCTCTAGATCTCTCTTTCTTTCATCTCTCTCTCTCTCTCTCTCTCTCTCTCTCTCTCTCTCTCTCTCTCTCTCTCTCTCTCTCTCTCTCTCTCTCTCTCTCTCTCTCTCTCTCTCTCTCTCTCTCTCTCTCTCTCTCTCTCTCTCTCTCTCTCTCTCTCTCTCTCTCTCTCTCTCTCATTCTATATCTATAAAGTGAAACAATCACTCACCTCGATGTAATTGTTTGGAGCGTTGTCATCAAAGTCCACTTAATGTTGTTCTTCATCGAATTCCAAAAAACTCATGCCAAAAAGATCCTGCAAAACTAAAGAGAAGAGAAATTAGAAAAGGGAAAACACAAAGAAAGAGAAAGGGTGCTACAATATGTGCGATACTTACCAAAATTTCAGATCTAGAAAAATAGAGAGGTGTGTGTAGAGAAAGAGAGAGAGAGAGAGAGAGAGAGACAAAGAAAGAGAGAGATGTGTGTACACAATATGCTCAGAATGTAGTTCTTGTGTGCAAATTCGACAGTAGCAGAATTTCATTCAAAACACGAGCAAATATCAAATTTTAGCTCTCGGGTTCAGTTAAAACCTTGCATCAGTGTAAGCGTTTGTATGAGCATCAGTATAAGCTTCGGTATAAGCATCGCTATGAGTATCGATATAAGCATCGGTATAAGCGTCGATAATTTCCAATAACTTACCGATGCCTATACCGACGGTCATACCATTGGTATTGCATCTGTGGTTTTTCAAGCATTTTCAACAGTCATACCGACGCGGAGCCATGACCGTCGGTATGCACAACGTCGATATGCCCCTCATATGTTGTAGTGGATGTACCTTTGATAAAGCATTTTTCATCCAAGGAGCAATCCACACCATTGCTTTCGATCATCTGAGAAGAGTGTCTTTGCTTATTTCTTCTTTCATTCATTTGTTTTTTAGGTATTAATGTGTACAATAGGGCCTATATCAATGCATATAGTAAAATGTATTCTAACATGAATATCAATGCTTCGAGAATCTTGGACGCGTAATGCAACATGTGTACTTGGTCTGGATAAGATTTTTGGAACTATCTTTAAGGACAAACGCTATCACTATCTAGTCTTACATTACGGAAACCTTCGTACAAACGAGTATACTTGTTGCAAGGCCGTATAATCAAATGCCATTGTTGAATACGTTGACTGAACAGTAAAATCTCCTTTCGTCTAAAGAAGCAATTGCGGCCCCAAGACCATAATCACCTAATAAGAAACTTTCCAACTTCAGCGAGCCCTATTTCCAAGCACTAGTTTTTGTTATTCCCATTTTTATTTTAAGGTGTCAAATTTTAAATCTCCAATATGAATTGATAAACAAAGAACTTTCGATCACCCTTCAAACGAGCATAATGTACGGGAGTTTCACACTGTGTATATAGGACCAATGCAAATTTTTCAAAGAAATAATCTAGGTGAGTGATGACCTACAGGTAAAGTACTACGGGGCACTTACGCAGAGAACTGCAAGTTAGACGAGAGAAAATGGTCAGCAATACAAATTTCAAGTATGTAAAGGCATCACGTTGAAAGTGGTCTAGTAAATTCCATTCTCGTACTTCTATGAGTATGTGTATTCTCAGAAAAGAGGAACTAACAAAATAAGGTTGTTCCATAAATGGAAAGCATTCACCTCAAAAGAATAGGGCGCCAGACAAGTTTCAGTCTCGTAATTATAAATCATGAGGATAGTGGGGCTGATGATAAAGATGATGACTCATTGATCCTAAAAAATCAGAGAGAGGGCACTTTGACATAGCCCTTGCTTTCGTCGGTGTACACGTACTCGACATGATGAAGTGCAATCTGACTAGCAACACTCGAAGATTCTTTTGTTTGTAAACAAAGGATAAGTTTGCAGTTGCCAATTCTGGTCGATGTAAAGAATCGAAAGAAAACGAAAATTCATCACCAATATCTATGGCTTTTTGCGCATTCGCTTTTGTTGTATGGCGTTTGTGCTGTTTGCGTAGATGAATTTTCATATGGAACCACTGATTCCTGGTGATCTTCAATCGTCATAGTTCATAGAGATTTGTGGAAGATCAGCTTCAAAAGGCATGTATGGCATTTTTAAAAATTCTGCAGAGACCATATTTGAAGCCTGAACAATGTTATTTTGCAGAGGAATAAGGTTCTGGAAGAAACAAAAAATAATGTACCTAAAAGTGATGGAGAATATCAGAAGAGCTATTGAAGAATTATGACGCACTGGAATTCCTCTCGGACATACTTAAAATATTTCCAACGTAGTATAAGTCTAACTGTGTTTGAAAAACTTAGATTGCAATTATATTTTAATGAGAACTTAGTGCTGCTCTTGAATTCCATGTAGTGAATCTAAGTTGGTTATGGGACCTATGTTTATGAGCAACAGCTTATTTCTGGAAATTACAGTTCAATTCAGTGCTTCAGCGCAAATACTCCACTTTCAATCTGAAAAACGTTTTAGGATGCAGGCTGATAAGCAGCACAATTTCTCTCTGACACGAATTCCCACACTGGAATTGCATTTCCTGTTTTGCGTTCAGTATGAAAAGTATGAACATTTGAGTATGAAAAGCAGACGGGAGAAGTAATTGACAGCATCAGCCGTTGCTTCAATCGAAAGTAATGCGGCAGCCAGGTTCCTATAGATTGAATGAGAACGGAATAATGTTTGAGAATTATTGATGTTGTAAGGCTCATAAGTTTTCAAGCGAAAGTCATATTATATGAAATCGAGTACCATAATGGTGGTTTTTATATGTGACTGTAAAGTTCTACAGCAATCAAGGAGGTTGGAAGCAGATATCACTGTGCAACAGTAGACATACGCTTCGTTTGGGACCCATGTCCATGAAAAACAGTTCATTTCTGGAAACCAATGCACTCACTAACCTCCCACTTATCTATCTCTCAATTCAAATCTGTTTAATTAATGCTGGAAATCTGTTTTAATTAATGCTGGAGTAGGAGATTACAAGAAGCATATTTTCTTTCTGCGTCCAGGACGTTATTGCTGTTACATGATCATACGGGTACATCAGGTTGTGCGAAATCCAAAATTTCTACCTTATCCACTAGCTACAAAAAAATTTACAGGCCATAGTGCGGCTTTCGTGAGCGATGGTCCAAAGTAACGGCCAACAGACGGCTTTTCCTAACCTTTAGGGGCACCTCAGACACGGGAGACAATCTTTATAATCGCCGTATGCGTTTTCATGATTCGACCTTACACACGCAAACAATTACAGAACGCACGCAGAGAAGGACTTACATGGATACACTTGCTCTCTTGCAAGAATGGCAAAGCTGGTCCTGGCCGCTGGGGTCATCCTCCTTGTCGTCTGGCCTTCTGCTTTTCGGGGCTGTGCAGATTCTGATTCTTCTCATTATCCTCCTTCTTTTTTCATCATCTGACACCAACACGTCTAGTGCTGCTATTCGTTCTGGGGAATCAGGGAGCGTACTGCCTGCTCTCTCGCAATCTTCTACGCAATTCACTGTCAGATCCAGACTTCTCAGTCTGGCTTCGCATGACCCGTTTGCCCCGACGCTGCTTCTTTCGTCATCGTTGTCATCCCCAACTGTTTATTTATCTCCATTTTCCTAGCCTGATCGCCGAATGACAGAATAGCACGTTTATCAATCAAGATATCAGGATTTTCCACAGCTGTCATATGACCGTTTCTTTCACACTCAATTCAATTACCAACACTGGATCCAGTATTGAGCCCAGATTAATGTTGATGTATTTCGGATGAGTTTCTATTTGACAACGAGGAAATCAAGTAGCGTAGAGAGTGACTTTTTCCCCTCTAAACAAACTTTTTCCACAGGAGAATAATTCGGTATATACACTGTGGTTAGCTTTGACCCCAATTTTGTAAACGTACTACCGTTGCAATTCGCACCATCTCCATTGTTTGACCTTCAAGTCATAAAAATCAAGACGATAGCATTAACACTTTGCTGATCTATAACTGTCCTTTGTCCACTCTATTTATCAGATCTGATGATGACGCTACTCATGATGATGACACACATTACAAACAGAAAAAAAAAAATATGTGCTTTGCTGGAATTATATTTATAAGTACAAGATTCGTATAAACAATTATCTTCACATAAATTTCCTCCAACGTTAGATTCTCTTCGATACTCTCTGTTTAGGCTGATGACATGTTTAGGATCTGTATAGTCAACAAAGGTTTCTCACACTAAGACATGTTTTATGTTCTTAAAAAGACTAGGAAATTGTTTACTACATGTTTTTTGCACTACGGAAGAAATAATCAAGTAAGCACAACTAAAGAGCATCCATTAGAATAGATTACTATGTGTCTACGGGCTCAACATACTAATCCATGGGCTTTTGTTCAACATCTAAATGATTTTACTTTTTTCCACCTCTTAGATTTAGGAAATCAATCTCTGACCTTAGGATACCGGGGCATACTTGAAGAGAAGACTTTTATATGAATTACAAAAAGCTTCAAGTTCACGATTATGTTCAATCAAGTATCCCTCAATACCATGCAATAAGTCACTATAATTAGACTTATGGTTTGGATCCCAATTGGAAACTAACTCTTAAACTTTAAGAATATATTGTTTGGATAATTAGAGCAACTTTGGAGTATCATGGATCATAGATGACATTTTAGAGTTGTTTATATTAGATATGCTCAATACTCCACCCCCAAGTGACCACAAATGATCCATGGTGCTCTAAATTCTAAGGCCCCCATTATGAGGAGAAGCCATTGTGAGAGCTTGGACATTTGTGGAACCCTAATTTCTAAGTTAAATGAGGTCCATGTGTGACCAATGATGGTCATAGATGATCTTTGTGAGCCTAGCCATTAGCTTAGGTAGGGAATTGAGTTCTCTATCTCTCAGTCTGCATCTATCTTTGTCTGCATTTTTTTTTCTCAACTTTGTCTACTAGTCTATTCCGTTGTGTTGTTATTTTTGTACAGTTTATTCCATGTATCAAGCATAGAAATCAGAGCCTAGATAGCATAAGTCCCTACCTATTGCAATCTCAAGTTGGGATATCCATATCTCTAATCTCTATAGGGTAGTGAGTTAGTAGTCTATCTTTAATTTGGAAGTAGTGTAGCTTTCCATTTTTCATTGTTTAAAAATATTTTAATCATTCTTTTAGTCTTAAAATTGTCCCAAGTCTAGGATCTAAACATTTTAATGCTTTTAAGAAATTTTGAATTCAGTTTATAGTGGTGGTTGGGACTACTTTCTACAGTATCCACCACATTGGAACCTAAATAGGGATTCAAAAGTCTCTAAGAAATGGTATCTAATATGTAAGACCACCTTTGTAACAAGTCTCCTAATCTTCAATCATAATCCCACACATAATAATAGACTTCGGCACAATAAGATATAAGGAAGAAAAAATAAAGTATGCGTAGAACAAGAAGAGAGAGAACTTTATTATATATGAAGATTTACAAGTAGTTTTGATCTACACTACAAAATCTATCAAATACCTTCAATTTGAATCCTCATCCACTCGACCACCCCCGAGCTGATCTCAATCCCAATCCCAATCACAATCGCAATCTCAATCGCAATCTTAGAAACTCAATCGCAATCCTCCCTATCTCTTAGTCTTTGTCTTTTGGATCTCCACCTTTTTCACCAGTGCATGACCAATCACATGCACTCCTAGAATCTTCATGCTCCAAGATAGTGTCCTTTTGCATGTCTCATGCAAGACTTCCAGACCACCCATGCATCTACTTTTCATGTCCACCTCAAGAATCATATTTGCAAAAAATAGAGGCGATCCCTGCAACACACTCGCACATGCATCAATCGCCCGGAATACCCACATACCCATGTGCATTTTCTAAATCTGTGAACATGAATAAGATGAATCAAGGCTTCTCTTTTTCTCTAAGTCTCAAAAAACGGCACTTTTCCAAGCCCTGTAACTCAAAAACGGTTGAAGAATTAGCTTAAGCTTGTGAGACAAAAACATATTCAGCTCTTCAATCTAAACAATAGTATTAGAGATGTCTTAGGTCCAAATCCACTTCGCGATATCACTTTTGAGCTCTACAAAATCACAAATTCTAGAGAGAGATTAAAAACATGAAAAATCTCTTCATTGACCTATCTTCATGCGACCAAATGAGACATGAAACATAGGAACTACAAAGAATTCTATCAAGTAATTTTTTTTCTACTAAGTGTTGATATATTTAGGTAGTGATATGTGTGAACACACTAGGACCGTCGGGGCACTTTTTTCCCTCTTTAGGAGGTTTTCTCCCCCGGCTTGTCTATACGCATATTGCCCTAATGGGCTCCTTATCTTTGTACATTCTCTAGTAATACATTCAGTATTGTGTGTTGTGCTCCAAGCTTCTTCTTCTTCCTTGTGTTGTTCGCGTGCTTCCGCAGATGTCTAACTCCAACAATTAGTATCAGAGCAAGTCGTCGCTCCATCTAGGGCACCATCGACACTCCTCCAGTTGCAGTCTCAAAATCCCATGAATTTTGGTGAACATGCTCAGTTTGTTTTCGAGATGAAAACATCTTCGCTTTGTGGTGCCAAAACCGCGATCTGAGCTCGTTTTGGCCTCCGAACGCACTATTGCAGTGCTTGTGCAGGCTATTTCATCTTTTTGTACCAAAGGTATATACCGATTTCTCTTCGCCAGTATAAGCGTCTCAAAGTCTGCTACAGGTCTAGCAAAATTCGTCTGGGCAATTCTGTTCAACTTTTTGAGATACAATTAATTTTCTACATCAAGGTATTTTAGCCACCGACCATGGCTGAAAGCAGTGATGTATTCCGTATGTTGGCTATTGAGGATAAGTTGGATGGTACCAACTACCCGTTATGGGCTTATATGATGCGACATGTGTTGGTTGCAAAAGGATTGTGGAACATTGTGAAGGGTGTCGAAAAACGTCATATCACACCTGCAACTGTTACAACTGCAAGTACTGAAGCTGATGCAGAAGGTGTCGAAGATGATGGTATTCAGCATATTTCTATTCATGTTGTAGTTTCTGCTGCACCTACTGCAGAGCACATTTGTTGGGATGGCAGATATTCCCAAGCACATGCATTGATAGCTTTGTCTATCAAACGTGCCATTATTCATCACATTCGCTCTTACAGAATAGCTAAGGATGCTTGGGATACACTTACCACATTGTATCAAGCTAGGAATGAGGCTCGTGTTGCTTACCTCCAAAAACAATTGGAGAGTGAGCAGATGAATGAAGGTGATTCTATGGACAGTTTCCTAACGAAGATCAAAGACTTGAAGGAACAGTTGATTTATGCTGATGAGGTTATACTAGATAGCTCACTTGTGTAGTGATTCTATGGACAGTTTCCTAACGAAGATCAAAGACTTGAAGGAATAGTTGATTTGTGCTGATGAGGTTATACTAGATAGCTCACTTGTGTAGACCGTTCTGAATGGTCTTCCTGATTCATATCAGAGTTTTGCTTTTACTCTTTGGTTGATGATGAAAGGCAATCCAAACGCCTTATCATTTGAGGAGTTAGTCTATGTTCTGTTGCAGGAAGATCAGTCCAGGCAGAACAGGTCCATTATGCGAGTTGCAGATCAAGCTTTCCTGGCTAGTCAGAAGGGCAAAGGAAAATGGAGCTCTTCAACTAGTGTAGCGATTCTATGGACACTTTCCTAACGAAGATCAGAGACTTGAAGGAATAGTTGATTTGTGCTGATGAGGTTATACTAGATAGCTCACTTGTGTAGATCGTTCTGAATGGTCTTCCTGATTCATATCAGAGTTTTGCTTCTACTCTTTGGTTGATGATGAAAGGCAATCCAAATGCCTTATCATTTGAGGATTTAGTCTCTGTTCTGTTGCAGGAAGATCAGTCCAGGCAGAACAGGTCCATTATGTGAGTTGCAGATCAAGCTTTCCTCGCTAGTCAGAAGGGCAAAGGAAAATGGAGCTAATTTTGCACATTCGAAGAAGGAAGATAAAGATGAGAAGAAATCAGAAAAGCAGAAATTGTTTTGTAAGTACTGTAAAGGGAATGATCATATCATAAAGAACTTTCCAAAACTCGCTGCTAAAGAGGCAAAGAAGAAAGAGGCTGGAATGGTTGTTGCAGAGGCTTCTACACCAAAAACAAAGTCTGCTAATCTTGTGCAGGAAGAAGAATGGGTGTTTACTACTGTCTGCAGTTTTGACCCATCTTCTCATGAGCAGTGCATGTCTATAGTAGACTCAGATGTTTGGCATTTTGACAGTGGGGCAACCAAACATATTACCTCACAGCACAATTTCTACTCTTCACTCAAGCCTACCCCTACAGGGAATACTCTTACATGCGCCAACAACTCCTCTTATCCTATTATGGGAGTTGGTAAGATCATTTTGACTACTGCTGATGGTAGTTCTTTCACTTTGTGAGATGCTTTATTGTGCTAGGGATCAAGAAGAAGCTTATCAGTTTCTGCATTAGCCAAGATTGGCTTGGTTGTGAAATTTTTTGATGACAGGTGTATAGTTCATGATCTGTCAAATGGCAATGTGATTATTGCTTCTGGCATTTATGTCGTGGGTTGTATAAGCTCATAGACTATGAAAAATCTGTAAATGATTTGGCATGTGCAGTAAATGATTCTCAAGCTATGTCAGATGCAAAGCTTTGGCATGCACGCTTTGGTCATCTGAATTTTGCTAGTTTGCTACGCCTACAGAAATCTAAAATGGTGCCCTCTTTGCCCAAACTTGAGGCACCTGGAAAACATGTTTGTGAAGGCTGTATTTTGGGCAAAATGCAGTGTTCGTCCTTTCCAAAAGATGGTTCAGTTTGGGCTACCCAGAAATTGCAGCTTGTACATAGTGATATCTGTGGTCCTATGCAGACACCTTCTTTTGGGAATTATCTTTACTTCGTGACTTTCATTGATGATTTTTCCAGGTATCCATGGGTATATCGATTGAAGGCAAAGTCCGAAGTGTTCATGTGCTTCAAACAGTTTTTTATTTTGGTTGAAAATCTATCAGCATGTAAAATGGGCACCCTCCATTATGATCGAGGGGGGGAATATATGTCTTCTGATTTTAATGCATTTCTCGCTGAACATGGGATAAAACACTAGTGTACACTGCCGTATAAACCTCAACAAAATGGAGTTTCTGAACGAAAGAACAGGTCACTCATGGAGATGGCGAGGTGTATGGTCAAGAGGCAGGCTTTACCACATAGTTTCTAGCTTGAGGCTGCCATGTGTGCTCCATATGTACTAAACATGTGTCCCACTAAAGCGCTGCAGTCTATCACTCCATATGAGGATTGGCATGATCGCAAGCCATTTGTTGCTCATCTGCATGTTTTTGGTTGTTTGGCATATGCATTAGTTCTTGAACAACATCGCAGAAAATTGGATGATAAAGTAGTAAAATGTATTTTTGTTGGATACAGTTTTGAAAGTAAAGGCTATCGTCTATATCATCCACAGAATAAATGCATTCTGGTTAGCCGTGATGTTGTTTTTGTGGAAGATGCTATTCAGCCATTGCCTTCATGTACTAAGGAGACATCTGTTAGCTCCAAAGACATGTATGATACTTTGGTGCCTCTTTTTACAGGTGGACAGTCTAGTGCTGCTCCTAATGAGGCAACTTCTCAGCCTTTGTAGGTTTCATGTGATGATGCAGATCATTCCATTTCTGATGCAGATTTACATGATGCACTAGTTGATGAGAGAACTGATATTGAGCAGGCAAAAACTATGCCAAAATGGTTGGTGCAAACTTTGTGTGACAGCAAGTTAGATGCACTCTATCATATTGTACTCGTTCAGGCTCTCATAGTGCCTCTTTTGCATCAGATTTCTATGCTATGGCTGCATCTAGTCTTTGTGATGAGAATGAGCATGTTTCATTTGATGAAGCACAAAATTCAAAAAATTGGATGGCTGTTATGCAATCTGAATATGATGCTATAATGAAGAATGGTACTTGGTCTTTATGTGACTTGCCTCTTGGCAAGAAGGCCATTGGCACTAAGTGGGTATACAAGCTGAAGCGTAATCCGGATGGTACAGTTGACAGGTATAAGGCTAGGCTTGTTGCAGAGGGTTATGCACAGGAAAGAGGCATTGATTTTGATGAGACCTTTGCACCTACATGTCGTATGACTAATGTTTGGAGCATCTGTGCACTTGCAGCTCATCATGGCTGGAATGTACATCAGTTGGACATTAAAATAGCATTTCTGAATGGTGACTTGCACGAAGAAGTGTATGTTTTTCAGCCCCATGGCTTTGTGCAGAAAGGGCATGAAAACCAGGTGTGTAGGTTAAAGAAGGCATTATATGGTTTAAAGTAAGCACCACGTCGTTGATGAG
This sequence comes from Ceratopteris richardii, assembly GCA_020310875.1. NCBI lineage: Eukaryota > Viridiplantae > Streptophyta > Polypodiopsida > Polypodiales > Pteridaceae > Ceratopteris > Ceratopteris richardii. The sequence goes on along the minus strand of CM035432.1, from coordinate 68,336,829 downwards.
AAGATACATGCCTATCTGATTGCACATGGTTTTGAGAATAGTCTAACTGAAAGCACCTTATATGTTAAGCGTGCTAATGATGTGCTTCTGATCATTGTTGTCTATGTTGACAACATGCTGCTCATTGTTCCTATTGAGAAGCATATTGCTGATTTTAAGGCTGATTTGCATGCCTCATTTGAGATGTCTAATTTGGGGCATTTACATCACTATTTGGGCATTGAGTTTATGCAGATTGATGGTGGAATGGCTTTGTGTCAAACGAAATATATTGACACATTATTGCAACGTTTTGGTCTTGAAGATTGTAAGCCTATTGCCACTCCTATGGAAACAATTTTATGATTGAGTCTTCATGATGCTTGAGATGCATTTGATGTTGTTCTCTATCAGCAGGTTGTTGGATGCTTGATTTACTTATGCATCACTCAGCCAGATATTCAGTTTGTTGTCTCACCGATGAGCACGTTTATGCATTGCCCAGGAGTCAAGCATTGGCAGGAAGTTAAGTGCGTATTTCGCTATTTGAGTGGTACTCGGCTACTTGGGTTGTTTTATCCCAAGGGGGATCACTACCGCTAGATTTTCATGCTTTTTCTGACTCTGATTGGGTTGGTTGCTATGACACTTGCGGGTCCACTAGTGGCTTTTGCTTCATGCTTGGTAGCTCATGTATATCTTGGTTGAGCAAGAAGCAGCCTACTGTGGCCATTTCCAATTGTGAGGCTGAGTATAGGGTAGCTTTCACAGCGATTATTGAGTGTGTGGCTCAGACGCCTTATGGCTGATGTGGGTGTTGGTCAGACTTCTGCCACCACCAGCTTCACTCACAGTCAGAGCGCATTGGCAGTTGTGAGGAACCCTGTGTTCCATGCTCGCACTAAGCACATTGAGGTGCATTATCACTATGTTAGGGAGAGCTTCTCTACTGGGAGATCAGCTTGGCATATGTGCCCACGTAGGAGAACATTGCAGACCTTTTCACGAAGGCTCTGCCTAGGGAGAAGTTTGAAGCTTTTCGCAACCTTTGGGCTTACTTCCTTTTCTAGAGTGATTTCCATATAGCTTGGCACTTCCTTATACATGAGTTCCAGCTCCTTGTTCAGCGCATCACTCCGAGGGGGGATTTGTTGATATATTTAGGTAGTGATGTGTGTGAACACACTAGGATCGTCGGGGCCCCTTTTTCCCTCTTTAGGAGGTTTCTTTCCCCCATCTTGTATATATGCCTATTTCCCTAATGGGCTACTTAACTTTGTACATTCTCTAGTAATACATTCACTATTGTGTGTTGTGCTCCAAGCTTCTTCTTCTTCCTTGTGCTATTCGTGTGCTTCCCTAGACGTCTAACTCCAACACTAAGAGTACTCTTCCTTTCTCATACAACACTTTTTCTGATTCCTTCATCTTCATGCTCAAATTTAACACATAAATTTCATGCAAAAACTTTCTAGAGAAAGAATGTAAAAACTTATTGCTACAAATTTTGCAGACATGATCAAAATATCATAAACATGAAATGTCATTATTACCTACACATCTTTTTTTTGGGGAAAATCAATATGGTATCTTATAATCCTCCCCCTGTTTTAAGAACTCTATCCTTAGAGTTGGAAAGAAGGATAATGTTCCATAAACTCATCTAAACCAACCCATGTTGAATCTTCAATAGGATATGCAAACCACTTAACTAAAATTTTCTTTATTTCACGATTACTAAGATGTCTGATTCTCCTATCCATTATAACTTATGTTCAAGCTCAAAAGTGGCATCTTCCTTCAACTTAGATTTTTCCTTCAAAACATGATCAACATTAGGAACATACTTTTTAAGTATTCCAATATGGAAAACTAGATGAATTTTCAAAGTATTAGGTAGATCAAGTAAATATGCAACAAACCCAACTTTCTTTAAGATTTTAAAAGGACCAGCATAATGTGGAGATAATTGATGATCTTTGCCTAAAACAAGATTTGATTTAGAAGGACTCACTCTCACAAAAGCCAGATCATTTGTTCTAAATTCCAAGGGTCTCTTTTTGAGATCATGATATAACTTTTGATGTCTCTGTCCATCTTTAATGTTCTTCTTTAGTTTATTGAGCTCCAAATCCATGTTTTCAAGCACCTATTTGGATACCTAAACCTGATTTTGTGCATTAAAAAGAGAATGAGGTAACAAACATTTATAGCCATAAATTGCTTCAAAAGGTGTCATTTTCATAGACGAATCCCATGCACTATTATATGCATACTCAAAGAGAGGCAAATACTAAGTCCAATTGTTCTGCTTATCATTTACATACATAGGTAACATATCCTCAAGCACCCGGTTAACCCTCTCAGTCTCATCATTAGTTTGAGGATGAAATGCAGTACTCATGGGTGATTTTGTTCCCATGGATTGAAATGTTGCTTTCCAAAAATTAGATGTAAACTTTGCATCCCTATTCGAAATTATATTTTTCGGTATACCATGTAGCATAAAAACTTCTTTTATGAAAAGTTTAGTAACATGCATAGCTATATTAGTTTTTCTCATGGGAAGAAAATGTGCCATCTTTGTAAGATGGTCCACAACAACAAAGATGGTATCATGCCCACTTCTGGTCATAGAAAACTTTGTTATGAAATCCATAGAGATGGATTTCTATTTTTGATCAGGCATATCTAATGGTTGTAACATTACAGGACTCCTCTTAAATTCAGTCTTAACCTATTGACATTTCAAACATTCTTTCACATACCTCGTAATGTCATATTTCATACACGGCTAGTAATAAGAAGCTTTCACTTTAGCATAATTCCTAAAAAAACAAGGTTGTGCAGAGAAAGGTGCATTATGATAGTCATGCAAAATCTTTTCTTTCAAAATAGATTCTGAAGAAATACATAAATGAGAATTACAATTCAATTCATTATTTTTCAATTGAAATTTTCCTTGAAACATAGAACCTGGATTTTCATACGAAAATTCCAAAAATGATGCATAATATAAATCTTCTTTTAATTCTTTTTTAATATCAAAATCAAAAAATAAAATAGAAACTGAATTGCATAAAGGTTTTTTACTCAAAGCATGAGCCACTTTGTTTTCTTTTCTTGCTAAGTATTTAATATCAAAATCATATTCACTTAGCAATTCAATCCATCATTTTTACCTATTTTTAAGTAAAAGTTGAGTAAAGATATATTTAAGGCTCTGATGATCCATTCTTAGTTCAAACCTTACTCCAAGAAATAAGTGTGTCTCCAATGTTTAAGTGCATGAACAACTCCAAGCATTTCCAAGTCATGTGTTGTATAGTTTAATTCATGTTTCCTTAGTTTCCTGGACTCATAATCCACTACCCTTCCTTCTTGTGGAAGTACACATCCGATTTGACTTCCACTAGCATCACATGCAACAATAAATGGTTTCCCTAACTCAGGCATTTTTAATGCACAGTTTTCAATAATTTTCTGTTTTAATTCTTCAAATGCATTTTCACCCATCATTTCACGTGAAATCTCTAATTTTCTTTTCAATTCTCTAAGAGGATTTGTGATTCGGGAAAACTCTCTAATGTGTTCCCTCTCATATTGTACCAAACAAAGAAAGCTTCTCACATCTCTCAAACATTTGGGTGTAGGCCAGTCAACTATGCTGTTAATTTTCTCAGGATCTATGTGAATCTCTTCCTTAGAAAAGTCTCCCCAAATAAGTCACTTCCCCCTTTGCAAAAAAGAATTTACTCAACTTACCATATAGTTTATGCTCTATAAGTTTCTGTGAAGTCTTCCTGAGATGCAATGCATGTTCATCATCATCCTTAGAACACACAAAAATATCCTCAACAAAGAATAAAATAAATTCATTGAGATATTCATGAAACACATTATTCATCAATCACATACATGTTGCAGGAGCATTTGTCAATCCAAAAGGCAAAACTATGAACTCATAATGACCATATCATGTTCTAAAAGTGGTTTCCTGTATGTCCTCAAACTTTACTCTAATTTGATGATACCCGATCTTAAGTCAATTTTAGTGAATATTTGTGGCACCATTCAATTGACTCAACAGTTCATCTATGTGTTGAAGTGGATACTTGTTCTTAATGTCTTTCTTGTTCAATCCCCTATAGATGATAAAGAGTGTTTATGAGCCATCTTTCTTTTTTTGAAACAAAACAAGTGCTCCCCAAGGTGAAATACTAGGTCTTATCAACCCCTACTTCAATAGATCATACAGTTGGAGCTCCAACTATTTCAATTCATCAATATTAAACCTATAAGGTGCTCTACAATAAGTCTCACTTCCTAGATAGAGGTCTATAGCATGGTCAATTTTTGTACGAGGAGGCATGTCTGGTAGATCATCAAGAAATACATCTACATACTCATCTAAAAGTTTTCTAGCATATTCACGTATTTCTTCTTCTTTATTCTTTTCTTAAAGGGCATTCACATAAACCAAATATGTCTCCCAACCCTTTCCAATACCCATAACCATATTTATAGCAAAAATAGTACAAAACCCTGAATTACACTTAATTACAAGACAATGTTCCTCCCCCTCTATTCTCAAAGCCAGGATCCCACTTTCACAATCAATCATGACATTGTTATGAATTAACTAGTCCATTCCAATGATTACATCACATTCTCTCATTTCAATTACATGGAAGGTACCCAAAAGCTTATGTTCACCTAACATAAAATCAAGATTCTCAATGCAACCTCGAGTATAATGTATCCTACCATTAGCCATCTGTATAGGTCTTTTGGCTTGCATCTCAATATGCAATCCTAAAGCTTCTACCAATTTAAGTGAAAGGAAAAGGAAACAATTTGTACTACCCAAATCAATCAAGAAACTAACCTTATGTGAGGATATGTAATCCATAGCCCTAATCATCGATGCCCTTGAATGAGAAGAAGTTGTCATGCATTGAACTCTAAGGTTGGAACACTTACCTTGATCATCCACTTCCTCAATTGGTATGTTTTCCCCTTCTAGATGAGTTGTCTTCACCTACATAGAACGGTTGATGGCCTTGTTTGGACATTCAAAAGTGGGATGTCCTTGTTCTCCACATCGAAAGCAAAGTCCCAATCTTTTAACCCATTCCAAGAAATCAAAATCATGTTGCCAATGCACGAGTTCCTGCTTCTTAAGTGTATCAATATACTTCAATTTAGTTTTTTCTCCTTGACCATCAATAGAGTTAGTCGATCTCTATCCAATTTGATTTGTAGAAATAGTTTTTGGGGGGTCAATGTCCTGTTGGGATAGACCTTTATTTGGATGCCTTTTTCATGGTAAAATTCTCTTCTTTTCAAAGTTTTCTACTTTTGCAACTGCATCAAGAAAATATCCACATCCGGACCCCTTTAATTGATAGTGAAGTTTCTCCCGCAAACCCTCAATGAATTCGCTCTTCAAGGCATCTCCAAAAACTTCTAGCGCATACTTGTGTAAACATAGAAACTTCTCCTTGTATCCTTCAACAGAAAAGTTATGTCCATCATCCTCATGTTGCTTGAAGGAGTAGAATTCCATTTTCTTTTCCATCTGATAGTGTGGAGAACAATAACGATTCTCTGCTTGCTCTCGAAAATCTTTTGTGAGGATAAGACATTCACGTGTTCTTGTCTGCATGTATGATTTCCACCACAATTTGGTGACTCATTGCAGATGCAAAATTGCCACCTTTGCTTTTTATTCTTCACTAAACACGCACAGATCAAAGAAATCTTCGAGATCTTGGATCCATGCTTCAAGATCCTCTCCAGTTTTCTTCTCACCATCAAATTCATTTAATTTTTCTCTTTTAAACACTTGCTTAAGTGTAGATTTGCCTGCATCATCATCATCTTTAGGTTCTCGTTGTCGTCTATTTGTGCGTGCATTCAATGTGCCCACACCATTACCACCTTCATCATTGAGGTCCATGAAAGCATTTGTAGTACTCTCTTTTTTTTGGATCTTTCTTCATGTAATTTTGCATTCAGTCTATGGATAAGATCCTCTTGTTCTTCTATCTTCTTCTTCAAAGCCTGCATCTTGTCCTGAAATCCAACTTTGCTTTGATACCACTTGTAACAAGTCTCCTAATCTTAAATCACGATCCCACATAGAATTCAGCTCTTCGATCTATAGAATAGTGTTAGAGATGCCTTAGGTCCAAATCAACTTCTAGATATCAATTTTGAGCCCTACAAAATCAAAAGTTCTAGAGAGAGATGAAAATACATGAATCATAGGAACTACAAAAAAGTCAATCACGTAAAGTTTATTCTAGTAAGAGTACTCTACCTTTCTCTCATACAACACTTTTTCATATTCCTTCATCTTCATGCTCAAATTTAACACACAAATTTCAAGCGACAGCTTTGTAGAGAGAGAATGTAAAAACTTATTGATACAAATTTTGTAGACATGATCAGAATATCCTAAACATAAAATTTCATTATTACCTACACATCTTCTAGAGGTATAAATAAATACCAAACTTAAGGATTTATTAATGTTATTATAGATGATATAATTCATTCTTAATTTTAAGCATAATGCAATAACATAAAGAAGTATTAGGGCTACATTTAAGTTATTCAAGCATCTCTCACAAGGATAGGAACACTAAAATAAGAAAATTCTTTAGAAACATCTCATGAATCTCAAGGAGGATATCAAAAGCGCTAATGAAGTTTTAGTAGAGGGGGTGTCTTGTTTTGGCATCTATTTTAAAAAACTAGGTGATAGAACTATAAACAATGGAGATTTTTGGATGTCTCTTTATTTAAAGGGAAAAGGATAATGGATTTTGATCACTATCACAAAACTCTAGACTCTCTTATCATTTGTATCCATATGAAAGGCAAAATGTCCACTCCAGAGTTTTATATATGTTCTTTAATAAAACATATAGTGGTCTAGTCAGCCCTTGTGAATCTATGTTCGTGCTCTCTATGTCCTGTGTGTTTTCTCACTACTGTATAGGCCCTATGCAGAGTACTTTGTGCCATGTTTGGGGCTCTACTTTCTATTAGGAGTTTATCATCCTCGAGTGCTTGACAAGGAGAAAACATTGTGTTGCATCACCATCTCAATACTTCATTGGTAATCAGAGCATTCTGATGCAAAAGCTCTGTTGCTTTTGTGTGAGGGAAGCAACCACCTAGCTACCCACCCAAGGCTTAGGACTAAGGTAGTGACCAAGGCATATACATCGGAATACCTTGTCATTTGACTCACCAAATTCATCTTTGTTTGTCAGCAAGGATGGACCTCAATGATCAAGGAAGATGGAAGTTAATGGTACTTCCTCGAATGTCATCCACCCCAATAGCGTTCAACTTGGAGGTCCCTTAACCAACAATCTCTTGCCACTAATCTACACTCTATTTGAGGAAGGGGAAAGATTGAGGTTCACATTAGCTTGAACATTTTTTGGGCCCTCAAAGCTTCATTCTTTTCTTTCAAAGCTAGTTTTGAAGCATATTTGGGGTGATTCTTGGAGCCCTTTTGGAGTACTTTCATGCATAGTTCTTTTTAAATAAATTTAAGAACATCAAGAAGATTCTTCTTGATACTTCTCTGACAACAGAAATATTCAGCTATTAAATCGTGCTTTCTCAATCACCCTAGTAAATCTATAGGTTTCATGAAAGGTTTTTAGTTGTGGTGGGAGCAGCCACCACAAGTTTATGCAAGTTTTTGAGCCTAAGGAACATAGTTGACAGGCACTTGTTGGTGTTGGCTAGTTTTTGGCCTGTGAATTCAGGCTTATTAGTGCCATTTTACCACATATATTAGTCGCATACAAACTAGGTATGCTTTTTGTGGATACTACTTATGTATGTGCATGTGTTCATTGATATAGTGGTTACATTTTTGCATAAATCTTTTGACATTGAGAAAGAGGTTTGTGGTGAGGTTTTCTTAACTAGGAGACACCGTGATGTCAGGATCTCTTCGATGATGCACTAGAAGACTCGCCATAGGAAATGTATGCTAGTTGTTCATAGGTGCTCAATAAGCCTAGTTGGATTCTTTCAATTAACTGAATATATGCAGTGGGTTTTTGAGTTAGACATGTGCAGAAGCACGCAAACAACACAACGAAGAAGAAGAAGCTTGGAGCACAACACACAATATTGAATGTATTACCACTAGAATTACAAAGATAAGTAACCTATTAGGGCTATAGGCGTATATACAAGCTGGGGGAAAAAACCTCCTAAAGAGGGAAAAAGGTGCCCCGGTGGTCCTAGTGTGTTCACACACATCACGACCCAAATATATCAACAAATCCCACCTAGGAGTGAAGGGGTGAACAAGGCGTTGGTGCTCATGTATAAGGAAGCACCAAGCTATGTGGAATCAATCCAAAAAAGGAAGTAAGCCAAAAGCTTTGCCGAAAGCTTCAAACTTCTCTCTAGGCAGAGCCTTCGTGAAAAGGTTTGCAATGTTCTCCTGCATGGGCACAAATGCCAAGCTGATCTCTCCAATAGAGAACCTCTCCCTGACATAATGATAATGCACCTCAATGTGCTTAGTGCGAGCATGGAACACAGGGTTCCTCGTAACTACCATTGTGCTCTCACTATCAGTGAAGATGGTGGTGGCAAAAGACTGACCAACACCCAAATCTGCCATAAGGCGTCTGAGCCACACACACTCAACAATCACTCTGAAATCTACCCTATACTTAGCCTCACAACTAGAAGTGGCCACAGTAGGCTGTTTCCTCCTCAGCCAAGATATGCATGAGCCACCAAGCATGAAGCAAAAACCACTAGTGGACACACGAATGGCATAGCAACCAGCCCAGTCAGAGCCAAAAAAAGCATGTAAATCTGGTGGTGGTGATCCCCCTTGGGATAAAATAATCCAAGTAGTCGGGTACCACTCAAGAAGTGATAGATGCGCTTAACTACCTGCCAATGCTTCACTCTTCGGCAATGCATAAACATGCTCATTTATGAGACAGCAAACGGAATATCTTGTTGGGTAATGCATAAGTAAATCAAGCATCCAAGAGCCTGCTAATAGAGAACAACATCAAATGCATTTCTAGCATCATGAAGACTCAATCGTAAACCTATCTCCATAGGAATGGAAATAGGTTTACAATCTTCAAGGCATAAAGGCTACAATAATGTGTCAATATATTTCATTTGACACAAAGCCATTCCATCATCAATGTGCATAAACTAAAAGCCCAAATAATGATGCAAATGCCCCAAATCATACATCTCAAATGAGGCATGCAAATCAGCTTTAAATGAGCAATCTGATTCTCATGAGGACCAGCAAGCTGCATGTCATCAACATAAATAATAATGATCAGAAATACATCATTAGCATGCTTAACATAGAAGGTGCTTTCAGTTGGATTGTTCTCAAAACCATGTCCAAAGAGATAGGCATGTATCTTTTCATAGCAAGCACGTGGTGCTTGCTTTAAACCATATAATGTCTTCTCTAACCTGCACACCTGGTTTTCATGCCCTTTCTACACAAAGGCACGGGGCTAAAAAACATACACTTCTTCATGCAAGTCACCATTCAAAAATGTTGTTTTAATATCCAACCAATGTACATTCCAACCATGATGAGCTACAAGTGCACAAATGCTATGAATAGTAGTCATTTGGCATGTAGGTGCAAAGGTGTCTTCAAAATCAATGCCTCTATCTTATGCATAACCTTTTACAACAAGCCTAGCCTTATACTTGTCAGCTGCTCCATTAGGATTATGTTTTAGCTTGTATATCCACATAGTGTCAATGGCCTTCTTTCAAGGAGGGAACTCACATAAAGACTAGGTACCATTTTTCATGATAGCATCCTAATATTAAGATTGCATTGTAGCAACCCAATGCTTAAAATTTTGTGCTTCATCAAATGAAACAGGCCCAGTCTCATCATAGAGACTAGAGGTAGCCATAGCATAGACATCATATGCAAAAGAGGCACTATGAGAGCCTGAATGAGTACGATGACAGAGGTGCATCTAATTTGTTATCACGCAAAGTCTGCACCAACCATTTTGGCATAGTTTTTGCCTCCTCAATATTATCTCTCTCATCAAGTGCATCATGTAAATGTGCAACAGAAGAAGAATGATCTACAAAGGCTAAGAAATTGCATCATTAGGACCAGCACTAGATTGTCCACCTGTAAAAAGAGGATGTAAAGTATCATACATGTCTTTGGAGCTAACAAATGTCTCTTTCGTACATGAAAGTAAAGGTTGAATAACATCTTCCACGAAAACAACATCACGGCTAACCAAAATGTGTTAAGTATGTGGATGATAGAGACAATCTCTTTGCTTTGAGAATTGTACCTAACAAAAATACATTTTACTGCTTTATCATCCAATTTCTTGCAATGTTGTTCAGGCACTAATGCATATTCCAGACAACCAAAAAAACATAGATGAGCAACAAATGTCTTGCGAGCATGCCAAGCCTCATATGGAATGATACACTACAATGCTTTAGTGGGACACTTGTTACGTACATATGTTGCAAACATGACAGCCTCAAGCCAAAAACTATGTGGTAAAGTGTAACTCTTAACCATACACCTCGCCATCTCCATGAGTGACTTGTTCTTTCGTTCAGCAACTACATTTATTTGAGGTGTATATGGCACCTTACACTGATGTTGTATCCCACGTTTAGCCAGAAATGCATTAAATTCAGAAGACATTCTCTGCATAGACTATAACTTTAGATGACAGAGCCTTCCTCTAAACTTTTGACGGTTATGAATTTATGCACGTATTGGATCGAGAAGATCTGCATTCCTCATTTAATTTCTCTCTCATATTTTGATATGACTCGCTCTCATCTATCTCCCTATTTCTCTCGACTGTGTGCGTGCTTCTGATGCATTGTCTTTTACATCTTTTCTTTTGATCAAGATTTGATGAGGCCTTTCGATGAAGAGCGCATCTTTCCCGTAGAACCCACTCATGCAATACCGATTGTCCCTCCTTTTTCTGTCATATGAATCTCTCTCTATCTCTTAATGCGAGAAATGGTGCTACGCGCAAGACTACTATTCTCTCTGCATTTATCAGAGTACAAATGACAAAACAACTGTCTTTGGATTCTAACAACTGCGGGCTGAATGCTCCCGAATGTGCTTCACTCAGAATTCCGGGAGTGCTACAGCAGGTGCTTCTCTTCGCTCTTTCTTGCTCAGTCTCTCTCCTCTTGCGTTCTCTGCGCCATCCTGTAGAAACTCCCCAAAAGGAAGAAAATGCTCCGCTCTCTCATATGGCGCCTCCTCTCTATCGGATGTCGAGTCCTCCCTTCTGATCAAGGATGACCGCAGAAGCAGCCTCTCATTCAATGTATTTCAGTGGTCGCATGCACCACCCACAAAATCTTCTTTTGTCAGCTGCGCCCTCAGATGATGTCTGCCAGAAACAAAACATGAAGTGGCCTGCCAAACATTCGGACCCCAATATGGAGCAAAGCCCACATTTTTATACACACAGAGATCATGTTTTTACCACTCTTTTGGATTTGTACTTTAAGTTCTCATCCACACTTTAACCCACACTTAATCACCACTCTTTTAATTAGCTTTATGCACACAACTTACTTTCACCTCTCTTTTCATCTACACTAATTCTCTCCATTCCTTTTCATTAACCAACTTTTTCACTTTAAGTGCATCTTCCTTTCAGACCACTCCTTAATTCACTTTAATTCCACATTACTCACATACCATTCTTTTTTTCTAGCATCCATATAGACCACTAGTTATTTATCCACTTGACTTATAATTTTAATTCAATTACCTTAAATTTCTTAATTAAATAAATTAGGTAAGTTAAGCTTAGGATAAGAATTTAATTAATTAGAACCTTAGTATTTAAATGCACACATATGATTAAATTAATTAAATAAATCATATTTTAATTTTTAATAATAAATGTTCATTTTAAAGATTAATTTAATTAAATACCGATTATTTTAACCCTTAACATTCAATAAAACCCTTGAAAACCTACAAGAAACCCTTTGGAAACCCTTGAAACTCATTAAAATCTTTCTGATCCCTATCATTAGTCCATTGACATTGACATAAACCCTAACACTAACCCATTAGAATCTTTTGAGACCCTTTGGATTAACTCAACTGACATAAAATCATATCAACTTATGAAATCCTAGGGTTAAATACCCATGATTCTTGAATGTATGAATAAAACAACTCATTAAATGAGTAATTAGGGTAAACCCTACTATGAACATAGAATCTTCATCATCATTTGTACCTGTAAACACTTTCAAAAGTAGTCAATTCCAATCAACACAACTGATCAACAGTGAAATAAAAGGTTAGAATTCACCAATTAAGTTAATTTTATTTTATCTGGTCATCAACTGGAAAGTTGAAAACTTTCCGACAACGGGCTTCACAAATATTTTTACCGGGTGACTCAAGTTTGGGCAAAGAGGATACCATTTCAGATTTTTGCAGGCATACCAAAATAGCAAAATTCAAATGACCAAAGTGTGCATGCCAAAGCTTTGCATTTGACATAGCCTGAGAATCATGTACTATACATGCTGAATCATTCACAGATTTTTCATAGTCTACGAGCTTATAGAGCCCACAACATAAAATGCTAGAAGCAATAATCATGTCACCATCTGATAGGTCATGAACTGTACATCTATCATCAACAAATTTCACAACCAAGCCAATCTTGGCTAATGCAAAAATTGATAACAGACTTTTCTTGATCCCTTGCAAAAATAAAGCATCCAACAAAGTGAAAGAACTGCCATCAACAGCAATCAGAATGATCTTACCGACTCCCATGATAGGACAAGAGGCGTTGTTGGTGCATGTGATAGTATTCCCTGTAGGGGAAGGCTTGAGTGAAGTGAAGAAACTCTACTACGAGGTAATATGTTTTGTTGCCCACTATCAAAGTACCAAACATCTGAGTCTACTACACACATACACTATTCAGGAGAAGATTGGTCAAAACTGCAAACAGTAGTAAACACCCATTCTTCATTCTGCACACGATTAGCAGACTCTGTTTTTGGTGTAGAGGCCTCTGCAACAACCATTTTAGTCTCTTTATTCTTGGCCTCTTTTGCAGCCAGTTTTGGACAATTCTTTACAATAGTTATAGTAAAGAATTGGACATGATCGTTTCCTTTATAGTACTTACAAAAGAATTTATACTTTTCTAAGTTCTTCTCATCTTTGTCTTCCTTCTTCAAATCTGCAACATTTGCAGATTTATGCTTACTAGTAGATGAGCTCCCTTTACCTTTGCCCTTCTAAATAGTCAGGAAATCTTGATTTGCAACATGCATAATGGACCTGTTCTGCATAGACTGATATTCCTGCAATATAAAAAAGACTAAATCCTCAAATGACAAGGCATTTGGATTGCCTTTCATCATTGAACAAAGAGTAGAAGCAAAACTTTGATATCAATTAGGAAGATCATTCAGAACGATCTGCACAAGTGAGCTATCTAGTATAACTTCATCAGCACAAATCAATTTTTCCTTCAAGTCTTTGATCTTTGTTAGAAAACTGTCCACAGAATCACCTTCATTCATATGCTCACTCTCCAACTGTTTTCGGAGGTAAGCAATACGAGCCTCATTCCTAGCCTGATACAATGTGGTAAGTATATTCCAAGCATGCTTAGCTATTCTGCAAGAGCGAATGTGAGGAATAATGGCACATCTGACAAACAAGGCTATCAGTGCATATGCGTGAGCATCTCTACCATTCCAACAAATTTTCTTTATAGTAGGTGCCGTTTTTCAACACCATGCACAATGTTCCACAGTCCTTTTGCAACCAATACATTTCGCATATATAATCCCATAATGGGTAATTGGTATTGTCCAACTTATCCTCAATAGCCAACATACGGAATACATCACTGCTTTCAGTCATGACCATTGACTAAAATACCCTGATGCAAAAAAATGTTTGTATCGGAAAAAAGTTGAACAGAACTACCCTGACAAGTTCTGATAAATGTGTAGTAGACTTTGAGATGCTTATACTAGCGAACCAAAACCTGTATATATCTTTGGCATTAAAAGAAGAAATACCTTGCATAAGCACTGTGATAGTGTGTTTGGAGTCCGAAATGAGCTCAGATCACAATTTTAGCACCATAAAGCGAAGGATTTTTTTATCTCCTAATCATCTTGAGTATGATCACCAAATTTCATGTGATTATGAGACTCTTATTGGAGGGGTGTCAATGATGCCTTAGATGAAGCGGCAACCTACTCTGATGCCAATTGTTGGAGTTAGACGTCTGCAAAAGCACCCGAACAGCTCAAGGAAGAAGAAGAAGCTTGGAGCACAACACACAATAATGAATGTATTGCCGTGAGAATGTATAAAGATAAGTAACCCATTAGGGCTATAGTTGTATATACAAGCTGGGCAAAAAAGACCTCTTAAAGAGACAAAAAAGTGACCCGGCGGTCCTAGTGTGTTCACACACATCAATGCCTAAATATATCAACAGTGGGGTCAATGATTCACTATGCATGTTTAGATGTGAGTACTTGCAATTTTATGAGCTTTTGATACTAGTCATATTCTCGTTTTGCAGAGGCAATTATGGTACATTTTTTCCATGTTTTTTGTTTATTCAACTATATAGTGGTCAATTTACTCCTTGATACACTTATTGGTGTGAGCACATATACTCTCATATAATCCTTTTTCTTTTGTCATTATTGTTCATTAATCCATTTTTTTTGGAGATACTCTATTGAATTTTTTCCAGAATCTAACACTTGGTCATCTTTAACTGAGCCTTAGTGGTTTTTGGACTCTTCTAGCTCCATTATCATTCTAATCAGTTCTTTATCATAATGGCATTGGAGATCTCAGGCACATCTAGTGGATTAGCATCTAGTAGCAGTCTTCCTAGGAGGAGCTTTAACTTGCAAGGTACCATTTTGAGATACAAAAATTTGATGGCACACAATTTTCTCCATGGAAGAATCATATTAAAGATGTGTTGATTCAAATGAGGCAATGGAAGCCAGTAAATGGAATGTCAAAGAAGCTTATTAACATGGATGAAGATGATTGGGATTATTTGGATGAAATGGCTAGGTCTACCATTCAATTGCACCTAGAAAATAATGTTTACTTTACAGTATTGGACTGTGAATGTGGAGAGGATCTTTGGAAGAAGTTTTGCAATACATATGAGAAAGACACAACATCAAATAAAGTGTACTTAATGAGAAAGTTATATGATCTTTTCATGAAGCACGCAGATAGTAAGGCGTATTCAAGAAAATTGGGACTTATTCATGATTTTGGGACAATTCTATGTTTCTTGTGTATGTGTGTGCGTGTTTGTGTGCATGCGTGTGTAGACACACACACACACCCTGCAACAGTGTAGCCACAGGAAATGCTCTTGAATGAATGACTCTCCTCCCAACCTTCTGTCTGTATATATAGCTGCTCGAATCAATGAGGACCACAAATGTGACTAGAGTCCACAAGTGCATGTGCAATATCCTCCACTCCTTTCATATCCACCACTAGAGTCTACTAGTGGTTGGAGTGTTCTCAACTACTGCTTTACTACCTTCCACTAGAGTCCACTAGTGGTGGTTGTACTCACCTTTTGAGTTAAGCCTCTCTAAACTCAAGTTAACATGCTCTAGAGCTCCTTGGGCAAAACTCTCTCCCCATGCTCCCCATGGGGATTGAACCCAAGACCTCCTCCTTCACAACCATGAGACTTAACCACTAGGCTAAGTGGATCACTTGAATATGAGAGCACATGAACTTATGCATGAGTCTATTCTTGAGATCTTTGGTCCTACAGACGAGTGACCAAACGGTATCCGATTTCAGATCTGTCTGAAGCCGTCGGATCCCTAGACCATAGACTTACTTTATTACATTCTTCCGTCCTTGGGAAAGATTTTCGTTCTCAAAAATAAAGCTATATTGAGTTCCATCCTTCTATTTTACTAAGCACTCTTCGTACAAGTGACTTCTTGTACATTTATCTCAAGTGCGAAGTATCCTTTCGGGTTCATGAGGAATAGGAAGTATAACCTATTGTCCAACTAGATTATCTGAATCTGTTAGACTCTTCCTAAGACGACTAACATGGAACACTAGATGAATCCAACTATCATCTAGAAGTTGTAATTCATAAGCCCACAAACCAACTTTCTTGGTGATTGGAAAAGGACCGCAATATCTAGGCGACAACTTGGCGCATTGACGAGTCTTGAACCTTTTTTATTTTTCAGGAATACGAAGATAAACTTGATCGCCAACCTAAAAAGTAACATCTCTTTGCTTCGGATCGGCATAAGCCTTTGCACGATCTTGAGCTTTCTTTAAGTTTTCTTTAGCGAACTTAAGCTTAAAGTTCATGTCTTGAAGGAATTCTTGAGCTGCTTGTACTCGTTCATTTTGAAGTCCTACTGCATATGGAGACCTAGGCTGGAACCCATACATCAACATGAATGGACTAATTTAGTTGATGAATTCTTGGCACTATCATAGGCAAACTCAGCTAAAGTAAGATAGTCTTCCCAATCAGTATGTTTGGAAGTGACATAAGCTCTGAGTATGTCTTCCAAAAACTGATTGACTTTCTCTGTTTGTCCATCCGTCGAGGATGTTCAGTTGTACTTAAACTTAGTTTAGTTTCAAGTCTACTAAAGACTGCTCGCCAAAAATGACTTGTAAATCGAGCATCTCTATCAGAAACTATGTCTACTCGAAGACCATAGAGTCTATAAAGTTGATTTACAAATATTTTTTCAAGTTTTGGAGTCTTAGTCAATCGATCAACTACAACCCAGAGTGAATCAAATCCTTTTTGAGTGCGGGTAATCCAGAAATGAAATCCATGGAAATACTTTCCCACTTTCCTTTGGGAATTTCCAAAGGATGCATCAATCCTCCAACATTAAGTCATTCAAACTTATTGACTTGACATTTATGGCATTTGGATACATAGTTTTGCACATCTTGATGTAAACTAGGCCAATAAAAATGTTGTTTCACTAACTCATAGGTTCGGTTAATACCAGGATGTCCAGCACTTGGAGCATCATGGCATTTGAAAAGTACTTGATTTCGTTTGTCCGGCATACTCGGGACTCAAACCTTACCTTTATACAGCAAATATTCATCTTGGAGATAATAGTGTTTAAACTTTCTCTCAGAAGTACTTGCTTCATTTTGTTGAACTTGTTCAGCTATTTTCCATGCTTGACTGTAGCTTGGATCTTCTTTGCAGCTTCCTTTCAAAATTGAAATAAATTCACTTTGAATTTGTACAAAACTTAGGTTGTTCAACATAGGCATCCGACTTAAGGCATATGCCACTGCATTGAACTTTCCTTTTTTGTACCTTAGTTCATAATCGAACTCTTGCAACTGTTCGGCCCATCTTGCTTTTCTACCTCTCAGATCTGGTTGGTTTGCAAACCACTTGATGCTCTCTTGATCAAAGACTATGGTTAACTTTGATCCGTACAGGTAATGGCACCATTTCTTCAGCGCATTAATAATAGCGAACATCTCTCGCTCATATTAGAGTAGTTTTGCTGAGCAGGACTTAGCTTTCTACTCTCAAAAGCTATTGGTCGACCATCTTGGCTTAGTACTGCTCCTACCGCAGATGAACTTGCATCTGTTTCTAACTGGATCGAATCTATGATTTGTAGAACCAAGGCCAAAGCTAAAGCAAGTTTAAGTTCTTGAAAACTCTTTGCTTGTTCTTCTTTCCAATTTATCTTCTGATGCTTCCCTTTGAGTTGATCCGTCAAAGGTACTGCAATCTTGGCATATCCAGCCACAAACTTCCGATAATATCCTGCCAATCCGAGAAAACTTTGTAGTTCTCGAACCGTCTTGGGCTCAGGCCATTCAAGAATGGCTTGGAACTTTTTAGGGTCAACTTTGATTCCTTCCGTGGAAATAATATGGCCTAAATTCTTTACTTCTGGGATAAAGAGGTCACATTTTGACTCTTTACCATAAATTTTATTATCGCAAAGAAGTTGAAAAACTTTTTCCAAGTGCTCTAAGTGACTTTCATGATCTTTACTGTAGATCAGAATATCATCGAGAAAATCTACAACAAATTTTCCTAAGTATGGCTTAAGCACTTGATTCGTTAAAGTCATAAATGTTGCAGATGCGTTTGTCAACCTGAACGGCATCACTAAAAACTCGTAGTGACCATACTTTGTTCGAAAGGTTGTCTTGGGAATATCATTATCTTTGATTCTAATCTGATGATAACCTTGATGTAAATCAATCTTAGAAAAGACTTTAGCCCCTTTTAAGCTATAGAAAAGAACTTCGACTAGTGGCATGCGATACTTGTTCTTTATCGTAAGATTGTTTAACGCCCTATAATCTACGCACGGCCTCATAGTTCCATCTTTCTTTTTTTACTAGAAGGATTGGTGCTGCCCAAGGAGATTGGCTTGAGCGGATAAATCCTTTATCCAAATAGCCTTGAATCTGATTTTCAACTTCTCGCTTATGGACATAGGGGAGGTGGTATGGGTTTTGAGATTTTGGATTGGTTCCCGAAAACAGATCTATACTGTGATCGATGTTTCCACAAGAGGGTGGTAAGCCATAGGGGAGCTCCTTAGGGAACACATCTTTAAATTCCTTCATTAAGTTGTTAAATTTAGTATAAACTTTATGAGGAATAAAAGACAAGACATAAGAAACTTGATTTATATTGTCAGAATCTATTACATAAGTGTCAAGGACAAGAAAAGCTTGAGTCCTGGCTTCATTATTTACAAGATTCTTAAGTTAAGTATATGAAATCAAAGGGATACTTGGAACATCATGCTCGCCCTTGATTTTATACACTACACCGTCGCGTTGGAATTCCAAAGTTTTAGTAAAATAACACCTGGTCAATGAAGGTCCTAGACTCCATAGCCACTCTCTCCCTAATACCAGATCTACCCGATCCATGTTCATTATTTGGAAGTCCAAAGTGTCTTTAAATCCTTGGACTTCTAGTTCCAAATTAGATATCATTGTGTCCCAAACATGGGTGTCTTGACCGTGCATCATGGAAACAATGTATTTATGAGGAGATGGTTTCTGAGGAAGAGCTAGTTTTTTCACTAACGCATAATTAATAAAATTATGCATAGGAGAGTCATTCACCATTATCCGGATGGTGTGCCCTTTGACTGATCCATGCAACTTGACCAAGTCATGTGGACAAAACGCTTGAGGTTGCGACATGTTTTTAGAGATCTGACATTTATGGGTACTATCGCAGTGCATTATCTGAACCTTCTTTGCACTTGAATTTGTATCCAAGTCCAAAGTTTGAATCAGATGTATTTGCTGCTTACCCTTTCCCTTACTTTCTCTTCCAACTGGATAGGCACGACTATGATGTCCTAGCTTGAGACACTTAAAGCACAAATTTTCCTTTTGTGCTTCAAGATGATCTTCTGGAGAAAGTACGTCTCTAAAAATACGAGGTTTTTTATACACCCTTTCATTTGATCTTGCCCCTTTGCCCTTGCGCTTAAAGTTATTCTTCTAGGAATAACTATTTTCTTGCGGGACATCCATATGTGAGTTATCCTCATAAATCTGGGCAACCTTAATCGCCTCTTCCAGGGATTTAGGTGCATGTCTTTTGAATTCATTTCGAATTCGCTGATTAAGTCCTCTAACAAAACCGCAAAGATGATGAAAGTCATCTAAGTTTTTTAATTTGAGAATAACATCTCGGTATTCTGAAATATAAACTGACAACGGTCTACCTTTCTGTTGAATTTTATCCCATGCCTCCCAGTTGGGTTCCTCCTCATTCTCGGGGAACAACTCTTTCTTGAAGAGGCGAGAAAATTCAACCCAGGTAGTAGGTTTCTTGTGAGTCTCAGAGAGACTCATCCACCAAGTATAAGCATTGGGTCCTAGTGATAAGCTTGTTTCTACTATTCTCACATGATCGGGGGTATGTTTGAGTTTGTGGACATCATTCCACTTCTCCAAGAAGGTCAAAACCGCATCTTTATTCCTATCCTTATCCTCTCCAGAGAAGTAAGGAGGACGGATCTCCTTTCCTAAGGAAAGATCCACTAGGCGGTTATGACTTCCTAACATCCCTACCGAAGTAGCAAACAAGGGAGTAGAAGATACCAAACTAAGACGGCTCATACTTCCCTCTAGGGGAAATATGTATGTATGGGGAGAGGATAATTCCTTATCCTTTTCCATCCTAACAGACATTGGTGAAGTTGTGATCGTATCTGTGTGACTACCCAAAGTAGTCTTACTGATATCCCTAGGTGTCTGAAGTAAGTTTAGAATTGCCTTAAGGTGATCTTGGATTCCATCAACAGATTGATGGAGTTCGGCAACCTCATCCGGAATATTGGACAACCGTCCAAGTCTTTGCTCAACTAGCAACATCCTACCTTCCATATCTTTCCCCTCATTTAGGGTAGTGTTTGTTTTCCCTTTCCTCGCAGAATCCTCAACCTCTAATGCTACAATCGTCGATTTTATTTTTGATGCATCAGTCGCATGACTAGTATTTGAAACCATAGGTGCAGATGAATGCAATGCATGTGAAACTACTGGTGTTCTAGTCATGAATGAGGATGTTACTAACATAGGAATGGAGACATACACTGACGCAATAGTAGTACTCATAAGCAAGACGTGGCTAGAAGTCCCCTCCATCGCACACAGAGCATTATTAAACTTACTAACTTAGTATTCCTAATTCAGGTGATCGAAACCTTCCATCTGTGCTTCATGAGGTTTGAAGATCGAAACCTTCCATCTGTGCTTCCTTTTGCTCTACGCACTATGTTTTTTCCTCTTGTAATTGACTTCTTTAGGGCCAACAACAGATCAACATATGCCCCTGCTGGATAGACAACATGCAACTCGACTACCGCCTTGGATAAGAGAAATTTTCCACTCTAGGAGATTAAGGGATCGAATCCCAGCGCCGATCTATAGTATATCCTTCCTTTTGCTCCTTTGTAAGCCCTTCTTCAACGTGGAACTGATATTAAGATCTGCTGTCATCGATAGGATGAGCAATCATTGCTTGGCTTTGTGGATATGTGATCATCATCTCATACCAGAGGTCACGAGGTCAAATCGAGGTCACGATCACAGTAGAAAGCTTACTTTTTTGTTTATCTCCACCTTAAGCTATGGCCGCCAAGATAAATTTGATATGCAATTAAAGACAGCCATGAGCAGAGTTTCAATGCCTGTTGGAGAACTATGCACACAAAAAGCTGATGAGCAAGAAGATCTAGGAGAGCTATGGAGAGTGCTCTGATACCAATGCAACAGCATAGCCACAGGAAATGCTCTTGAACGAATGACTCTCCTCCCGACCTTATGCCTGTATATATAGCTGCTCGAATCAACGAGGACCACAAATGTAACTAGAGTCCACAAGTGCATGTGCAATCTCCTCCACTCCTTTCATACCTACCACTGGAGTCTACTAGTGGTTGTAGTGTTCTCAACCACTGTTTTACTACCTTCCACTAGAGTCCACTAGTGGTGGTTGTACTCACCTTTTGAGTTAAGTCTCTCTGAACTCAAGTTAACTCATGTCAACTTGAGTTAGAAGGCTCTAGAGCTCCTTGGGCAAAAACTCTCTCTCCATGCTCCCCATGGGGATTGAACCCAAGACCTCCTCCTTCACAACCATGAGACTTAACCACTAGGCTAAGTGGATCACTTGAATATGAGAGCACATGAACTTATACTTGAGTCTATTCTTGAGATCTTTGGTCCTACAGACGAGTGACCAAATGATATCCGATTTCAGATCTGTCTGAAGTTGTCGGATCCCTAGACCATAGACTTACTTTATTACACACACGCACACACACACACACACATATATATATAATCATACCAATCATTTGAATCAATATCTTCAAAATATAAAAACATAACGAGTTCAGGAAAACTCAAAACCTATAAATAACATAGAATTTTTATTAAATGATGTGAAAATATATTTGAATCTAATTGAATGAACTCAAAATTGTATGGTGTTTAGGAATACCTGAATAAATTTAATACATGATAACAATCTATCTTATTGAATGTAGTCAATACTCTCACTTTGTATTCAACAACATTGGTGCTAATTGAGAGCCATCTAGTTGACATTAATTCTAGTAGCATAAAACATTAGCAAAAGCCAAAGAAAACTCAAGCTTTGGAGGATCTAACCCCTTCCAACATTCCACATATTACACACATGAGAACTACCAATATCTCAACAACTGAGATGAGATAAGCATGTTGCAAAGAATCAAAACTTCACAATGAAGTATTACAATAATAACTTAGAAATTATTTTCAAATTAGAACATAGTTATGCAAAATAGTATTATGGATACATTAAAAACAATAATGATCTACTATATTATATAAGATATTATAATTGAATTACACACTACAATCATCTTCTATTGAGATGTAGCTCAAATGTTTGAATACTTCATTTCCTTTCCCTTGGCTTTGTTTTACCTTCGATATCATTGGTGTTGGAATTTTGGTTCATTTGGTTTGCCCGAACCTTTGGTGTCCAAGCCCAAAGAACGAAAGAAGTATTCTCCCAACATTAAGGATCGATAATATTTTCTCCCCAATATTTTTTCCAACAATCCCTATATAGTTCTTCATCACTGATGTTTTTCCTTTTTGAAATAGGTATCCAATATTGTGTATGAACCTTAAGATATGTTTGTGATTCTATCCTTTGATTAATTTCAGTTTCTGCCATCCAAAGCCACACAGGGTACAGTACATCACATGGTTCTATGAGGACGAAGGTCTTCATTTCTCACATCAAGGCATGGATCAAATTCTTTTGATGGTTTATTACATAATGGAATACAAATGTGTACATCATTTTCACCTCTATCTTCATTATCAAATGTATTATCTTGCACTAGATTTGCACCCACTTTTTGGCCAAAAATCATGATAAAAAATATCCTTCCATATTAATTGAGATTTCAAAACCTCCATAAGGTTTTTCCAAAAAGTACTAGATTAGTACAATTGCCATAATCTGAGTTATCCCACTTCTCTTCTAGGTGCATTTTCCACCAATTGACATATCTAAGAAGTCCTTCTATGACCCTTTCATTATCCTTCACATACTTACTAGGCAGCAATAATTTTGGAACTCCTTTGAGAAGCTTCGATATGCCATCTTCATTTTTCTTCCATAACTCTATACCATTTGCAAATCATCAATCAATATTTTTTGCATGTAGTTTATATTGCATTAAGGGTATCCCTTGGCTCATGTAGAATCCAAATTGCAATGGTTTCAAATGCCCAATAAAACTATCAACTCCATCGTTTAAGTACCCTTTGACACAAATTTTAAAATCTCGTACTCTTTGTATAAGAAAAGGTGGCAGATGCATGCTACAACATTCATTGAAAATTCTCATAAGATGTGGAAAACTCAAAATGGATTGTTTTCTAAGATTTTTTGAAAAGCAACTAAATAAAGCATCAATATCTTCATGTGCATGTCCAACCATAAGTAATCCAAGTTGCACCATATCAAATATTCCCATTAGCAACTAACAAAGACAAGTATGCAAATACATACTGATTCTTATTTCCTGAACCACAATTATCAAGGTGCAAAAATAGTGTTCTAGGTAATTCCTTGAATACATTAGCAACTAACAAAGACAAGTATGCAAATACATACTGATTCTTATTTCCTGAACCACAATTATCAAGGTGCAAAAATAGTGTTCTAGGTAATTCCTTGAATGAATACCTTTGATTTTCACATGTGATATTATCAAATGTTACAGATGTGTATGAGCAAGTCTGAATGTGGATACTTAGCACTATTCTAATTTGGAGTACCTCACCTATTGAAGGAATCTAATGTGCCCTTAACATTTGTAAGGATTTATTGTAGAAATTAAAGTTTGAAGGATGTCATGCATGCGTGATTGATGGAGATGTTTTAAGGTTTTGTTGTTTCATGTCTTAATGCTGTGATAAAGTGGGAATGTTATGTTCAATGCATCATCATTGGATTACGTGTTTGCTATCTATAAAGCAGTCATATGAAGTATTTCCCTTGAAGACCTTGCTAATTCATTTTACTTTCTTTATTGAAAAAAGGAAAACATGGTGTTACATCAACAATTCTCTTGATTTCTGGAAAAATATCAGTTTGTTGGTTTCAGAGAAGAACAGAATTATAGTTTATTATCAAACTTTGCTCTTTAATTTTTAGAGTATATAGCTGTTAAAAACAATGAGGGAAGAGAACTTTAGAATAAATACTTTGTGAGCTCAGAGGGATAAATAATAAAGGCTGAATCACCCACTTTCATAGTAGTTTCTTGTAGCAGATATTCATCCAATGAATAAGCACCATTTGTCTCTGACAGTCCTATGAATTCAGGTTTGAAGATTGTGATTATGTTTTCCCCAACCCCATCGACATAAACATAAACTCTATTACTAATAACTTCTCGACTCATGATTTTTACCTTTAGATGCGCTCACATAAATAAAAGTGCCATGCTAAACTTTTCAAAACTTATATGCTAAAGAAATGCAATTAAATAATGCGAAAACCAACAAACTAAGTCAAGCTCCTTGATTGCTTTCCCTCTCCTTCTCTTTTTGAATCCTCAGGACACTATGCATACCGACAATCACACATGCTTTCAGCAAGATAATTGTCTTGACTCAACAAAAACCCAAATACATTGAATAGTTCATCATAGTTTCATTAAGTAGGATTAATGTGAGTTCTTAATGGCATGCTATATTCGTGGAAGTTCATATGCTAAGAAGATGTTACAAATAACTGAGTATGACAACTAGAGATCCTTGTTCACCTACAACCTCCTTTTGAGAAAACTGTGATAGCGTATGATCACAATGGACATTCATTGAAGTTCTAAAAACCTACAAGTTGCACAATGCAACCTTCATTGAAAGATGGCAATGGACGGCATGGTCGATGGGAAACGTATGAATAAATCATTGAGAAATGGTTTTTACCATATCATTTATGCACTTTGGGCTATGGAGTGTAGCATAGTACTGTAGTCTATAGATTTAAAAACTTGTTATGTTCATGTTTCCAAGCTTGGCAAGGCATGCCATGTGATTGCCTTCTAGAGCACAACGAGCTGGTAGCCATGCATGCATTCCAAATTTTTCCAATCTCCACAAGACTATAGTTGACCTTACTTCTTAATGAGAGCATAGATAACCTACATTCTAAATTGCAATGTGTACCAAAACGTTGTGTTACAATGCAGCAAACCTTTCTAAATTTGCTTGAATGCCTAGATGTGTTCATGATTGTGTAATTTTGCATGTGTATGCATGCATTTACACACAAGCATCTTTGGTTATGCTTATGCATCTATGAATACCATGTGAATATATGCACACATGTCTATATGCACACACAAGATATGTGCATGATCTTGGAAATAAATCACTTGAGAGAACAATTGATTAGAAGAAGATCTATATGCAATGTCATGTCTTTGATTATACCTTTGCAGCCCCCAAGCGGCCAGTTTTTGGACCCTCCATGGTCCTTAAAGTTGGAAACTTGGAACTTGAGGCTGAGAGGGGCTATTGTGCAGAGAAAAGGTAGTCTAGATTCAGCAGACAACATTTCAAAGTATATCTATGACTTATGAGCATCAAACCTTACACACACAAAAGAAACTGAGAAAATTTCGCTTGCAAACCTCACGTCAAATTCAGTAACCAAAAAATGAGCCCTAAAAGTATTTATAGATTATACCTAATATATGCACATCAGTAACCTATCAGATATAGCCATCAAGAACAAGCCATCATCAGTGACATGAGGAAAGGGTTTATATATATGTATGTGTATAAATGTACTGCTTATATTGCTATATATATATTTATGTATATATATATATATATGTATATGTGTGTGTACTGCTTAGACACACACACACACACACACACACACACACACACACATATATATATATATATATATATATATATATATATATATATATATATATATATATATATATATATATATGTGTGTGTGTGTGTGTGTGTGTGTGTGTGTGTGTGTGTACAAATATAGTGTTATATATATGTACATATATGTAAATATACATACATATAAATATATATATGTATGTGTGTGCTATATATATGTGTTTTGTGTACTGCTCCCATACATACATACATACATACATACATACATACACACACACACATACACACACACACACACACATATATATATATATATATATATATATATATATATATATATATATATATATATATATATATATATATATATATATATATATACAAATCGTGCCATATATGCTGCTATATGTATAGATACAACCATACATACAAAGGCACACACATACACATATATATACACATATTACATACATACATATATAACATTCATACATACATACATACATATATGCACACATATATACATATAACAATCACTTGCCCGTCGGTATAACCCTTTAAAACGGAACGTCGGGATGTTTCGCGACCATCAGTATGCATGTCGGTATAGGCATCAGTATAAGCATCGGTATGAGCGTCGGTAATTTATTGGAAATTACCGACGCTCATATCGACGCCTATACCGACGCCTATAGCGAGGCCGTGTTTTAAACATACCGAGAACCCGAGAGCAAAAATCAACATTTTGTGCATGTTTTACACTGAGTACTACCTGCTTCTGTCGAACTTGCATGCACGAACCGAATTGTGACATGCATTATCTTGTGCACACACACACATCTCTCTCGACACACACACACACTCTCTCTCTCTAGATCTCGCATCTCGATAAGTGGTGTGCATACTCTAACTCTTTGTCTTTCTCTATGCTTTATGTTTTATAATTTTTCTTCTCTTTGATTTTTCAGAAGTTTTTTGGCGTCGATTCTTTGGAATTCAACGATAGACGACATACATTACGCTTTGATGACAATGATCCAAAAGAGGGACATACCTGTAAGTGGTTGTTTTATTCTCTATTGATAGAGAGATATATATATATATATATATAAAGAGAGAAAGAAATAAAGAGAGATGAAAGAGAGAAAGATAGAGAGAGAGAGAGAGATAAAGAAAGATGAAAAAGAGAAAGATAGAGAGAGAGATAAAGAGGGAGAGATAAAGAGAGATATTTAGAAATACATATACACACACACATACACACATGCATACACACACACACATGTATACACATGCATACACATACATATGCATAAATACATACACACATGCATGCATACATACACACACATGTACACACATGCATACATACACACACGCATACATACACACACACACATGTACACACATGCATACATACACACACACATATATTCACATGCATACATACACACTCATATACACACACACATATACACACACATACATACACACACATATACACACATGCATACATACACACACATACACATATACACACATGCATACATACACACACGCATAAAATACACACACATGTACACACATGCATACATACACACACACATATATTCACATGCATACATACACACACATATACACACACACATATACATACACACACATATACACACATGCATACATACACACACATACACATATACACACATGCATACATGCATACATACACACACACATGTACACAACATGCATACATACACACACACACACATGTACACACATGCATACATACACACACATATACATACACACACACATGTAAACACATGAATACATACACACACATGCATACATACACACATGCATGCATACATACACACACATGTACACACATGCATACATACACACACATGCATACATACACACACACATATACACACATGCATACATAGAGACACATGTATACACACATGCATACACACACATACATATACACACATACATACACACACATATAAACACATGCATACATACACACACATACACATATACAAACATCCATACATACTCACACATACATACACACACACATGTACACACATGCATACATACACACACACATGTACACACATGCATACATACACACACACATGTATACACATGCATACATACACACACACACATACACACATGCATACATATACATATGCATACATACATACACACATATACACACATGCAAATTAAATATATAAAAATAGGATTAGGGTTTTTATGATGTTTACACATCCATACACACACACATATATTCACATGCATACATATACACACACATACATACACACACATATACACACATGCATACATACACACACATACACATATACACATGCATACATACACACACACATTTACACACATGCATACATACACACACATGTACACACATGCATACATACACACACACATACATACACACACATGTACACACATGAATACATACACACACATGTACACACATGCATACATACACACATAAACACACATGTATGCATACATACACATACATGTACACACATGCATACATACACACACATGCATACATACACACACACATGTACACACATGCATACATACAGACACACATATACACACATGCATACATACACACACATATACACACACACATACATACACACATACATATATGCTCACATGCATACATACACACACACATATAAAATTTTAGTATAGATAAATAAATATGAAAATAGCTAGTGTTTTAATTAAATATATATATAATTAAATATATAAAATTAGGATTTTAAGGTTTTTTTTCACACCAAATATATAAAAATAGGATTAGGGTTTTTTGGCTATTTACACATGCATACACATATACTCATACACATACATATATACACATATACACATACACATATATATACACATGCATACACACATATAAATGTTTGAGGTCTAGGTCTTTACAATTAAGGTTTTAGGGTTTTTACACATGCATAACATATATACACACATACACATATAATATACATATATATATATATGTGTGTGTGTGTGTGTGTATGTATGTATGTATTTACACATGCATACACATATATACACATTTTAGGTCTAGCTCTTTAGGATTAGGGTTTTAGGGTTTTATGTAATATAATTCAATTAAATTTATTTAAAGAAAAGGTAAGGAAAAAATTAAGAAAAAAATCATAATATATAAATAAATAAATTTATATATATATAATAGGATAATTGTATAGATAAATAAATATGAAAAGAGCTAGTGTTTTAAATAAATTAATTAAATACATAAAAATAGGGTTTTAAGGTTTTTTATCAAATTAAATATATATACACATGCACATACACATATACATACACACACACACACGTATATGTATGTATACATACATACATACATACACATATATATACACATGCATACACACATATACATGTTTTATGTCTAGGTCTTTACGATTAGGGTTTTAGGATTTTTACACATGCCTAACATATATACACACATACACATATAATACATATACATATATACATGTATATACACATGCATAAACAAATATACATATTTTAGGTTTAGATCTTTAGGATTAGGGTTTTAGGGTTTTTACATACCTATAATTCAATTAAATTTATATAAGGAAACAATAAAGAAAAAATTAAGAAAAACATCAGAATATATAAATAAATATATATATATATATAAACTAGGATAATTGTATATATAAATAAATGTGAAAAGAGCTATTGTTTTCAAAAAAGAAATTACATATATACAATTAAATATATAAAAATAGGATTTTAAGGTTTTTTATCAAATTAAATATGTATACACATACACATATACATATATACATACATATATATATATACACATACACACACACACACATATATATATATATATATATATATATATATATATATATATATATATATATATATATATATATATATATATATATATATATATATATATATATATATATATATATATATACATATATATATATATATATATAGATATATATATATATATAGATATATATATATATATATATATATATATATATATATATATATATATATATATATATATACAAATACACATATATATACACATGCATACACACATATACATGTTTTAGGTCTAGGTCTACGCATGCATAACATATATACACACATACACATATAATACATATACATATATACATGTATATACACATGCATACACACATATACATGTTTTAGGTATAGGTCTTTATGATTAGGGTTTTAGGGTTTTTACACATGCATAACATGTATACACACAAACACATATAATACATATACATATATACACGTATATACACATGGGTACACACATATACATATTTTAGGTCTAGCTCTTTAGAATTAGGTTTTTAGGGTTTTTACATACATATAATTCAATTAAATTTATATAAGGAAAAAATTAAGAAAAAATTCAAAATATATAAATAAATATATATATAAAATAGGATAACTGTATAGATAAATAAATATGAAAAGAGTTAGTGTTTACTTAAATAAATTAAATATATGTAATTAAATATATAAAAATATTATTTTAAGTTTTTTGATCAAATTAAATATATAAAAATTGGATTTAAAGGTTTTTTATCAAATTAAATATATATAATGTTATATAAAAAATAGAGTCTTAGATTAGTACTAACATATATAAACATACATTTATAAAAATTAAGAAAAAACTACAATATATAATCAAATATATATATAAAATAGGATTAGGGTTTTTAAGTTGTTTATACATGCATACACACATATACACATATAACACACACACACACACACACACACACATATATATATATATATATATATATATATATATATATATATATATATATATATATATATATATATATATATATATATATATATATATATATATATATATATATATATATATATATATGTATGTATGTATGTATGTATGTATGTATGTATGTATGTATGTATGTATGTATGTATGTATGTATGTATGTATGTATGTATGTATGTATATATATGTATGTATGTATGTATGTATGTTTGTATGTATGTATGTATGTATGTATGTATGTATGTATGTATGTATGTATGTATGTAGTATGTATGTATGTACGTATGTATGAATATATGTATGTATATATATATATATATATAAAATAGCATTAGGGTTTTAGGGCTTTTAGGCTTTTTATGATATATAGAAAATAGGTCTTTAGGATTTTTAATATATAAAAAATATGATTTTAGGATTTTAACATATTACAAACACACACACACTCACATATATACATAATTAAATATATAAAAAATAGTCTAGGTCTTTAGGATTAGGGTTTTAGGTTTTTTTTAGGTCTTTAAGTCTTGAGGTTTTAGTATGAATAAGAAAAAGAAAGTAAAAAAATTAGAATATATAATTAAATCTATATATATTTCAGGTTAAAGTCTTTAGGATTATGGTTTTTAGGTTTAATAAAAAAAGTCAAATGTTCTAAAATGTCCATATTGTATCAGATGGCTAGTTTGGATCCGGAGGAGAGAATGGCATTGTCCATGCACTCAGTGTAAGTATCAAATTTATCGAGAACGATGGATTTGTACTCCACATCTTAGAGAGTATGGATCCTTTCATAAGCGTCGACTACAAAACCTACACTACCGTTCGCATGGTCCCCCTAGTGAGTAGATGGACCCAAACGACATTGCATTGGTAACCTCATGGGACAAAAGAGAACAAAGAAGGAGTTATAAGTACAAGGTACTAATAGCATTACACAGAATGAACACATGGAAGAAATGCTCGAAGCATTTTATGAGATGGACAAAGATCACGATGGTAGAGAAGATGTCGTGAGTTTCATGTACAAAATAGAATCTCCAATTAGAAGCCGATGAAGAATATGAAAACATGCGGAGACTAGCTCGTTTACCACTGTACAATGGAGCAAAGATATCTGTATTGCGCACATCACTCACGATGCTCAATCTGCAATCCATTTATGGACAGTCTGATAGTAGTGTCTCTGAATTGTTCATGTAAGTGGATTTGAAATAAACTTTCATTGCTATATCAAAATAAATCTAACATTTTGTGTTTTGCGTTGAGTATGAAAAAGTATGAAAAATTGAGTATGAAAAGCGGACGGGAAAAGTAATTCACAGCGTGAACCGTTGCTTCAATGGAAAGTAATGCGGCAGCTAGGTTTAATGAAAGCAGCTAGCATTGCACGGCATGGACATGGAGTTCCAGTAGATTGAATGAGAACGGAATAATGTTTGAGAATTATTGATGTTCTAAGGCCCATACATTTTCAAGAGAAAGGCATATTATATGAAATTATGTACATAATGGTGGTTATTATTTGTCATTGTAAACTTCCACAACGATCAAGGAAGTTGGAACCAGATATCACTGTGCAACAATAGACATACGCTACACCCATGTCCATGAAAAACAATTCATTTATGGAAACTAATTCACTCACTAACCCCCATCTATCTATCTCTGAGTTCAAATCATCCGCCTTCGGGCGTGTAATCCGCCTTCGGGCGCGCAAATCGATGTGTACTCCGCCTTCGGGCGCGCAAACCCAGTCGATGTATGGGCCTCCGGGCCGTCCACCTTGTCTGCCCCTGCTCTTGTGGGATATGGGGGGTCCCATGGGTACTTTGCCCTTCATTGTACAGTTGTTCCTCTTTCTCTAATTAAAGTCAGGGGGAGTAGGCCTCGGCCGAACCTCCATTTTAAAAAAAAAAAAAGAAGCATATTTTCTTTCTGCGTCTTATTTTATACATTCGCCAAAGACATGTAGCGTACATTGTGCTTTGAAAAAGTTAAATCTTGAATATGTCGTAAGTGAGGGATCTGTGTATCCCATGTAGAATGGTCGGGATACTTATCATGCCTATGTTGCTTATGATACTCAGAACTGGTACGAGAAGGGCAAGAGTATGTGCTCTAATCGGTCTAAAGTCATGACAAAGACTCGACCATATATAACAATTGTTCATGCCATATATATGCATTCTGGTTATGCTTAACAAAAATTTCTGAATTAATATTATGATATTCATTCTGATCTTCGTGCTGATAATGATAATTACAATGTTTAAGACAGCCCACCAATCGCACGCTATCTTTCACTTACAATTATGAGAGTGATCATGTTCATATCTTATTTGATTGATCAAAACTTTGGTTATTTGATGCCAATCATCACAACTTTGGTTATTTGATTGACCTAATGTATTGATGAGGATCAAATTGCACAAAATCTGGAGTGTGGAACAAATTCTGACATGTACATTGTTATTAA
The DNA here is from genome assembly GCA_020310875.1 of Ceratopteris richardii. Classification (NCBI taxonomy): domain Eukaryota; kingdom Viridiplantae; phylum Streptophyta; class Polypodiopsida; order Polypodiales; family Pteridaceae; genus Ceratopteris; species Ceratopteris richardii. Next base: position 68,303,388 of record CM035432.1, on the reverse strand, counting down.
GTACATTTCTAAAAATTAATCATATATGTAAATGCTTTGGAAATATGGCCCCCCAATCAATGCAACAAGGAATTTGTCACCATTTCTTAAGAGACCTATAGGGATGTTTCTTATAATTCATAAGGCTTTTCTAGAATATTTCTTCATAACTAGAGCATGCTTAGAGCACCTGGTTATATGTATGCACTAATGAAATATAATACATAAGTACTTCCGTCTCTGAAATTAGATAGTAGCAATGCCATTATGTTTCTCATTATATATTCTTTTGAATGTTGAATTTCTTTGAAAAAGGTTCGTGTAAAGATTTATCTTCACACAAATTTCCTCCAAGATTAGATTCTCTTCTATATTCTCTATCTAGGCTGATGAGATGTTTAGGATCTCTATAGTGAAAAACGGTTTCTCACATTAAGACATGTTTTATGTTCCCAAAAGGACTAGGAAATTGTTTGCTACATGTTTTTTGCACTATGGAAGAAGTAATCAAGTAAGCACAACTAAAGAGCATCCATTAGAATAGATTACTATGTTTCTACAGGCTCAACATACTATTCCATGGGCTTTTGTTCAACACCTAAATGGTTTTATTCTATTCCAACTCTTAGATTTAGGAAATCAATCTCTAACCTTAAGATGCCAGGGCATACTTGAAGACAAGATTTTTACATACAATAGAAAAAGCTTCACGTTCATAATTATGATCACTCAAGTATTCCTCAATCACACGCAATAAGTCACTATAATTAGACTTATGGTTTGAATCCCAATTGGAAATCGACTCTTAATCTTTAAGAATATATTTTGTGGATAATCATAACAACTTTGGAGTATCATGGATCATAGATGACAGTTTAGAGTTGTTTATGTTAGATATGCTCAATACTCCACCCTCAAGTGACCACAAATGATCCATGGTGCTCTAAGTTTTAAGGCCCCCATTATGAGGAGAAGCCATTGTGAGAGCTCGGACATTTGTGGAACCCTAATTTCTAAGTTAGATGAGGTCTATGTGTGACTATTGATGGTTATAGATGATCTTTGTGAGCCTAGCCATTAGGTTAGGTAGGGATTTGAGTTCTCTATCTCTGAGTCTGCATCTATCTTTGTCTGCATTGTTTTTGCTCAACTCTATCTACTGGACTATTCCACTGTGTTGTTATTTTCGTACAGTTTATACCATGTATCAAGCATAGAAATTAGACCCTAGATAGTTTTAGTCCCTACCTACTACAATCTCAAGTTCGGATATCCATATCTCTAATCTTTGTAAGGTAGTGAATTAGTAGTCTAGCTCTAATTTGGAAGTAGTGTAGCTTTTTCATTTTTCATTGTTTAAAATTATTTTAATCATTCCTTTAAACTTAAAATTATCCCAAATCTAGGGTTTAAACATTTTAACACTTTTAAGAAATTTTGAATTCAATTTATAGTGGTGGTTGGGACTACTCTCTATAGTTATATCCACCACATTTGAACCTAAATAGGGATTCAAAAGTCTCTAAGAAATAGTATCTAATATGTAAGACCACCTTAGAGGTATAAATAAAGACCAAAGGATTTATTAAAGCTATTATAGATGATATAATTCTTTCTTAATTTTAAGCATAATGCAATAACATAAAGACATAGCAAGCTTAGGGTTGCATGTAAGTTATTCAAGCATCTCTCGCAAGGATTTGAGAACACTAAAATAAGAAAAACCTTTAGAAACATCTCATGAATCTCAAGGAGGACATCAAAAGCACTAATGAAGTTTTAGTAGAGGGAGTTTCTTATTTTGGCATCTATTTTACGAAACTAGGTAATCAAACTATAAACAATGGAGATTTTTGGATGTCTCTTTATTTTAAGGGAAATGGATAATGGATTTTGATTACTATCACAAAATCCTAGACTCTTTTATCATTAGTATCCATGTGAAAGGAAAAATGGCCACTCCACAATTTTTTATGTGTTCTTTAATAAAACATATAGTGGTCTAGTCAGCCACAGACTCTAAGTTTGACTACATTTATAACACCTCGCGAATCTATGTTCGTGCTCTCTATGTAATGTGTGTTTTCTCACTAGTGTATAGGCCCTATGTAGAGTATTATGTGAGATGTCTGGAGATTCACTTTCTACTATGAGTGTATCATCTTGGAGTGCTTGGGAAGGAGAATCTATCGTGTTGCATCACCATCTCAATACTTCACTAGTATCAAAGCATTCTTATGCAAAAGCTTTGTTGCTTTTATGTGAGGGAAGCAAGCACCCAACTGCCCATCCAAGGCTTAGGATTAAGGCAGTGACCAGGGCATATACGTTGGTAGACCTTATCATTTGACTCACCAAATTCATCATTATGATGTCTATGATGTTGATGTTGTTTATGATAATCAGAACTAGTACGAGAAGGGCAAGAGTGTGTGCTCTAATGAGTCTAAAGCCATGATAAAGATTCAGCCATATATAACAATCATCCATGCCATATATATGCATTCTGGTTATCCTTAGCAGAAAAGTCAGAATGAATATTATGATATTGATTTTGATCTTCGTGCTGATAATGATAATTACAATGTTTAAGACAGCCCACCAATCGCACACTTTCTTTTACTTATAGTTATGAGAGTGATCATGTTCATATCTTATAATTTGATTGATCAAAACTTTGGTTATTTGATGCCAATCATCACAACTTTTGTTATTTGATTGAGCTAATGTATTGATGAAGATGAAATTGCGCAAAATTTGAGAGTGTGGAACAAATTCTAACATGTGCTTCAATGTCTATTAAGTACATTGCTAAGAAATGATATATGTAAATGCTTTGGAAATATGGTCCAATCAATGCAACAAGGAATTTGTCACCATTTCTTAAGAGACCTATAGGGATGTTTCTTATAATTCATAATGCTTTTCTAGAATATTTTTTCATAAGTTGAGCATGCTTAGAGTACCTAGTTATACATCTGCACTAATGAAAAATAATACTTAAGTACTTCCCTCTCCTAAAATTAGATAGTAGCAATGCCATTATGTTTCTCATTATATATTCTTTTGAATGTTGAATTTCTTTGAACATGATTCGTGTAAAGATTTATCTTCACATAAATTTCCTCCAAGATTAGATTCTCTTCGATATTCTCTGGTTAGGCTGATGAGATGTTTAGGATCTCTATAGTGAACAAAGGTTTCTCACACTAAGACATGTTTTATGTTCCTAAAAGGACTAGGGAATTGTTTACTACATGTTTTTTGCACTATGGAAGAAGTAATCAAGTAAGCACAACTAAAGAGCATCCATTAGAATAGATTACTATGTTTCTACGGGCTCAACATACTATTCCATGGGCTTTTGTTCAACATCTAAATGGTTTAATTTTATTCCACCTCTTAGATTTAGGAAATCAACCTCTAACCTTAAGATATTGGGGCACACTTGAAGAGAAGATTTTTACATAACTTAGAAAAAGCTTCAAGATCATAATTATGTTCAGTCAAGTATTCCTCAATCACACGCAATAAGTCACTATAATTAGACTTATGGTTTGGATCGTAATTGGAAATCAACTCTTAATCTTTAAGAATATATTTTGTGGATAATCATAACAAATTTGGAGTATCATGGATCATAGATGACATTTTAGAGTTTTTTATGTTAGATATGCTCAATATTCCACCCTCAAGTGACCACAAATGATCCATGGTGCTCTAAGTTTTAAGGCCCTCATTATGAGGAGAAGCCATTGTGAGAGCTCAGACATTTGTGAAACCCTAATTTCTAAGTTAGATGAGGTCTATGTGTGACTATTGATGGTTATAGATGATCTTTGTGAGCCTAGCCATTAGGTTAGGTAGGGATTTGAGTTCTCTATCTCTAAGTCTACATCTATCTCTGTCTGCATCTATCTTTGTCTGCATTTTTTTTGCTCAACTCTATCTATTGGTCTATTCCACTATGTTGTTATTTTTGTACAGTTTATACCATGTATCAAGCATAGAAATTAGACCCTAGATAGTGTAAGTCCCTACCTACTACAATCTCAAGTTGGGATATCCATATCTCTAATCTCTATAAGGTAGTGAATTAGTAGTCTAGCTCTAATTTGGAAGTAATGTAGCTTTTTCATTTTTCATCGTTTAAAATTATTTTAATCATTCCTTTAATCTTAAAATTATCCCAAATCTAGGGTTTAAACATTTTAACACTTTTAAGAAATTTTGAATTCAATTTATAGTGGTGGTTGGGACTACTCTCTGAAGTATCCACCACATTTGAACCTAAATACCGATTCAAAAGTCTCTAAGAAATGGTATCTACTATGTAAGACCAGCTTAGAGGTATAAATAAAAACCAAAGGATTTATTAAAGCTAGTATAGATGATATAGTTCATTCTTAATTTTAAGCATAATGCAATAACATAAAGACATAGCAAGCTTAGGGCTGCATGTAAGTTATTCAAGCATCTCTCACAAGGATTTAAGAACACTAAAATAAGGAAAAACATCTCATGAATCTCAAGGAGGACATCAAAAGCACTAATGAAGTTTTAGTAGAGGGAGTTTCTTATTTTGGCATCTATGTTAAGAAATTAGGTGATAGAACTATAAACAATGGAGATTTTTGGATGTCTCTTTATTTTAAGGGAAAAGAATATACACACATAGACACACACACATACCCATAGACACACACATACACACATAGACACACACACACACACATAGACACACACATACACATACATATTAGACACATACACATTTACACACACACACACATCCACACACATTTCCATACACACATACACATGCATACACACATATATATACACATACACACGTATATGCACACATACATACATAGATACATAGACATAGATACACACACATAGACACATACACACACATACACACATACACACAGATTTACACACACACGTATACACACTAATTTACATACACACATACACATGCATACACACACACATATATACACATAGACAAATGCGTACACACATAGACACACACACATACACACATAGACACACACACACATACACATACACACACACATACACATACACACACACATAGACACATACACACTTACACACACATCCACACACATTTACACACACACACATACACATGCATACACACACATATGTATAGATACACATGTATATACACACATAGACACACACATAGACACACACACATACACACACATACACACACATATAGACACATACACACATACACACACACATACACACACATACATATTAGACACATACACATTTACACACACACACACATCCACAAACATTTCCATACACACATATATATACACATACACACGTATATGCACACATACATACATAGACATAGATACACACACATAGACACATACACACACATATACACACACAAATTTACACACACACGTATACACACTAATTTACATACACACATACACATGCATACACACACACATATAGACACACATAGACAAATGCGTACACACATAGACACACACACATACACACATAGACACACACACATACACATACACACACATACACACACATATACACACACACATAGACACATACACACTTACACACACACATCCACACACATTTACACACATATACACATGCATACACACACACATATGTATAGATACACATGTATATACACACATAGACACACACATACACACATAGACACACACACATACACACACATATAGACACATACACACATATGCATACACACACACGTAGAGAGACATGCACACACACCTACACATACACATAAATGCATATATATGCATACATAATGCATATGCATATGCATACATAATGCATATGCATATGCATACATACATACTTACATGCATACACACACATACACACACATGCATACATATGCATACATAATGCATATGCATACATACATGCTTACATGCATACACACACATACACACGCATACACACATAGACATACACACATAGACACACGCACACACATACACACATATATATGCATACACACACATAGAGAGATATACACACACATACACATACATGCACACATATGCATACATAATGCATATGCATATGCATACATACATGCTTACATGCATACACACACATACACAAACATATGCATACATATGCATACATAATGCACATGCATATGCATAGATACATGCATACACATACACACACATAGACACATACATACACATACACACACATATACACACAGATTTACACACACATATACATGCATACACACATACACACATAGATACACACACACACATACACACACATACACTCACACACACATACACACATAGACACATACACACATAATGCATATGCATATGCATACATACATACTTACATGCATACACACACATATACACACATATGCATACATATGCATACATAATGCACATGCATATGCATACATACATGCATACACATACACACATACACACACATAGACACATACACACACATAGAGACATACACACTTACACACACACATCCAGACACATTTATACACACACATACACATCCATACAGACACATATATATAGATACACATGCATATACACACATAGACACACACACACATACACACATAGACACACACACATACACACACACATAGACACATACACAAACATATATGCATACACACACACACGTAGAGAGACATACACACACATACATATACATGCATACACATATGCATACACAGAGAGAGAGAGAGAGACATACACACACATACACATACATGCATACATAATGCATATGCATACATACATACTCATATGCATACACACACATGCATACATAATGCACATGCATATGCATACATACATGCTTACATGCATACACACACATACACACACATACATATACACACATAGACACACACACATGTAGAGAGAGACACACACACATACACACATATATATGCATACACACATGTAAAGAGACATACACACACATACACATACATGCATACATAATGCATATGCATATGCATACATACAAACTTACATGCATACACACACACATGCATACATAATGCACATGCATATGGATAGATACATGCTTACATGCATACACATACACACATAGACACATACACACACATAGACACATACACACACATAGAGACATACACACATATACACACATACACACACATATAGAGATTTACACACACACATACACATGCATACACACAGACATACACACATAGACACACACACTCTTACACACATAGAGACACACACATATACACACATTTACACACACATACACATGCATACACGCACACATACACACATACACACATAGACACACACACACTTACACACATAGACACACACACACTTACACACATACATAGACACACTTACACACACACACTTACACACACACACTTACACACATAGACAGAGACACAGAGATACACACAGACACATACAAACTTACACACACACAGATACACACACATATATATAAACACACACATAGACACATACACACTTACACACACATACACACATCCACACACATTTATGCACACGCATACACATGCATATAGACATATATAAACAGATACACACGTATATACACACATATACACACACACATACACACATAGACACATACACACTTACACACACATACACACATCTACACACATTTACACACATACATACACATGCATATAGACACATATATACAGATACACATGTATATACACACACATACACACACACACACATAGACACACACACACACACGTACACACACACATTGACACATACACACACATATATGCATAAACACACACATATATGCATAAACACACACATATATGCATAAACACACCCATAGAGACATACACACACATATATGCACACACACATAGAGACACATACACACACACATACACATACATGCATACATATGCATACATACATACTTACATGCATACACACACATAGACACACACATACACACACACATACACACATACGCACACATGCATACATTTGCATACATAATGCATGCATATGCATACATACATGCTTACATGCATACACACTCACATATACACCTACATACACATATACACACATACATATGTACATGTACATATATTGATTTCTAACACATTTTGTTTTATATGTACAGGTATTATGGATCCTAGTAGAGAGAGAAAGGTGAAACTCACTCATAAAAATTCTTATGAGAGCAATAGTTCCACCTAATACTCTAGGGATCATCATGCATGAGTACTCAGAGATGCCTGATGATGAGCTGGATTTTACGATCCAGATGCTTACCCAGCGATCAAAGGAGAGCTCTTCTGCAGCTCCACATGCAGGAAGACAGCTATCTGCTCATCGGTATGTTTTTTTTTTCACAAATTTTTTTATGATATTATAACACATATTTTTATTTATTTTTATCTATCTATTTTCAAGACACCTATACCACCTCCAGATCATGATAGCAGAGCACATGTGCCTATGAGGACATGCATAGGAACCTTAGGGCTAGAGTGGATATGGAGCCAGAGGGGAATATAGTGTACATAGGGAATGGATTGGAGTTCAAGAGAAGAATGCAAGCATTATGCGACTCTTACCTGCACCTTGTCCACTTGCAGTGGAATTAAGTATAAATTTTACATATAAACTGAAATAAATATCTTATGTTTTATTTACATGATTTTTTTTATTTTTGGAGTGAGCATGATGAGAGGGATACAAAATACGTACTTAGTTCACTTGAGACACAATTTGGGACAAGATGGTCACATAAATGGTGTCTAAAAGAGATGCAAACACTTATGGCTCATCGTCGCGATAATGCACGGTACGCATTGCTTTTATGTATATATATGTAGATATGAGTATGTGTGTTTATGTATATATGTATGTATGTATGTATGTATATGAGAGAGAGAGAGAGAAAAGAGTGAGACTAGAGGTACAGATACACACATATACACATATACATCATACATGCACATTTACACACATATACACATACATGCACATTTATACATACACATATACATGCAAATTCTTACACACACATACACATGCATGCAGTTACACACATATAATGAATACACACATAGACACATACACATACTCACATACACATACACATACATAATCATATTTACACACACATAGACTCACATAATTATATTTATATACATATATACACACACACATGCATACACACACGCAACACATGCATATGCACATATAGATACACGTACATATAAACACATGCATAGGCACATACAGATACACATACATACACACACATGCATACACAGTATGTATGTGTGTGTGTGTGTGTGTGTGTGTGTGTGTATATATATCTATATATATATATATATATATATATATATATATATATATATATATATATAAGTAATAGTATACATATATATATATATATATATATATATATATATATATATATCCTAATTCATACATATAATTCATATCGTAATATATATATATATATATATATATATATATATATATATATATATATATATATATATATATATATATATATATATATATATATATATATATATATATATATATATATATATATATATATATATATATATATATATATATGTGTGTGTGTGTGTGTGTGTGTGTGTGTGTGTGAATTACGATATGAATTATATGTATGAATTAGGATATACATACATACATACATATATATATATATATATATATATATATATATATATATATATATATATATATATCCTAATTCAAAAACCCTATTATAAATATTCTAATTCAGAAATCCTATTTCAAAAATCCTAATTTGAAAACACTAATTTTGATATTAGGGTTTTACAAACCCTAATTTAAAAACTCTAATTCAGCCTTTTTGCCATATGATTGAAGTATATGTACACATTGCATCTATTCCTCCGACGTCCTACTAGAGAGATGTCTCTCCTCCCAACCTTATGCCTCTATATATAGCTACTCGAATTAACGAGGATCATAATATATATAAAGATATACACACATCATGTAGATACACATACATAAATATAAAATGGAGTACATACATTATGCATCACACATACATGCCTATATGCACACATGTATATATGTACATGCATACATATTTACATGTACACATTTACACATAGACACATATACATATATACATGTACACATCACATATTCATGCCTACATGCACACATGTATACTTATACATGCATACACAATTATAAACACTTGCATATATTACACAAATGCATATGCATATATACACGTGTGCATACTAACACATGTATACATATATCACACACATGCACACATACATATACATGAAACACATATATGTGCATACTAACACATGTATACATATAATACACATGAATACACACACATATTCATACATACATGAGAAAAAATTGCTCCTCAAAGATAAAGCTATATATAAAATAATTAGGCATATCCCCGAACTTCATGTTCTAACTTAAAAGAACATGATTTCATCTCTCTAGTAGGATTCATCGATATTCTATTTGAATAAAGAAGAATCTATCATCTGATATCCATTCAAATGATTCAAGTTATTGATCGATAACTAGAGTAGAATTTACTATCTAATCTGCTCATATGTTTTCATTATTGCCATCATTTTGGTAAGACATCAATATAGTCTCATCTTCATTATCCTTATTGATTTCATTTATTTCTTCTATTGTTAAATCTGTGTTCTCATGAATCACATCATCTATTGATGGATTAATATCGATTTCTGGTAATTCCTCTTCATCATCAGTAGAATCAGCATGTAGAGTAATCATATAGGTATGTATAGTTTGACCTTACTCTCATAACATGTGTATTTGTGTATATGTGTGTGTATGTTTATATGTGTGTATGCATTCATGTTAGTTATGTGTATGTCTATATATGCATGTATTTATATGTATATATTTATGCATGTATATATATAAATAGATAGAAATTTGAAAATTATACCTCAATAGTGCTAAAATAGATACATAACTCCATCCAAAACGATTTTGAAGATTGAGAATAAGTAAGCTTGCACTTAGTCGTGTCAAATGACTTCCTTCATATACATGCTTTAAACATTCCTTTCGAAGATATTTCTCATTTTTAGAAATATCAATGCTCTCACCATCATTTTGATACCAATCCTCAATAAAATCTGCCATGCCATCATCTTCATCATTGTCGCACGAATCTTGTATTTTATATTCTTTTGAATATAGATCTTTCAACCTTGCATATTCCACAGGATCACGTTTGTGTAGCCTCCTCATAGAAGCTTCTGATAAATGAGGTCTTACTGGCAATTGTGAATGGTGTGGAGGAATAACATCAACATCATACGTTGGAATCTACACACATGAATAAAAATCATTAGTATTCCATAAATGAATAAAAATTAAACTTTAAACATAAAATTAAATATATAATTTATTAAATATGGATAGAAAAATTTTATTCTCTCTCTAGCTAAAAGGTGCTCTTGGAGGTGTACGCCATCCATAATCACTAATAATTCATCACCAGCATGTAATGTAGTAATAGCATTGAAAACTATGTATCTTAATACATCTCTACTCATGTATGGTGATTCATGACTATTTTCACGCTCCTCAAATGTGCAATTAGTCCTTGAACTATTATATAACCCTCGACTACTATTTATTAAACCTGCTATATTTCCATGCATGTAAGGTCTTCCATCAATATATAATCTTTCGTTTTCTGCATGTGAAATGCTTCTACTAGTAAGGGATGTTGCATTCAAGCATATTCCATAAGTACTCATGCTTTGAACATAACGTGCAAGTCGATACCAATCTCCCCATCCATATATAGGACCACAAAATGACATAAGAGTGACTTCAGAGTTCGGAGGCACATACAAATCCTCTACAATAAAGAGACCACAACCAGCATTAGTAATAGTGCATGGAGCAATCATATAGCGATTACCTCAAAAGTTAAAAACCTATCCATCTAAAGGAAGTGGTCCTCTATTCCATCCTCTATATCTTCTTCTATCATATGTTTGTACTAGAGAATGATCACGAGCTGGAAATGGATAATCTCCAGCCGTTTCAGTCTCTAAACCAGGAGGTAGAGGATTTCTAGAAACCTCTACTTGTAATTGATGAATAGCAAGTCCATGATGTAGGAGGTATATTAACATTATTAGAATTATTATCATCATCATCATCATCGAGTAAGTATTCATGTATATCAACAGTAATTTGATTTTGTATATGGTTCTTAAATAAAATAATGACATTAATTTATAGAGAAAATACATACGCAAGCATTATCACGTTGACCAAGTGGTGGTGCATGCTCAAAAGTACCAGACTCTATTATGGAGAGATAGATATGGATGAGGTGGAGAGACAGACATAGGAGGGACGATCTCGATCGTCACAGGGTGCTCACACAGATACATCAGATCATGTTGATGATCGTGATGATGAAGATGAGGATGAGGATGATCATGATGATGATGATGATGATGACGACCATGATGATGATGATTAGGATTCTTGATATGACATTGGATATGTATTTAAATTGATATATATATATATATATATATATATATATTATATATATATATATATATATATATATATATATATATATATATATAATCTATAAATTATTCATTTCAGCTATGTTTTGAATTGTGTGTATGGTATTAAGTAATGAAAAGTTTTGTTCTATTGATTGTTATTATTGTTTATATTAAGCATGTGTTTTATTACTTTAATTATATAATTCATTCATATTTATGTCTGCTTGTGTGTATATAAAATGTATATATACACATGTAGGTATATATCTATATGTGTAAGTGTGTCTATATATATGTATCTATGTATCTATGTATATATGTATATATGTGCATGTATGTATGTGCATATGTATATGTGTATATGCATGTATCTACATGTGCATGTGTAAGTGTATATGTGTATGTATGTGTATGTACATGTGCATGTGTATGTGTGTATATGTATGTATGTATGTATGTATGTATGTATGTATGTATGTATGTATGTATGTGCGTGTATATATGTGTAATATGTGTGTGTACATATGTGCATGTATATGTGTGTAATATGTGCGTGTATATGAATGTATGTACATATGTATATGTGTGTATGCATGTATGTGCATGTGCATGTGTAAGTGTATATGTGTATGTATGTGTATGTGCATGTGCATGTGTATGTGTGTATATTGTCATGTTATAGGATGCACACCATTTTGGGTGAGGTGGCATACATGCCACATGGCATCACATGGGTATTTATACCACTTGGTAGAATAGATATTGAGAGTCTCTTTATGAGATATAGTCGAGCTCAGCGGTTGGGAGGATCGAACAGAGAGCATCTCCGTGTGTGTGGCGCAGCGAAGCTGGTCGATGATCAGAGAAGCAAAAGAAGTTTACAACACTGGTATCAGAGCGCCGATTCTTGGCCTACTCACGCGCCTGCAGTGAATAGGATTCGAACTCGGGTGGCTGCCATGGGAGGCGTTCACTTTATCCACTAAGCCACAAGCTCTTGTTGGAGGTAATGTTCTTTATTACAATCATGTTGCACACCAGAGATGGCGCCCGTGAGCTGCCACCTAAGAACTATGGAGGAGGATAGACGAGCTGTCTTTTCTCCCTCCATTAAGATATGCAAGATGATTTCCCAACAAATTGGGAATGGTTCTAGTTGTAGAAATTCATATTTATGAGCATCAAGAGTATTCTTTTCGAAAAGAGGCTAGAGTAGTCGTCAACAAAAGATGTCGGAGAGAAAGGAGGTGGAAGGAGCATCTCAATCCTCTATATATTTTTAAAAAAGGATGTTCATGAAATATCAAATTTATGTGGAGATGAACTTTCCATGTACAAGTATTTTCATTTCAATTTTGAAATTATCCGACTCTTTGAGAAGGAAAGGATGGGCTTTGGGCAAATCTTTTGAAGGAAAATCGTGTACGGAGAGTATGAGATATGTACTCTCACCTAGAGTAAAGGATTCCCCCAAAATACAAGAAATGGTAAGCTTTAGGCACCTCCAGAGTAGCCTATTTTTATGATTTTTACATAAATTTCAGGAGCTATTTTGGATAAATAGCCATTTTGGGAAGGCAAAAAGAGGAGGTATTTTTCATAGTTTTATGGAAAAAACCATGCACACCTATAGTCTAGCATATTGACTTCCATGCAAGATCAAGAAATCCAAAAGATACCTCAGTTTGATGGGAGTTTGAAGCTCCACAAAACCCCCTTCCATCACAGTTTGACAAAAATTTCAGCACCTAAATTTGAGGAATTCCCATTTTGGAAGAGGGAAAAATAGGTGCTATAGCTATGGATGGATGGGAAAAAGTATATATACTAAGAGTATGGTGTATGGAAGTCTTAGGCGAATCATTAGATTCATTAAAATGATAAGTTAAGGAGGAATTTTACTTCCTCAAAGACCCCCTTCCCGCACTTTTTGGAAAAAATTTAAATGTTAAATTTAGTCCAACTCCACTTCTGGGAGTAGGAATAAAGATCAATTAGAGGCTTTCCATGGATTATTGTATATAATCCAAGAGAAATCCACATTTAGAGTGGATTAGAAGCTTGCTAAGAGCTCCCATTTAAGTTTTTGCATAAAAGCAAAATCTTGATTTAGGCCTCTTTTGGGGAGCAAATTAGCATGCATGAAGGGAGGATTTGGAAAGGTAAAAAATGGCTCAAGCATCTTCATATACCACTCTCTGAGGTTATGGAGAGAATTTTAGGATTTGCATGAGGGAAGAATGCTTTTGGGCACCCCAAAAATCACATTTTTACACTTTTTCCAGCCCCTCCAACAGTCCACTAGTTTGACATGTCCCGCTTGGAATGGCCATATCTTGGGCTAGAAAACTCCAAATTGGACGTGCTATGGCTCGTTTCGAAGAGCACAAGGTCTAATTTCAGTTTATGAAATAAAATTTTGGAAAGTAAAAATTTTTGCAGGTCTGAACAGCTCCGCAAAGTCTGAACAGTTTTTGGCAACTACCTTCCGGGAGCCATATCTTTCAAACCGGGAAGGCGATTTGAGTAATTTCACTTCGACCTATTTGCACATGCTTTATATTTCAGTTTATGAAAATTTTCAGGTCCTAAAGTGGTTTTTGCAGGTCTAAAGAAGGATTACTAATGCATTTTTGAGCTAAATTTGCATTATTTTTGTAATCATCTCACCATGCTTTATGTTTTGGCGAGTGCTCCGATATTTTTGGACACTTCAAAGTGTATGTTAGGACCTGAGGAGGAAGGTGCAGAGGTCTCGAAGCTTGTCGAGAGCGATTGGATGCATGCAATTCCAAAATCAGACTACTCAGGGACGTATACTTTATGCTTTTTGGCATTTTATTTATGTTATGGCATGTTCTCTATCTACATGCATGAAGGGAATTGCATACATCAAATGTTGATCATTGTTTAAGCTCTTAAATTATGGATCAACATGCAGGAAGTATACCTTTTGATTGTTTGCAGGAAAGAAGATTACAGAAACCATATGGCTATGCAACACCGGGAATGGTTGCTAGCAAATGCTTTTGTGTTTTTGCAGGTCATGGAATCCATATTTGAGTTTATGGCGTGCATGCCATGGGCCTGTCAAGCCCTATGTTATTGGGTGGCCTATGTGCCACTGAGCTATGGTTTAAATTTTTTTGGGATTCCATTTCCTGGGGAAATGCTATCAAAAAATTTCCCCCCTCATGGCGTTATATACGCACTTGCCATAATGCCTTTTTCTGCAAACGTCAATAAGGTATAGGCATGCTTCTACGCATGTATTTGATGGACTTAGTACCATCATAGTATTTTATATAAGGCAACTTCAGTAGTAACAGGATCCCTACACAAAATCCTTATGGATTTAGATTATAGGATTGTTTAGGGAAGGAGCTACACCTTCACCATTAGAAGTGTGCACAAGCAATCCTATAAGTTCAGGAAGTTGCATTCAGGCACGGGAGATGCATTTTTTATAATCTCCAAGTTAGTGAAGATTTATTTATCTTCACAAGAGTCTCACATGATGTATAGGAGACTTTGTGGTATTATTAAAAATACCCAAAGAGTGACTAGTTTCACTCTTGCACATCACTTGAGCGAGTAGTGAAGCATTTCTGCTACACTACTAAGGAAACCAATAAGATGGGATCACAGAGATGGGTTTCATGAGTAGCATCGACGGGTGCGTATGTGATTCAAGTGATGGTTAGGAAGGCCACAGGTATGGCACTAGCTCTATGGTATAGAGCATAGATCCCTTAGTTAGGAACAGTTGGGGTACCCAATACATATATATGTATATCGGGATCTACAGAGAGGTACTTAGACTCAGTCTTTGTACCTAGGAACAAGTTGGTTTGGAACAGAAAGGGATATCCATTGTCACACATTGACTAGAACCAAACTAACTAGTTTGAGGACATGGGACTCATTTGAGTCCACCGATATGAGTTGAGGACATGGGATTCATTAGAGTCCACCTATATATTCCATTATATATATATGGAATATATATTTGGTTTAGTGTAGGTATGAAACCATGGATTGGAAGAAGGTTCCACTGGTATGGGACGGTGGAAACGACTTCCCATTGAGCACTCTTCTTCTATGGCCAGGGAGAAAAGGACTCATCATTCATGGCGTCATGTCTCACTAGATCAGAGGAGAGCTTTTAGTAGACATCTCCTACTAGGATTGGGAGTTATCCTTCACAGTATGGGGAAGATTTATTCTTCCAGTAGAGAATGTGATAGGTGATTTTATCACCATTGGTATCACATACTCATTTTTTAGTCTTTCAAGAAGGATAATTCCATCAGTTTGAGTGGATCGTATAGATCCATGCATACAGTATGGTTGGCAGAGATAGTTCTTTACTATGGATACACATGTGTTTACGGTATCATGTCATATCATTGTTGACCATTTTAGTAGAGGGCATTGACCCTTATTAAGGATTTATTTTCTCCACTCTTCACTACATACACCTTCATTGGTTACGGGAGATCTGTTCTCCATCTTCATAGGAATATGTGTAATGAAGGATTATCCATTAGTATGGAACAGAGGACTAAATAAATTCATGAGTTTCTCTTTTAAGGAAAGGAGAAAGTGGGAATTAGCTTAGAGATCAAGGAGAGATCTCATGATAGCTCAGTGGTCTCACTTTAGCTCCTGCTCTTTCAGAGAGAAAGAAGGAAAGGAAAACATGATTTCTTCATAGGAGAAGAATAGAGTATGTTTTCCTTTACACAGAAGAGGTATTTGGGAAATATCTCTTAGTCTATATTTTAGAGAAGAAATTCATTTCCTCTACTTTTCAATGTAATTTTCCTTCACATGGGAGTATGATTCTCCACTATTTTGGGGAGGAAAAAGTATAGAGAACTTATATATGTGTTCTCATTTATGGATGAGTAGAGCAAATGGATTCAAAGGAGTCTCTTCCAAAAGGAAAGGGAAAGTGGAATAGATTCCACTACCAGAGCTCTTTTCCTTAGAGGAGATTATAGAGAGAGACATGGAGAGAGTTTCACTTTCTCATTCTGCTTGTCTAGATAGAAGTGGCACTCTTCTATCAAAGACAAGAGGGAGATCAGTTAATTATAATGGTTAGATTGAATCTCACATGGATACTCTAGAGAGGAGCCATTATGTTACTCCAGTGATGGTCTTTAACTAGATGAGATGATCTAGTTATTGACATTAGTTAGACTGGGAGTAGAGTTATGACTCTTCTCTTTAGGGTTTATAGGAGATAGAGATATATCTAACCTATTAGGGTACCAAACTCTTAGTTGGTGTTACATCATGAGTATGATGAGTAAACATCAGTTAAGAGGATGGGTACTTAGGGATTATCTGAATCTCAAAACGGAATGTTTTTTGCATTCAAATGGCAAACTATAAGGGAAGACAATATTTTAGAGTTTGCACTAGTGCCAATAGATGCTCTTCCAATAGAACCTAGTCCAATGGTAAAGGATGACAAACCACAGATTTCTTGGTTGGTGAAATGTAGAGATTGCCTTTTACTACCAAGAAATTCTTATATATGAGCTAGATGATGGAATTGCATAGTTCACAAGGTAGTTTAGACAAAACTACTACTTGTGATTACACTCAAGGTTACTAAGACCTAGAGTGGTATGAGGGCAATCTATCATGTACTCCTAGATGGTTTGAAGTCACTTTTTATGGGACTCTGTTCTATACTTCTGAAGATTC
The DNA here is from genome assembly GCA_020310875.1 of Ceratopteris richardii. Classification (NCBI taxonomy): domain Eukaryota; kingdom Viridiplantae; phylum Streptophyta; class Polypodiopsida; order Polypodiales; family Pteridaceae; genus Ceratopteris; species Ceratopteris richardii. Next base: position 68,284,982 of record CM035432.1, on the reverse strand, counting down.
TATGGTTTATTATCTCCATTATGATACGGTCAAGCTTATAAGTTTGGCACTTTGCACTTGCTTTTCATATTATTACTCCATAGACGATACATCATATGGACTTAGGTCATTTGGATGATGTAGTATGTCATGGGAGTGGTAGTATGGAAGTTGAGTGTACATGGGAGATAGTAGGCACCACTCAGACGGTTTCCCGCCGTTGAGATGATCTCATATGAGACTTCTTAAGGGGAAGGATATAGGGAAACAACACACAGAGATGACCATGTACATAGAGTGCATGGGGTTCAGGGGAGTCCGAGCACTTTCTTCTACCATTGCGGACATTTCATTTACATTTTCGAGGATGAAAATGCTTTCAAGAAGAAGGAAATGTCATGTTATAGGATGCACACCCTTTTGGGTGAGGTGGCATACATGCCACATGGCATCACATGGGTATTTATACCACTTGGTAGAATAGATATTGAGAGTCTCTTAATGAGATATAGTCGAGCTCGGCGGTTGGGAGGATCGAACAGAGAGCATCTCCGTGTGTGTGGCGCAGCGAAGCTGGTCGATGATCAGAGAAGCAAAAGAAGTTTACAACATATATGTATCTATGTGCATGCGCATGTGTAAGTGTATATGTGTGGATATGTGTATGTGCATGTGCATGTGTATGTGTGTGTATATGTATGTGCATGTATATGTGTAAGTGTATGTGTATATGTGCATGCGCATGTATATGTATATATGTATGTATGTGCATATGTGTGTGTATGTGTATATGTGTGTGTATGTATGTGCATATATATGTCCATATATGTGTATGTGTGTGTATATATACATATGTGCATATGTATGTGTATGTATATGCATGTGTATATATTTGAAACATGCATGTGTGTGTGGCTGCATTTCCATTTGCATCCATGTGCATGCATGTGAATGTGCATGCATGTGAATGTGCATGCATGTGAATGTGCATGCGTGTGAATGTGCATGCATGTGAATGTGCATGCATGTGAATGTGCATGCATGTGGATGTGCATATACATGTATTTAAGTATATTTTAATGTGTGTATGTGTATGTATATATGCAATAATGCATGCATGCAAGTCTTTTTATGTGGTTGTAGAAATGTTTGTGCATATGCATGTGTATGTGTGTGTATGTGTAAGTGTATGTGCACATGTATGTGTGTGTATATATGTGTGTGTATGTGTGTGTATGTGCATGTGTATATGTGTATGTGTGAACGTGCATCTTCATAATGTATAAGTGTATATGTGCATATCAATAAGTCTGAGTATGCTAACTAATGAAAATAACACAATTCAAATGATATACAAAGAATGGAAATTGTACTTACAATAGTTAACCATATTTTTTGCTTGGTTGGCTTCTTGAATAACCTGCAATAAACACAGAGAGAGAGAGATAATTCAAAGAGAGAAAGAGGTAGAAATAGAGAAACAGAGACAGAGAAAGATAATAAGATAGAGATTAGACAAAACAACAATTCTGCAAGCGATTGTTTTAGCTCATAAGTGTAGTGTAATTATGAATGTTGGAGACGCTTTATGCAATTTTATAGCAATGAAATTGTGTTGTGTTAACCATCGCTATGCGCCCATATTCCTTGTGGTGCATCTTCGATAGCTTGGGAAGGAGAATCACCATCTCAATACTTCACTAGTATCAGAGCATTCTGATGCAAAAGCTTTGTTGCTTTTATGTGAGGGAAGCAAGCACCCATCTACCCACCCAAGGCTTAGGATTAAGGCAGTGACCAAGGCATAGACGTTGGCATACCTTGTCATTTGACTCATCAAATTCATCATTGGTTGTGTGCAAGGATGGACCTCAATGATCATGCAAGACGGAGGTTCATGGTACTTCCTCGAACGTCATCCACCCCAATAGTGTTCCCCCTGGAAGTCACTTAACCAGCAATCTCTTGCCACTAATCTACACTCTTGTGGTGTTTGAGAAAAGGGAAAGACTGAGGTTCACATTACCTTGAACATTTTTTGGGCCCTCAAAGCTTCATTCTTTTCTTTCAAAGCTAGATTTGAAGCATTTTTGGGGTTATTCTTGGAGTCATTTTGGAGTACTTTCATGGATAGTTCTTCTTAGACATATTTAAAAGCATTAAGGTTCTTTATACTTCTCTGATAGAAACATTCAGCTATTGGACAGTGCTTTTTCAAACACCCTAGTAAATCAATAGATTTCTTGAAATGTTTTCAGTTGTGGTGGGAGTAGCCACCAGAAGTTTATGCAGGTTTTTGAGCCTAAAGAAGAGAGTTGAGAGACACTTGTAGGTGTTGTTGCCTAGTTTTTGGGTTGTGAATTCAGCCTTATTAGTGCCATTTTACTACACATATTGGTCACATACACACTAGGTATGCTTTTCATGGATACCGCTTATGTATGTCCATGTGCTCGTTGATATAGTGGTTACATTTTTGCATAAATCTTTTGACATTG
>CM035432.1:68270005-68277505 GCA_020310875.1 Ceratopteris richardii | reverse complement strand
CAACAGAATGGAGTTGCTGAACAAAAGAACAGGTCACTCATGGAGATGGCGAGGTTCATGGTCAAGAGTTAGGCTTTACCACATAGTTTCTGGCTTGAGGCTGTCATGTGTGCAGCATATGTAGTGAACAGGTGTCCCACTAAAGCGCTACAGTCGATCACTCCATATGAGGCTTGGCATGACCGCAAGACATCTGTTGCTCATCTGCGTGTTTTTGGTTGTTTGGCATATGCATTAGTGCCTGAACAACATCACAGAAAATTGGATGATAAGGCAGTAAAATGTATTTTTGTTGGGTATAGTTCTGAAAGTAAAGGCTATCATCTGTATCATACACAAACTAAATGCATTCTGGTTAGCCATGATGTTGTCTTTGTGGAAGATGTTATTCAGCCATTGCTTTCATGTACTAAGGAGACATCTGTTAACTCCAAAGACATGTATGATATGTTGATGCCTCTTTTTACAGGTGGACAGTCTAGTGCTGGTCCTAATGAGGCAACTTCTCAGCCTTTGCAGGTTTCATATGATGATGCAGATCATTCTATTTCTGATGCAAATTTACATGATGCACTTGTTAATGAGAGAGCTGATATTGAGCAGGCAAAAACTATGCCAAAATGGCTGGTGCAGACTTTGCGTGACAGCAAATAAGATGCACCTTTGTCATGTCGTACTCGTTCAGGCTCTCATAGTGCCTCATTTGCATCAGATTGCTATGCTATGGCTGCATCTAGTCTCTGTCATGAGAATGAGCCTGTTTCTTTTGATGAAGCACAGAATTCAGAAAATTGGATGGCTGCCATGCAATCTGAATATGATGCTATAATGAAGAATGGTACCTGGTCTTTATGTGACTTGCCTCCTGGCAAGAAGGCTATTGGCACTAAGTGGGTATACAAGCTGAAGTGTAAACCGGATGGTACAGTTAACAGGTATAAGGCTAGGCTTGTTGCAAAGGGTTATGCACAGGAAAGAGGCATTGATTTTGATGAGACCTTTGCACCCACATGTCGTATGACTACTGTTCAGAGCATCTGTGCACTTGCAGCCCATCATGGTTGGAATGTACATCAGTTGGACATTAAAACTGCATTTCTCAATGGTGATTTGCATGAAGAAGTGTATGTTTTTCAGCCCCGTGGCTTTGTGCAAAAAGGGCATGAAAACCAGGTTTGCAGGTTAAATAAGGCATTATATGGTTTAAAGCAAGCACCACGTGTGTGTGTGTGTGTGTGAATTACGATATGAATTATATGTATGAATTAGGATATACATACATACATACATATATATATATATATATATATATATATATATATATATATATATATATATATATATATATATATATATATATATATATATATATATATATATATATATATATATATATATATATATATATATATTTATATATTTATATATATATATCCTAATTCAAAAACCCTATTATAAGTATTCTAATTCAGAAATCCTATTTCAAAAATCCTAATTTGAAAACACTAATTTTGATATTAGGGTTTTACAAACCCTAATTTAAAAACTCTAATTCAGCCTTTTTGCCATATGATTGAAGTATATGTACACATTGCATCTATTCCTCCGACGTCCTACTAGAGAGATGTCTCTCCTCCCAACCTATGCCTCTATATATAGCTACTCGAATTAACGAGGATCATAATATATATAAAGATATACACACATCATGTAGATACACATACATAAATATAAAATGGAGTACATACATTATGCATCACACATACATGCCTATATGCACACATGTATATATGTACATGCATACATATTTACATGTACACATTTACACATAGACACATATACATATATACATGTACACATCACATATTCATGCCTACATGCACACATGTATACTTATACATGCATACACAATTATAAACACTTGCATATATTACACAAATGCATATGCATATATACACGTGTGCATACTAACACATGTATACATATATCACACACATGCACACATACATATACATGAAACACATATATGTGCATACTAACACATGTATACATATAATACACATGAATACACACACATATTCATACATACATGAGAAAAAATTGCTCCTCAAAGATAAAGCTATATATAAAATAATTAGGCATATCCCCGAACTTCATGTTCTAACTTAAAAGAACATGATTTCATCTCTCTAGTAGGATTCATCGATATTCTATTTGAATAAAGAAGAATCTATCATCTGATATCCATTCAAATGATTCAAGTTATTGATCGATAACTAGAGTAGAATTTACTATCTAATCTGCTCATATGTTTTCATTATTGCCATCATTTTGGTAAGACATCAATATAGTCTCATCTTCATTATCCTTATTGATTTCATTTATTTCTTCTATTGTTAAATCTGTGTTCTCATGAATCACATCATCTATTGATGGATTAATATCGATTTCTGGTAATTCCTCTTCATCATCAGTAGAATCAGCATGTAGAGTAATCATATAGGTATGTATAGTTTGACCTTACTCTCATAACATGTGTATTTGTGTATATGTGTGTGTATGTTTATATGTGTGTATGCATTCATGTTAGTTATGTGTATGTCTATATATGCATGTATTTATATGTATATATTTATGCATGTATATATATAAATAGATAGAAATTTGAAAATTATACCTCAATAGTGCTAAAATAGATACATAACTCCATCCAAAACGATTTTGAAGATTGAGAATAAGTAAGCTTGCACTTAGTCGTGTCAAATGACTTCCTTCATATACATGCTTTAAACATTCCTTTCGAAGATATTTCTCATTTTTAGAAATATCAATGCTCTCACCATCATTTTGATACCAATCCTCAATAAAATCTGCCATGCCATCATCTTCATCATTGTCGCACGAATCTTGTATTTTATATTCTTTTGAATATAGATCTTTCAACCTTGCATATTCCACAGGATCACGTTTGTGTAGCCTCCTCATAGAAGCTTCTGATAAATGAGGTCTTACTGGCAATTGTGAATGGTGTGGAGGAATAACATCAACATCATACGTTGGAATCTACACACATGAATAAAAATCATTAGTATTCCATAAATGAATAAAAATTAAACTTTAAACATAAAATTAAATATATAATTTATTAAATATGGATAGAAAAATTTTATTCTCTCTCTAGCTAAAAGGTGCTCTTGGAGGTGTACGCCATCCATAATCACTAATAATTCATCACCAGCATGTAATGTAGTAATAGCATTGAAAACTATGTATCTTAATACATCTCTACTCATGTATGGTGATTCATGACTATTTTCACGCTCCTCAAATGTGCAATTAGTCCTTGAACTATTATATAACCCTCGACTACTATTTATTAAACCTGCTATATTTCCATGCATGTAAGGTCTTCCATCAATATATAATCTTTCGTTTTCTGCATGTGAAATGCTTCTACTAGTAAGGGATGCTGCATTCAAGCATATTCCATAAGTACTCATGCTTTGAACATAACGTGCAAGTCGATACCAATCTCCCCATCCATATATAGGACCACAAAATGACATAAGAGTGACTTCAGAGTTCGGAGGCACATACAAATCCTCTACAATAAAGAGACCACAACTAGCATTAGTAATAGTGGATGGAGCAATCATATAGCGATTACCTCAAAAGTTAAAAACCTATCCATCTAAAGGAAGTGGTCCTCTATTCCATCCTCTATATCTTATTCTATCATATGTTTGTACTAGAGAATGATCACGAGCTGGCAATGGATAATCTCCAGCCGTTTCAGTCTCTAAACCAGGAGGTAGAGGATTTCTAGAAACCTCTGCTTGTAATTGATGAATAGCAAGTCCATGATGTAGGAGGTATATTAACATTATTAGAATTATTATCATCATCATCATTATCGAGTAAGTATTCATGTATATCAACAGTAATTTGATTTTGTATATGGTTCTTAAATAAAATAATGACATTAATTTATAGAGAAAATACATACACAAGCATTATCACGTTGACCAAGTGGTGGTGCATGCTCAAAAGTACCATACTCTACCTCATGTTCAATACATTCCAATAGTGGTCTTTGATACATGCTATAGCAAGAGTTACACCAACATATAATATGCTCTTTATAGTAAAATTCATCATAATTCCTATCAAAGGACAGATGCAAAGTCGTTGCATGGGTAGGAGGTGGTGGAGTGCCATCTGATTGATTAGAATCTAATTATAACAAGAAACAAAAACATATATCAATTATGCATCTATCAAATATATTTAAAATTAAAAGTTTGATATACTTATAGTATATAGTCCTTGCACAATTAGGAAACGATGGTGGAGTTCCATCTCATTGATCAGAATCTACAAATAATGGTATTTGATATTAATAATCTGATCATTTACATACATTAACATTCACATATACATATTTACACATGCACACATATACACATACACACATACACACATATACACAAATACACATTATTGTGGGATAAATGCATGTATTTTGTATGAATGAGTGTATATGCATGCATGTGTATGTCTGTACATATATATGTGAATATGTATATGTGTGTTTATGTTATATGTATGTATATGTGTATATGTATGCATATATGTATGTGTATATGTTTGCATGTATATGTGTATGTGGATATGTGTATGTGGGTATGTGTATGTGTATGTGTGTGTATATATGTGTATATATTCTAATTCTTTTTTTCTGTTTGAGATTAAATTAACAAGAGATATTGTATGGTGAAAAAAAATAAGAGGCGACCTAACATACCACCTGAGATGTGATAGTTTTCTCGTAGACAACTACGTCTTCAAGAGTCATTTCCTGAGCAGAAGGTATACAAATTAATAGTTTATATTTATAATTCTCATATATTTTATTAATTTTTTACATTTAGTTTATGTATTTCTTTTTTCTTTAAATAAACAGGCTACTGCAAAGAAGAGAGTTGAGTCGGGCCACACATCGCACCTAGGCCAAATGGGCCATCATGGTTTTGTAGCTACATTTGTAAGTATATGTGTTCTTGTGAGTATATTTTTTATTTTAGTTAAAATGCAAGAAACTAATCTTTTTTATTTGTTTCAATGCAACAAAAGAATTATGGTTGATATCCTACGAAACATGAGATCGAGTACGCTACACATTTTGGATATCGGCATTTGAGCGAGTATATGTGAGATCATCTAGATGCATTTGTTAGTATTATTAAATTTTATATAATTATTTTATTTTTATGGATGTTTTAATTGTTTTACTTATTTATGTTTATTATATGTAATACAGGAGTATTATGGAGAGATAGATATGGATGAGGTGGAGAGACAGACATAGGAGGGACGATCTCGATCGTCACAGGATGCTCACACAGATACATCAGATCATGTTGATGATTGTGATGATGAAGATGAGGATGAGGATGATCATGATGATGATGATGATGATGATGACGACCATGATGATGACGACCATGATGATGATGATTAGGATTCTTGATATGACATTGGATATGTATTTAAATTGATATATATATATATATATATATATATATATATATATATATATATATATATATATATATATATATATATATATATATATATATATATATATATATATATATATATATATATATATATACTATAAATTATTCATTTCAGTTATGTTTTGAATTGTGTGTATGGTATTAAGTAATGAAAAGTTTTGTTCTATTGATTGTTATTATTGTTTATATTAAGCATGTGTTTTATTACTTTAATTATATAATTCATTCATATTTATGTCTGCTTGTGTGTATATAAAATGTATATATGCACATGTAGGTATATATCTATATGTGTAAGTGTGTCTATATATATGTATCTATGTATATATGTGCATGTATGTATGTGCATATGTATATGTGTATATGCATGTATCTACATGTGCATGTGTAAGTGTATATGTGTATGTATGTGCATGTACATGTGCATGTGTATGTGTGTATATGTATGTATGTATGTATGTGCATGTATATATGTGTAATATGTGTGTGTACATATGTGCATGTATATGTGTGTAATATGTGCGTGTATATGAATGTATGTACATATGTATATGTGTGTATGCATGTATGTGCATGTGCATGTGTAAGTGTATATGTGTATGTATGTGTATGTGCATGTGCATGTGTATGTGTGTATATGTATGTATGTGCATGCGCATGTGTAAGTGTATATGTGTGGATATGTGTATGTGCATGTGCATGTGTATGTGTGTGTATATGTATGTGCATGTATATGTGTAAGTGTATGTGTATATGTGCATGCGCATGTATATGTATATATGTATGTATGTGCATATGTGTGTGTATGTGTATATGTGTGTGTATGTATGTGCATATATATGTCCATATATGTGTATGTGTGTGTATATATACATATGTGCATATGTATGTGTATGTATATGCATGTGTATATGTATGAAACATGCATGTGTGTGTGGCTGCATTTCCATTTGCATCCATGTGCATGCATGTGAATGTGCATGCATGTGAATCTGCATGCATGTGAATGTGCATGCATGTGAATGTGCATGCATGTGAATGTGCATGCATGTGAATGTGCATGCATGTGAATGTGCATGCATGTGAATGTGCATGCATGTGGATGTGCATATACATGTATTTAAGTATATTTTAATGTGTGTATGTGTATGTATATATGCAATAATGCATGCATGCAAATCTTTTTATGTGGTTGTAGAAATGTTTGTGCATATGCATGTGTATGTGTGTGTATGTGTAAGTGTATGTGCACATGTATGTGTGTGTATATATGTGTGTGTATGTGCATGTGTATATGTGTATGTGTGAACGTGCATCTTCATAATGTATAAGTGTATATGTGCATATCAATAAGTCTGAGTATGCTAACTAATGAAAATAACACAATTCAAATGATATACAAAGAATGGAAATTGTACTTACAATAGTTAACCATATTTTTTGCTTGGTTGGCTTCTTGAATAACCTGCAATAAAGAGAGAGAGAGAGAGAGAGATAATTCAAAGAGAGAAAGAGGTAGAAATAGAGAAACAGAGACAGAGAAAGATAATAAGATAGAGATTAGACAAAACAACAATTCTGCAAGCGATTGTTTTAGCTCATAAGCGTAGTGTAATTATGAACATTGGAGACGCTTTATGCAATTTTATAGCAATGAAATTGTGTTGTGTTAACCATCGCTATGCGCCCATATTCCTTGTGGTGCATCTTCGATAGCTTGGGAAGGAGAATCCATCGTGTTGCATCACCATCTCAATACTTCACTAGTATCAGAGCATTCTGATGCAAAAGCTTTGTTGCTTTTATGCGAGGGAAGCAAGCACCCATCTACCCACCCAAGGCTTAGGATTAAGGCAGTGACCAAGGCATAGACGTTGGCATACCTTGTCATTTGACTCATCAAATTCATCATTGGTTGTGT
>CM035432.1:68252505-68265005 GCA_020310875.1 Ceratopteris richardii | reverse complement strand
TATTTAGGTGTTTATAAATACCATATGCTTTTGAGATAATTTGTTTTAAAGGGATAGTTATAGATTCAATTATATTTTCTCATCATTTAATAAAATTCTATGCTATTTTATAGATTTTGAGTTTTCTTGAAGTGATTATGTTTTTATGTTTTGAAGATATTGATTGAAATGATTGGTATGATTATATATATATATATATATATATATATATATATATATATATATATATATATATATATATATATATATATATTGTTGGAGTTAGACGTCTGCAGGAGCACGCGAACATCACAAGGAAGAAGAAGAAGCTTGGAACACAAACACACAATACTGAATGTATTACTAGAGAATGTACAAAGATAAGTAGCCCATTAGGGCAATAGGCGTATATACAAGCCGAGGGAAAAAAACCTCCTAAAGAGGGAAAAAAGTGCCCCGGCGGTCCTAGTGTGTTCACACACATCACTACCTAAATATATCAACAAATCCCCCCTGGGAGTGATGCGGTGAACAAGGAGCTGGCACTCATGTATAAGGAAGTGCCAAGCTATGTGGAAATCACTCCAGAAAAGGAAGTAAGCCCAAAGCTTTGCGGAAAGCTTCAAACTTCTCCCTAGGCAGAGCCTTCGTGAAAAGGTCTGCTATGTTCTCCTGCATGGGCACATATGCTAAGCTGATCTCCCCAGCAGAGAACCTCTCCCTGACATAGTGATAATGCACCTCAATGTGCTTAGTGCGAGCATGGAACACAGGGTTCCTCGCAACTCCCAATGCGCTCTGACTGTCAGTGAAGATGGTGGTGGCAGAAGTCTGGCCAACACCCAAATCAGCCATAAGGCGTTTGAGCCACACACACTCAACAGTCGCTATGAAAGCTGCCCTATACTCAGCCTCACAACTGGAAGTGGCCACAGTAGGTTGCTTCTTGCTCAACCAAGATATACATGAGCTACCAAGCATGAAGCAAAAACCACTGGTGGACACACGAGTGTCATAGCAACCAGCCCAATTTGAGTCAGAAATCCCCTTGGGATAAAACAACCCAAGTAGCCGAGTACCACTCAAGTAGCGAAAGATGCGCTTAACCGCCTTCCAATGCGTGACTCCTGGGCAATGCATAAACCTGCTCATCTGTGAGACAACAAACTAAATATCTGGCCGAGTAATGCATAAGTAAATCAAGCATCCAACAGCCTGCTGATAGAGAACAGCATCAAATGCATCTCCAGCATCATGAAGACTCAATCGTAAACCTGTCTCCATAGGAGTGGCAATAGGCTTACAGTCTTCAAGGCCAAAACACTGCAATAATGTGTCAATATATTTTGTTTGACACAAAGCCATTCCACCATCAATTTGCATAAATTGAATGCGCAAATAGTGATGCAAATGCCCCAAATCAAACATCTCAAATGAGGCATGCAAATCAGCCCTGAAATCAGCAATATGCTTCTCAATAGGACAAGTAAGCAGCATGTCATCAACATAGACAACAATGATCAGAAGCACATCATTAGCACGCTTAACATATAAGGTGCTTTCAGTTGGATTGTTCACAAAACCATGTGCAACCAGATAGGCATGTATCTTCTCATACCAAGCACGTGGTGCTTGCTTTAAACCATATAATGCCTTCTTTAACCTGCACACCTGGTTTTCATGCCCTTTCTGCACAAAGCCACATGGCTGAAAAACATACACTTCTTCATGCAAGTCACCATTCAAAAATGTTGTTTTAATGTCCAACTGATGTACATTCCAACCATGATGGGCTTCAAGTGCATGAACAGTAGTCATACGGCCTATAGGTGCAAAGGTCTCATAAAAATCAATGCCTCTTTCCTGTGCATAACCCTTTGCAACAAGCCTAGCCTTATACCTATCAACTGTACCATCAGGTTTACGCTTCAGTTTGTATACCCACTTAGTGCCAATGGCCTTCTTGCCAGGAGGCAAGTCACATAAAGACCATGTACCATTCTTCATTATAGCATCATATTTAGATTGCATGGCAGCCATCCAATTTTCTGAATTCTGTGCTTCATCAAAAGAAACAGGCTCATTCTCATGACAGAGACTAGACGCAGCCATAGCATAGCAATCTGATTCAAACGAGGAACTATGAGAGCCTGAACGAGTACGACATGACAAAGGTGCATCTTATTTGCTGTCACACAAAGTCTGCACCAGCCATTTTGGCATAGTTTTTGCCTGCTCAATATCAGCTCTCTCATCAACAAGTGCATCATGTAAATCTGCATCAGAAATAGAATGATCTGCATCATCATATGAAACCTGCAAAGGCTGAGAAGTTGCCTCATTAGGACCAGCACTAGACTGTCCACCTGTAAAAAGAGGCATCAACGTATCATACATGTCTTTGGAGTTAACAGATGTCTCCTTAGTACATGAAAGCAATGGCTGAATAACATCTTCCACAAAGACAACATCATGGCTAACCAGAATATGTTTAGTTTGTGTATGATACAGATGATAGCCTTTACTTTCAGAACTATACCCAACAAAAATACATTTTACTGCCTTATCATCCAATTTTCTGTGATGTTGTTCAGACACTAATGCATATGCCAAACAACCAAAAACACACAGATGAGCAACAAATGTCTTGCGGTCATGCCAAGCCTCATATGGAGTGATCGACTGTAGCGCTTTAGTGGGACACCTGTTCACTACATATGTTGCACACATGACAGCCTCAAGCCAGAAACTATGTGGTAAAGCCTGACTCTTGACCATGCACCTCACCATCTCCATGAGTGACCTGTTCTTTTGTTCAGCAACTCCATTCTGTTGAGGTGTATACGGCACTATACACTGGTGTTTTATCCCACGTTTAGCCAGAAATGCATTAAAATCAGAAGACATATATTCCCCCCCTCAATCAGAACGGAGGGTGCCCAATTTACATGCTGACAGATTTTCAGCCAAAACCAAAAACTGTTTGAAGCACAAAAACACTTCGGACTTTGCCTTCAATGGATATACCCATGCATGTCTGGAAAAATCATCAATGAAAGTCACGAAGTAAAGATAGTTTCCAAAAGAAGGTGTCTGCATAGGACCACAAACATCACTATGTACAAGCTGCAATTTCTGCGTAGCCCGAACTGAACCATCTTTTGGAAAGGAGGAATGCTGTATTTTGCCCAAAATACAGCCTTCACATACATGTTTTCCAGGTGCCTCAAGCTTGGGCAAAGAAGACACCATATCAGATTTCTGCAGGCGTAACAAACTAGCAAAATTCAGATGACCAAAGCGTGCATGCCAAAGCTTTGCATATGACATAGCCTGAGAATCATGAACTGCACATGCCGAATCATTCAGAGATCTTTCATAGTCTATGAGCTTATACAACCCATGACATAAAATGCCAGAAGCAATAATAACATCACCATTTGACAGATCATGAACTGTACATCTGTCATCAACAAATTTCACAACCAAGCCAATCTTCGCTAATGCAGAAACTGATAACAGATTCTTCTTGATCCCTGGCACAAATAAGGCATCTGACAAGGTGAAAGAACTACCATAACAGTAGTCAGAATGATCTTACCAACTCAAACTTTAGTTTGCATTTGTCAATGAATTTAAGCTTGAATTTGTTTTTTTCATATAATAACAGTTTGGAACTTAAATTTGAGTCTCCCCCAAGCTCTTTTTTAGTATAGGGACAAGCTCAAACTTAAATTAGAAGTTTCACCTTACGTTTGAGCACATCTCACTCCAAGTTGAATAAAGACTCATACCTAAGTCTAAAATTTGCTAACTCCAAGTTGAATAGAGACTCAAACTTAAATTCAAGCCTCTCTGAATCCAAGTTGAATAGAGACTCAAACTTAAATCGAGGCTCTCTAACTTAAAGTCGAATGGAATTGGACTTAAAGTTCAAGTCTATCTTACTCAAATTTTTTTGTTTCTTACTCCAATTTTAAAAGAGGTTCAAACTTAAGTTGACCTTCTTTGACTTGAAGTTCACTAAAGGCTCAAACATAAGTTCAAACTTCTATGAATCCAAGTTGAATAGATGCTCAAATGTAAGTTTAAGCCTCTCTCAATCCAAAGATGAAAATAGACTCAAACTTAAGCTCGAGCATCTCTAATTTCAAGTTGAATAGAAGCTTCAATTCAAGTTTAATTATTTTTTACTCAAAATTGAATACATGCTCAAACTTGAGTTCTAGCTTCACTACTTCAAGTTCAATAGATGTTCCACTTTAAATTTGAACTTATCTTATTCAAAGTTGAATAGAGGCTCAAACTTAAATTTGACTCCAAATTGAATACAAGCTCAAACTCCAAGTTGAAAAGAGGCTCAAAATCTCTCTGGCTCCAAGTTGAATGGAAGCTCAAACTTTAGTTCAAGCCTCTCTGACTCAATCTTAAGTTTGGGCTTCTCAAATTTGAAGTTGAATAGAGGCTCAAGCTTAGGTTAGATATTCTTTGATTCCAACTTAAATAGTTCAAGAATCTATAACTCTGAATTGAATAGAGGCTCAAACTTAAGTGAAAGCCTCTTTGACTCCAAGTTGAACACGCACTCAGTTTAAGTTCAAATCTCTTTGACTTAAGTTTGCAACTCTCAAACTTCACATTAGATAGAGGTTGAAACTTAGGTTTTCTAGTGTCAAATTGAATGGAATCTCAAGCTTAAGGTCAAAGCTCTCTCACTCCAACTCACATAGAGGTTGAAAACTAAATTTGACCCTTTCAATTTGCATATTGAATAGACACTCAAACTTAAGTTTGAGCCCCTCCGACTCCAAGTTCAATAGAGACTGAAACTTAAACTCCAACTTGAATTGACACCCAAACTTAAGTTCTAGCTTCAATGACTTCAATTTTTATAGAGGTTCCACTATAAGTTTGAACTTATCTTACTCAAATTTGAATAGATGCTCAAACTTAAGTTCGACTCCAAATTGAATACAGTCTCAAACTCCAAGTTAAATGGAGGTTCAAACTAAAATTTGAGCCTTTCTCGCTTCTACTTGAATGGAAGCTCAAACTTAAGTTCAAGCCTCTCTGACTCTCAAACTTAAGTTTGGGCTTGTCAAGTTTGAAGTTGAATAGAGGCTCCAACTTAAGTTTGAGCCTCTCTAACTTCAACTTGAATACAAGCTCAAACTTAAGTTCAAGCCTCTTTCACTCCAAATTGAATAGAGGTTCAAAATTAAGTTCAAGCTTCTTTGACTCCGAATTCAATAGTGCTCAAACTTAAGTTAGAGCTTCTCTGGTTCCAAGTTGATTAGAAGTTCAAACTTGAGTTCGACCCTCTCTGACTCCAAAGTCGAATAGAGGTTCCACTTTTAGTTCGAGTCTCTGCAACTACAAGTTGAATAGAGACTCAAACTTAACTTTGAGCATGTTTCACTCCAAGTTGAATTTAAGCTCAAACTTAAGTTCGAACCTCTATGACTCCCAAATGTAAGTTTAAGCCGATCCAAATCTAAGTTGAATGCAAACTCAAACTTAAGTTTGAACCTCTCTAACTCCCAACCTTAAGTTCAAGCCTATCTGAGTCTCAAATGTAAGTTTTAGCCTGTAACATTTGAAGGTAAATGTAAGCTAAAACTTAATTTCGAGCCTCTTTGGTTCCAATTTGAATACAGAGTTGGAGCCTCTCTCTTTCTAAGTTGAATAGAGGCTCAAATTTAAGTTCAAGCCTCTTTAAATCCAAATTGAATAGAGGCTCAAACTTAAGTAAAGGACTTTGTGACTCCAAGTTGAACGGATTCTTAAACTTAAGTTCAAGCCTCTTGAATTTCAAGTTGAATAGAGGTTCCACTTTAAGTTCGAGTCTCTTTGAGTCCTTGTTGAATAGAGGCTCAAACTTAAGTTTGAGCCTGTCTAGCTCCAAGTTGAAGAGAGAATCAAACTTAAGTTCGAGCTTCTTTGATTCCCAAACTTAAGTTTAAGCATGTTCAACTCAAAGCTTAATGGAGGTTCAAACTTAAGTTTAAACCTCTCCAACTTGAATAAAGGCGACACTCTATGGCTCCACGTTGAATAAAGGCTCAAACTTAAGTTTCAACTTTACTGATTCCAAATTGATTAGAGACCCAAACTTAAGGCTCGAATTAAATAAAGGCCAAAACTTAAATTCAAGCCTATCTAACTCCAAGTTACAAAGACGTTCCACCTTAAGTTTGAGTCCATATTACTCAAAGTTTAATAGAAACTTAAACTTAAGTTTACACCTCTTAGACTTCAAATATAGGTGAAACATAGTTTGCCTTTCTAACTCTAAGCTAAATATAGGTTCAAACTTAAGTTCGTACCTCTCTTACAACATTTATATAACTTCGAGCTTCCAATCAACTTAGACTATATATTGTGTGTGTGTGTGCATCTATATATATATATATATATATGTGTGTGTGTGTGTGTGTGTGTGTATGCATGTATGTATGTATGTATGTATGTATGTATGTATGTATGTATGTATGTATGTATGTATGTATGTATGTATGTATGTATGTATGTATGTATGTATGTATGTATGTATGTATGTATGTATGTATGTATATATATATATATATATATATATATATATATATATATATATATATATATATATATATATAGAGAGAGAGAGAGAGAGAGATGTGTGTGTGTATGTGTATGTGTGTGTGTATGTGTATATGTGTGTGTGTGTTTGTGTGTGTGTTTTAATTGTGTATGATGCCATGAGTTAACCCAACAAATAATGAGCTTAAAAACCTAGAAACGTAAAAACCTAAAAACAAATAAAAACCTCAAACTTAATAAAAACCTGAAAACCAATAAAAACCTCATATTTAACACAAACCTAGGAAAATCCAAAACCTAATAGAAAAATGAAAACTAAAGAAAAACATAAAATCTAACAAAACCTTAAACCTAATAAAACACCAAAGAACGATAAGAAAAACTAAAACCTATAAAAAAACCTAAAACTTTATAGAAAACTAAAACCTAGTAAAACCCTATAACTTAAAAAGAAACCTAAACATAAAAAATATAAATAAAAACCTAAAAGCTAAACAAAAGTAAAACTTGAAAAACTAAAACCTTAAAAAAACTTAAAGGCTCAAAAAAAACTAAAAACTAAAAGGAGAGTTAAAACCTTAAAAAAATATAAAAGTTATATGTGTGTGTATTGTGTGCTATATATATGTGCTTTGTGTATGTTCTGTATAAATATATATACATATGTGTGTGTATATAAGGTTGTATATATATATATATATATATATATATATATATATATATATATATATATATATATATATATATATATATATATATGTGTGTGTGTGTGTGTGTGTGTGTGTGTGTGTGTGTGTGTGTGTGTGTCTGTGTGTTGTGTGCTATATATATGTGCTTTGTGTATGTTGTGTATAAATATATATACATATGTGTGTGTATATAAGGTTATATATATATATATGTGTGTGTGTGTGTGTGTGTGTGTCTGTGTATTGTGTGCTATATATATGTGCTTTGTGTATGTTGTGTATAAATATATATACATATGTGTGTGTATTTAAGGTGTTATATATATATATATATATATATATACATATATATATATGTGTGTGTGTGTGTGTGTGTGTGTATATGTATGTTGTGTGTGTATGGTGTATATGTAGGTATATGCATGTGTATATATGAGCATGCATGTGCATGTGCATGTGCATGTGCATGTGCATGTGCATGTGCATGTGCATGTGCATGTGCATGTGCATGTGCATACATCTTCATTTGCATCCATGTGTATGTGCATGCATGTGAATATGCATGTGCATGTGGATAAGTATGTGTAAATGTTTGTATGAGTATGTGTATATGTAGTAATGCATGCATGCATGCATGTTCTTTCATGTGTTTGTAGATATGTTTGTTCATATGCATGTGTATGTGTGTGTATGTATATGTGTATGTGTATGTATAAGTGTATGTGCATGTATATGTGTATGTGTGTGTATATGTGTGAGCGTGCATGGTTAGATATATGTGTATGTGTGTATATGAATGAGTAAGTTTGAGTATGTTAATTCATGAAAATAAAACAATTTAAATGATATACAACCAACTAAAATTATACTTACAATAATTAGTCATATTTTATGCTTGGTGAAATTTTTGAATGACATGTAATAGAGAGAGAGAGAGGGAGAGAGAGAGAGAGAGAAAGAGATAGAGAGATCAAAAGATATTTAAAAAATGAGAAAGAGGGAGAGATATAGAAATTAAAAGAGATAGAGATAGAAAGAAGGAGAGAGAGAAAGAGAGACAATAATAGAGGGATTAGAAAAGAGAGAGATCCAGAAAGAGCTCGTAACCATAGCATAGAATGGTACATGTGAATGAACAACTGTACACGTGAATGGTTATACTACGAAAAGTCATTACCAATATTATGGATTTTTGCGCATTCACTTTTTTTGTATGGCATTTGTGTTGTTTAGATGGATGAATCTTGTCATACGCCCAGCGCGCTCTTGTAAGTAATTCACGGTGTGAACCGTTGCTTCAATGGAAAGTAATAGCATTGCACGGCATGGACACGGAGTTCGTGTAGATAATCATAACAACTTTGGAGTATCATGGATCATAGATTACAGTTTAGAGTTGTTTATGTCAGATATGCTCAATACTCCACCCTCAAGTGACCACAAATGATCCATGGTGCTCTAAGTTTTAAGGCCCCCATTATGAGGAGAAGCCATTGTGAGAGCTCGGACATTTGTGGAACCCTAATTTCTAATTTAGATGAGTTCTATGTGTGATTGTTGATGGATTTAATGGTACTTCCTCGAACATCATCCACCCCAATAGTGTTCCCCCTGGAAGTCACTTAACCAGCAATCTCTTCCCACTAATCTACACTCTTGTGGTGTTTAAGGAAAGGGAAAGACTAAGGTTCACGTCACCTTGAACATTTTTTGGGCCCTCAAAGCTTCATTCTTTTCTCTCAAAGCTAGATTTAAAGCATTTTTGGGGTGATTCTTGCAGCCATTTTGGAGTACTTTCATGCATAGTTCTTTTTAGACATATTTAAAAACATTAAGAAGATTGTTCTTTATACTTCTCTGACAACAAATATTCAGCTATTGGATAGTGCTTTTTCAAACACCCTAGTAAATTGATAGATTTCTTGAAATGTTTTCAGTTGTGGTGGGAGTAGCCACCACAAGTTTATGTAGGTTTTTGAGCCTAAAGAACAGATTTGAGAGACACTTGTAGGTGTTGTTGCCCAGTTTTTGTGTTGTAAATTTAGCCTTATTAGTGCCATTTTACTACACATATTGGTCGCATACACACTAGATATGTTTTTCATGGATACCACTTATGTATGTCCATGTGCTCATTGATATAGTGGTTACATTTTTGCATAAATATTTTGACATTGATATAGAGGTTCATGGTCAAGTTTTCTTAACTAGGAGACACCTAGATGTCAGTATCTCTTTGGTGATGCAAGGGGAAGACTCACCATAGGAAATGTATGCTAGTTGTTCATAGGTGCTCAATAAGCCTAGTTCGCTTCTTTCAATTACCTGAATCTATCTTGTGGGGTCAGTGATCCACTATGCATATTTTTATGTGAGTACTTGCAATTTTATGAGCTTTTGATACTAGTCATATTCTTGTTTTGCAGAGGTGACTCTGGAAAATTTTTTCCATGTTTTTTGTTTTTTCAACTATATAGTGGTCGATTTACTCCTTGACACACATTGGTGTGAGCACATATACTCTCACATAATCCTTTTTTATATCATTATTGTTCATTAATCCATTTTTCTAGGAATACACTATTGAATTTTTCCCAAAATCTAACACTTGATCATCCTTTTCTGTGCCTTCGTGGTTTCTAGACTCTTCAAGCTCTATTATCATTCTAATCAATTCTTTACCATAATGGCATCACATATCTCGGGCACGTCTAGTGTATTAGTATCTAATGTTAGTCTTGCTAGGAGGAGCTTTAACTTGCAAGGTACCATTTTGAGATACAACAATTTGATGGCACAAAATTTTCTCTATGGAAGAATCTAAAGATGTGTTGATTTAGAGGAGGCAATGGAAGGCGGTGAATGGAACATCAAAGAAGCCTGCTAACATGGATGAAGATTATTGGGATGATTTGGATGAAATGGCTAGGTCTACCATTCAATTGAACCTAGCAAATAATATTTACTTCACAGTATTGGAATTTGAGTGTGGAGAGGAGCTTTGGAAGAAGTTATGCAATACATATGAGAAAGAAACAACATCAAATAAAGTGTACTTAATAAAAGAGTTATATGATCTTTGCATGAAGCACACAGATAGTAAGGCCTATTCAAGAAAATTGGGACTTATTCATGATTTTTGGACAATTCTATGTTTCCCACACAAAATGAAAAATCAGAGAAGATAACACAGGTAAGTAGCCAGAACGAGAAAGATTTTCCATTCCACTACGAGATATATGGCCCAAACAATCATGCCAAATACAAGCCATAGGCTGTTCAGTAACAGCTAACAAGCATTCTTTCTGTGATACAAATAAAGGATAAAATGAGCCAACTTTGCTTCCTTTTGCAATAACCATATTGCCCTTTGATATGCAAAAGGACTAAGCATAGAAGACCACCTTGTAATTAAGGTCATCAAGTTGACCAATTGAGATCAAACTGCATGATAATTGACGTACATGGTGTACATTATGCATAGTTAAATTTGAACCATCAATGAACTGCACAACTATATCTCCAATCCCCACAACGTCGCACTGGTAAGAGTCACCAAATCTCACGGTACCAAGAGACTTTGTTACATAATTAGAGAACCATCCTCTATGTGGTGTCGCATGGAAAGAATCACCAAAATATAGCATCCACATATGGGAAAGAGAATCAACCATAAGAGCCTTAATTAGCATAGTACTATCAAGTGTCAACACATCTGCATCATTAGAAATAACATTAATTTCTTCAATCTTCAGAGTCGAAGTAGATGGTGTAGGTAACTGTTTAACATGCCCATCAACATTCTGTCCTTTACCTTTAGCATTCTTCAATGCATAACAATCTTTCTTCATGTGTCCTTTATTATGATAATGCCATTCGATATCCCTCTTCCTTGATTTTCTTCTACTCTTACTCCGTTGACCATTCTTTTCCTTGTTCTTGCTCTTGCCACGTTGCTGATTCTTTCCTTGGTAAGAATCACGAACATTATATGCATCTTCACTTTGAGTGCCAACCATAGATTTTCTATGAATCTCCTCAATCAAGAGTGCTCCATATATGTCATCATAGATCAGTTTACCACCAGGTGCACTATTGCTAATAGCTGTGCAAAATGTATCCCATCCTGATGGCAAGATGCACAACAACAACTTTGCTTTCATTTCATTATCCATATCCATTTTTTGAGTCTGTAACTGGGAGAACATAGCATCAAACTCATTTAGATGAGCAACAACACTATCTGTGTCCTTCATGCGAAGGTCATATAACTTTCTCATCAGATGCATTTTATTTGATGACGTCTCTTTTTCATATGTATTGCAGAAATTCTTCCAAAGCTCCTTTGCACTTTCAGAGTCTAATATTGTAAAGTAAACATTATCTGCCAGGTGTAATCGAATGGTAGACCTGACCATTTCATCTAACTCATCCCAATCATCTTCATCCATGTGAACAAGCTTCTTTGAGATTCCATTTACTGGCCTCCATTGCCTCCTTTGAATTAGCACATCTTTAATTTGATTCTTCCATAGAGCAAAGTTTGTGCCATCAAATTTTTAGACCTCAAAATGTTCTTTGCCCTGCAAGTTATAGATCCTCCTCAGAACACTGGCACTAGACCCTAATCCACCAAATGAGCTTGAGGCCTTTGATGCCATGATGGTAGACAACTGAATAGAATGATAGAGGACCTAGAAGAATCCAAACACCACTGAGGCTCAAAGAAGGATGATCAAGTGTCAGATTCTGGGAGAGAATTCAACAATCTTCCTAGAAAAATCAATTAATGAACAGTAATGACCAACCAAAAGGATTATATGAGAATAAATGTCCTCACACCAATAAGTGTATCAAGGAGTAAATCGACCACTGTATAGTTGACAAAACCAAAAAATATGGAGAAAATTTGGCAAAGTATCCTATGCAAAATGAGCATATGACTAGTCAAAATCTCATAAAACTACAAGTATTAACATGTTTACCTGCATAGTGAATGACTAACTGCATTGCATATAATCAGTTACCGGAAGGAAGCCAACTAGGCTTATCGAGCACCTATGGACAACATCATACATCTCCTATGGCGAGGCTAGGAGTAGTCTTCCACCTGCGTCATCAAAGAGTCCCGGAGATCTGGGTGTCTCTCAGTTAAGAAAACCTCACCATGACCTCATGACAGAAGCGTTTAAGACACAATTCCAACAAGGAAACACAACCAAAAATATTATTGGAGAGTTAGACAATCTAAGACTA
>CM035432.1:68207505-68247505 GCA_020310875.1 Ceratopteris richardii | reverse complement strand
GAAACCACACCAAACTGTACAGGATTATGCCATGCTATTTCGGACTCATTTACGACAGTTACCACCAGCACATGCTAATTTACCAGATGATGTTATCACACAGTGGTTCATCAATGGATTAAAGCCCCAATTGAAGCAGATTATGATTACACAGTGCGTGGGTGGAATGACTTTGAATGCTGTAATTGCTATGGCATTACAATTAGAAAATAAAGTGGGTGGATTCACTGAAGATCTAGAGTGGTTGAAAGCATCCGGGCAATCTAACGGGGATCCTTTGAAACAAATTTACTATACCAAATGCAAAAATCCAGGGCACAGCAGTTCAACATGTGCTCTAAACCAAATGTATTGTGCAATTTGCCTCACAAAAGACCACACTACGAAGACTTTCCCGTATAATGCCAAGGTACAGAACAGAGCAGCTATTAATGCCATCATTCAGGAACAAGGGCAATCGGCCAGCCATTATGTGCCACCACAGATGCGGAATACTCTGTACCAGGGATACAGGAATTATCGAGGTGGATGGTCAAATATCTTTGGACAAGCTCGGTGGAATGCAGGTTCATCAGGAGAAGGTACATCTCCCCCACTCCCTAAATGTCATTTTTGTGGTGAAATTGGGCATATCCGAAGGTTCTGCAAAGATGCAGCGGAGTATGACAAAAAGAAAAAAGAACGACAACATCCAATGGCAAATATGGTGTATATCTCACCAGTAGACACGCAAGCAGTAGTGGTCCAAACACGTTCCGGAAAGCAATTACAGCCAGCTACGGAGATCTTCGAACCAGGAATTTGTGAACAACAGAAGGCATTCACAAAGACAAGCAAGTGGGCTACGCAGGAGCAAACCGTATTCCCTGACCCAATCCTGATGACACAGCAAAGCATACCACCGAAAGTACTAGAAAGGCGAAATCTAACTCACACGGTACTGGAGTCCACACCAGAGACCATACCGAAAATAGCCAAAACTGATTCGGTGTGGGATGTTCTGTCTAAGGCATCAATTACATTGCCTTTGGGCCAATTATTGGCTTTGGTCCCGGGAGTGCGTCAACAGTTCCAACAGCAGGTCAATCCAAGATCCTCGAGTGCTCCCGCAACAGCCACAATCCAACCGGAATTGGAGCCAATGGTGGATCATATGATACCCCTGATTACGGTATGGTACAAAAACCACAAATTCACACAAGTCTTAATTGATGGCGGATTTGGTGTCAACATTGCAACAACAACATTTTGCAAACGGCTGGGGTTGATGCAAATTGAACCTGTTCAATTCTTTGTATGCATGGCTGATCAATCTCGAGTCCATTCGGTGGGCTTGGTACGAGATATTCCAATCACTCTACAAGGGTCTGTTTTCAAAATGACCTTTGTTGTGCTGGATTCACCCGAATCGAGCCTGGATTACAATCTGCTCTTTGGACGTCCTTGGCTAAAACAAGCTAAGGTAGTGCAAGACTGGTCAGCACATGAATTAGTCTTTAAAAATAATCATCAAAAATATGTTGTCCCATTGGATGACATGAAACCCTGTGACTTACATGCACGACCATATTTAGCGGAGCTTGTACACATGTTGGATGGTCTCTCCAATGATGAAGAGGAGACTTTCCTTAAAGCTAACAAGGATCTGATGGCACTTGGCACTGTAGATTTACAAACGGTGGTTGATAACTGGAGTTCGGCAGCCTGTACGGTGATACCACTGATCGGAGAGCACGAGTCGAGCACAGAACAGACTTTGGATGAATCGATGCTCCAACAATTACTCCAGTCCCGAGACGATTTGGAAAGGCCCCTGCAGTTTTATGTACCGGAAGATCAGCTGATCACCTGCAATTTAGGTGACCAAACCAACCCACGACCCATAAAAATAAAGGCCGGACTATCCGAGACATTCTAGGAGCAACTGTTGTAGCTATTTTGAGAGTTCGCTGATGTGTTTGCATGGGATTATAGGGACATGAAGGGGCTGGACCCGCGGATTTATCAACACAGAGTGGTGCTGAAACCGGATGAGACACCCATCAAACAACCCAGTTACAAGATGAATCCTAACTATGCAGCACAGGTTAAAGCCGAGCTTGATCGGTTGTTGAAGGTGGGATTTATTGTGCCTATTGAGCATGCAGAATGGATCTCTCCCATTGTTATAGTTCCAAAGAAAAACAAGCGGCTGCGGATATGCGTGGACTACTGAAAGCTCAATGCCGCAACCGTACCTGATCTGTTTTCGTTGTCGTTCCTGGATACCATGTTAGACGACGTGGCCGACAGGGAGATGTATTCCTTTCTAGATGGATACAGTGGTTACAATCAAGTCAGAATGGCAGAGCAGGACATACCCAAGACTGCATTTATTACCAATTGGGGTGTCTATGCGTGTACCGTAATGAGGTTTGGACTACGCAATGCTCCTAGTATGTTCCAACTCTACATGCAGGAAATTTTTTCCCCTTATCTCACCACATTTATGAGAGTGTATCTGGATGATTTTTCGTTATCCGATGATACATCAGCACACCTGTACCATTTACGGTGTTGCTTTTTGAAGTGTCGGGAATATTGCTTGTGCCTGAATCCGAATAAATTGGTATTCTCTGTTTCCTGTGGCAAGTTGCTCAGACACGTTATTTCAAAGCAAGGCATTCAAGTGGATCCAGATAAGGTGAAGGCCGTACTGGAGGCACCTGCTCCGAAGACACCCAAAGAAGTGATGCGATTTTTGGGCCAAATCTGGTGGCATGGGAGACATCTGCGTTGGCTTGCGCATCTGGCCATACCACTTAATCGATTGATAACCAGTAGCCCACGTCAGTTCGAATGGACCGAAGAGTATCAACTTTCTTTTGACCAGCTAAAATTCTTGTTAACTCAGGCTCCCATTTTACAAGCACCTAATTGGGAATTGCCATTTCATGTCTTTGTAGATGCATCCAACAGTGCCATTGGTAGCGTGCTGATGTAGCAGACGCATAAATGGTTTCATCCTGTATATTATGCGAGCCACAAATTGGCCCCGGCAGAGCGTAACTATTCAGTTACTGAACGCAAATGTCTTGGCTTAGTATATTTTGTGAAAAAATTTCGACATTATCTGTTGGGAAGACGCTTCACCTTCCATGTAGATCATGCAGCATTGGTGTATCTTGTGCGACAATAGCATTTGGGAGGACGGCTAGCACGCTGTGTCTTGCTCCTTCAAGAATTTGATTACTCCGTTGTACATCGACCAGGGTCAGCACGTGCTCTTGCTGACTTTCTATCTCGGTTGGATTCCGGTGAGCTTCCGGAGGGCGTTCATGACACAACACCAGCTATCTATGCAGCCTAGACAATACAGGATGCTCAACCGGCCTTACCAGTACCCTCCTCTGACTATGATACCTTGCTTCTGTTCTTGAGTAGTGGATGTCCGCCTGGTATGATTTCTTCGGCTGCTCGACGAAGACTAGCCACGTACAGTCGACGCTTTCGGTTGATTGTAGGACAACTATATTACATGGATGACTCAGGAGTACTACTCAGATGTGTCCCCCCACATGAAATCGCTTTAGTCATTACCATGGCCCATGCTGCCCCAATCGGAGGACATTTTGCGGTTGACCTAACTCACCCGAAAATTCTGCAGAGTGGATTGTGGTGGCCCACTATGTATCGTGACATCACCACATATGTACAACAGTGCGACGAGTGCCAATGTTCCAGTCAACCTTTACAACGATACTACTTTCTGCTTTAACCCGTTGTGCCTCTGGAACCTTTTCAGAAATGGGGTTTGGATTTCATAGGACCTATTACACCTCCGGCAACAGTCACCAATAACAAATATATATGCACAGATTACACAACTAGATGGTCCGAAGCATGGGCTCTACAATCAGCTACATCGGCTTCGGTTGTTAAATGCTTAATGAAGAATATCTTTTCGCGTTACGGGTTACCCTTGGAGATAGTAACTGATCAAGGTACGCACGTTGCAAATACATTAATGCAAGTGCTTACGAAAACATTCTAGATTGTGCATAAATTCAGTTCTTTCTATTACCCACCAGCAAATGGACTTGCTGAGAGTACCAACAAATCTCTCTTAAACATCTTGAAGAAACTAGTGTTGGATTGCCCCGAGAGATGGGACCAATTTATACCTGCTGTACTATGGGCTTATTGTACCACATACAAAGTGGCGATCGGAACAACTCCTTTTAAGTTGGCGTATGGATTAGAAGCAATTGCTCCTATGGAACTGGTGGTTCCCAATCTGTGTGTGGCCCTGGAACGGAAGCTCTTATCGGAAGAATCTTTTCCCTTTCGATTGGAGGCTTTACGGTCCTTGGATGAACAACGTCTGGAGAGTTTCCTGGTGATGCAAGAAGTGAAGTTGAGATAGGCCAAAACCCACGATCGTTTCCTCAAAACCCCTATGTTTATGATAAACCAATTAGTCCTCTTCTATAACGCTAAGTCTAATCAATTCGTCGGAAAATTTAAACTGCGCTGGTTTGGCCCATACCAATTGCTCAACAAGTGGGACCTGCAACTTTTTGGTTATCCACCTTAACTGGTCACCTTCTCCCTAAAGTGATTAATGGTTCGAAGCTTCGAGCCTACTATCCGCTGTTGGAACATCAAGCTTACACTATGCTTGAGGTGGATTTGATCTACATCAAAGGCTATCGCGTCGAAAGAATATCCGTTGGAGAGTTCTTTTTCATATGCTCATTTATTGTATTTTTTGAGAATATTTTGATGGCTCATTTACTGTTGTAAAAGCCTTGAGTTGTACACATGTAAAGGTACAAATATAGGGCCAAAATCCCACGAAATTTTGGTGGTTGAAGTTGCATTCAATCAAGCAATCAATCACCTAAAAGTAGATCAATCAAGATCTTCACTTTTCCTAGATTATAGGGAAGTGAATTGATTCCCTCCAACAACCATTCCCACCTTCATTTGAATTCAAATTCAAGTTGTAAAAGTCGTGGAACACTCCTAGAGGCTATATAAGGAGTTGAAATCACTTGTACATTACATGGAAGCAACATACATACACTTGTGACCATCATTGTCTTGCTCCTTCAATTTTCTGCATCATCTTCTTCGCCAACAGTAATCTTGCAGAGGCTACTGCTCTCTCCTCAGAGCTCCAAATTGAGTGCAAGAGGACTCAGTGGAAAGGTATCAGTGTCTAGTTTATGCCTGTAAATTTTCAAAGCATTTGGTTCAGCAGATTTGGAGAAATCTCAGTTTTTCTGCCTCGGGGTCAATCTCTACGTATTCTTGAAAAATAGGAAGTACCACCGGTGAATGTCGCATTCATTCCTATAGCATATTTTGCTTATTCCTTATACTTTTGTGCATTCCATACACTCAACCCTATGAGTATCACTCCCATAAAAGGATTTTTTCTAATTGTAATCACGCTGGTCGCTATGGGCATTTGAAGTTCATTGTCTCTTCCATAGATAGTAAGTTTTTTGAGCTAGTCGACCTGCGAACCTATCTGTTTTGTATCGACTCATTCTCCTTGATGCTCCAATGTACATAGTGTGTTTCTTTGCACTTATAGCATGCCTATAAGGTCTATTTGAGTCTCCAAAAGCTCAAGGGCTGGTCTTGTGCCGGTTGGCTTGACCAAACTTCATCGCTTCGAAACGCACTTTTCTACCTTCGACAAGCTTCTCCAAGTTCTTTCATCCGCCATCTACCAACTCATGAGGTGTCTTCGGTACTTTTACTCTTTTACACTTCCCACTCTTTTCCATCGCCTTTCTTTTCTAATCTCCGTGTTTCGGTTGACCAACTGACCGTAATCCTTCCGTTTTCTTATCTCACCATGATTAATAGCCGCCTCTGTGTTGTTGCGTCTATTAATACATGCATGTCGCCATTATGTCGTTATATTTCCAATACTGCGTTATGATTAGGGTTCTTGCCGCCTGATTTTTTCTCATGTTTCTACTTAATCTTGCTCTTCTCGTTGTTAGTCGCTATTGTGTCTTTGTGTGTTTGTCCCTTGTGTGCTCTGTGTTTTCGCTTGTCTCTGAGTGCACCATGGAAGCTCTTGCGAACATAGTAACCTTCCGTGCGGGTCTCACTCCGGATGTGAGTGAGTACTTGCGTGCTCGGGGACTATTGGCCTTCGCTGAATTGCCTTGGCATTCAGTGGAGTGTCATCCCTTTCATGCACAGATTATCTCTACCATAGTCACCACGCCTGCTACAGAGCAGTGCTAGCCCTTAACGTGCTTAAACCCCCGTGTAGTCATTACACTAAACACGGTTGCTGAGGGATTCCGTCTCCCTCAGGAAGGTTTGGTCGATGGACCACTCCTTCCCCTAGCGACCATGAAGGAATTATTTCCCCGGCACTCATCTAATGAGTTTGCCATTCTCTGTCGGCCCGAGCCAGAGCGCACCGCGCTGCAATTCCTTGTAGCAGCCTTAAACATGCAAAAATGTATGTATGGCATTTCCAAGCCTTTTTACTCGATGATTGATACTACCTCACGAGAACCCGTCAATTTCACATCCTTTTTCTTCCGGCGCATTCACCATGAATGCTTAGCAGTTACCAAACAATTAGCAAAGCATGAGATGCCTCGTACCCGATTACCCCATCTTCTTACCCTTCTCCTTCCGGTGATACAAGCCGCACAACCCCCTCCAACCAATACTATTCTGTTATACGAGGAATCTACACAGATGCTGGAGGATGATGATGATGAAGATTTACTACATTTCTTCCAACAAAAACACAGACGAATTAGCCCATCGCAAAGCCAGGTGCAGGGTTCCACCACGGTTCAAGACGTTGAAGTCTTCCATGACACCGCTACTTCCTTACAGGTAGAATCTGTCCCGCCTTCTCCTAGTCAGCAGCCCAAAAAAGACGTTATTATGGAAGACGTAGCTGAAGTCTCACAGTGGGAGGAATCTCATCAACTGGATGTTGAGGCTGTGAAGGAGTCAGTGGAAGCTACTGTTGTTACAGAATGTCAATCTCCTTCTTCACCAACCGCAGACGCCCAAGCAGATGTAGTCAATCCATCGACTGGTAATGAAGAGGCAGTTACCACCCTGTCGGTACCCCAAAATGAGACTGGAATAGTTTTAGTTCTGACTTCTCTTATCCCTCTACCTCCTCCAACCATCATTCTTGATGCTGTTGAAGTTTCTCGTGCTGCGCCTTCAACTGCCCTTCATGAGGCATCAACCAATATCGTATCCTCTCCCGACTAGTCTCCACCATCATCACCTCACCTTCTCGCTGCCTCATCGTCACAACCTCCTCCTTCTCTTCCTCCAACCATAATGTTCACTGAATTGGCATCCATGGGCCAACTCCTCATCCAATTCTCTCAGCAATCGCCTTACCAGATGAAGATGGCCACTCAGACAATTCAACAGGAGTTGCAGCACAAGGTTGACCTTCTAGAAGCAGACATAAAGAACAGTTAGCAGAAAAAGACAATATCATTGCCAATGGGACACCGCAATTACCGACTTGAAGCAAGAAGTTTAGACAAGACAGATGCTATGACCTCCTTAGGCAATGAGCTCCACAGTACGCGGGATGCATACAGTGTCTTAGAAGAGGCCTCGCAGTCACTTGCTGCCAATGTGCTTAAAGAAGAAGCTTAACTGCATAATGTCACTGAGAGATTGTTCCAGAGAGATCAAGAGTTTACTGAAGAGATTGCCAAGACCCTCCAGTTGAAGAAAGAACTTGCAGGTGTGCAAAAGGAGAGAGAAGACTTTTACAAGACGATGCAGTTTCAAGTTCAGGAACTTGAAAGAAGAGAAAAACAGTTAGGAGTTTAGGCAGACACGCTCTCGCGCATTGATGCAGACATAGCGGAAATGAAGCTGTGACGAGACACTGCTCTGGCCAACGAATTTTATTTACAGAGAATCCTTTTTGCAAACGCAGACGGAATTACTGATCAGTCAAGTCATAGCTGCCAATTTTGTTAGGACTGATGCACAACTTATAGAACCTACAATTTTGAAAGATATGCTAGATTCTCTAAAGCAGAAGATTACACGTACCTTCAAATTAGCTCGCACTATGTATATTCAGGGCATTATAGATGAACCTTAGCTGTGTAATTATTAATTTTGGGTTCGAGTCCACCGTGCGTGCCAGTGTAAGCCATCGGAAAGGAACTCATAAATTTTGTAATATATATTCTGAAAAGTCTCACGCATGATGTAAACGCGTAGCGCAAAGTTGTAACCTTTGGAGAGATTAATAAAAGAGTCGCGTGAAGCAGAAGGTGTAGTCGTCCGACTGTTTGTCTGGGCGAGAGCCGGAAGCGAAGCGCTATTGCCAAAACTCTATGTAATCTGAGTCTGTTGTCAATTCTGTTGATTAAGTTTAATAATTAAGTGAAGTTCAATGAAGTATTAATTAAATTGATTAACATGATAAGTGAAGAAGTTATACAGTAATTGTTTGGTGTGGAAGTGTACCGAAGAACGCATTCGAAATAGTACTGGGAAGATAATCCGATTTAGTGTGTTAATTCAGTGAAGTAGTATACTCTTAATCTGTAGATTTGGGAAAATACAAATAGGGCCTCTGTTTACAGACCCCTAACCATCCCAAGAACACAGACTTGAATTAAACTTTAAACAGATAACTTAATCCGAAGTTTAAGTTTAACAAACTTCTAATCAACTTGGAACCAGAGAGGCTCTAACTTAAGTTTGAGCCTCTATTGAATTTGGAGTTAAAAAGGCTTGAGCTTAAGTTTAAGCTTGTATTCAAGTTGAAGTCAGAGAGGCTCAAACTTAAGTTTGAGCCTCTATTCAACTTCAAACTTGACAAGCCCAAACTTAAGTTTGAGAGTCAGAGAGGCTTGAACTTAAGTTTGAGCTTCCATTCAACTAGAAGCCAGAAAGGCTTAAATTTTTGTTTGAGCCTCCATTTAACTTGGAGTTTGAGCATGTATTCAATTTGGAGTTGAACTTAACTTTGAGCATCTATTCAACTTTGAGTAAGATAATTTCAAACTTATAGTGGAACCTCTATAAAAGTTGAAGTCATTGAAGCTGGAACTTAAGTTTGGGTGTCAATTCAAGTTGGAGTTTACGTTTGAGTCTCTATTGAACTTGGAGTCGGAGAGGCTCAAAGTTACATTTGAGTGTCTATTCAATGTGCAATTTGAAAGGGTCGAACTTAATTTTCAACCTCTATTTGAGTTGAAGTGAGCGAGCTTTGAACTTAAGTTTGAAGTGAGCGAGCTTTGAAGTGAGCGAGCTTTGAAGTGAGCGAGCTTTCAACCTTTATCTAATGTGAAGTCTGAGAGGTGCAAACTTAAGTCAAAGAGATTTGAACTTAAACTAGAACCTCTATTCAATTTTAAGTTCGAGCGAGTGTTCAATTTGGAGTCAAAGAGGCTTTAACTTAAGTTTGAGCCTCTATTCAATTCAAAGTTATAGATTCTTGAACCTAATTTTGAGCCTCTATTCAACTTAGAGTGAGAGAGGCTCAAACTTAAGTTTGTTTCTCTATTCAAATTGGAATCAAAGAGGCTAGAAATCAAGTTTGGGCTTGCATTTACCTTCCAATCTTACACGCTAAAACTTACGTTCAAGAGTCAGACATGCTTAAATTTAAGTTTGGGAGTTAGAGAGGTTCAAACTTAAGTTTGAGTTTCCATTCAACTTAGATTTAGATCAGCTTAAACTTAAGTTTGGGAGTCATAGAGGTTCAAACTTAAGTTTGAGCTTCAATTCAACTTGGAGTGAAACATGCTCAAAGTTAATTTTGTGTCTGTTTTCAACTTATAGTTATGGAGGCTCGAAGTAGAAGTGGAACTTGTATTCAACTTTGGAGCCAGAGAGGCTTTAACCCAAGTTTGAACCAACTTGGAGTTAGAGAGAATCAAACTTAAATTTGAGCCTTTGGAGTGAGAAGTGCTCAAACTTAAGGTGAAACTTCTAGTTTAAGTTTGAGCTTGTCCCTATACTAAAAAAGAGCTTGGGGGAGACTCAAACTTAAGTTCCAAACTGTTATTATATGACAAAAACAAATTCAAACTTAAGTTAATTGACAAATGCAAACTAAAGTTTGAGTTTTCAATCATTTGAGTTCAAGATGCTGAAACTTAAGTTCAACCCTCTTTGACTCCAAATTGAATGGAGGTTCAAACTTAAGTTCAAATTTTATAAGAGGCTAAAATTTAAGTTGTTGTTTGTTAGCATAGTTGTGAGAGAGGTTCGAACTTAAGTTTGAACTTTTATTCAACTTGGAGTTACTTGGATTTAGAGAGGCTTTGATTGAAGTTTGAACCTTTATTCAACTTGGAGTCAGATCAGAAGAAACTTAAGTCTGGACATCTATTCAAGTTGGAACAAAAGTTTGAACTTAAGTTTGAGCCCTCAT
The DNA here is from genome assembly GCA_020310875.1 of Ceratopteris richardii. Classification (NCBI taxonomy): domain Eukaryota; kingdom Viridiplantae; phylum Streptophyta; class Polypodiopsida; order Polypodiales; family Pteridaceae; genus Ceratopteris; species Ceratopteris richardii. Next base: position 68,237,097 of record CM035432.1, on the reverse strand, counting down.
TCAATTTGGAGTCATACAGGCTCAAATTTAATTTTGATCCTCTATTCAACTTGGAATAAGAGAAGCCCAAATTTAAGTTTGAGCCTCTATTCAACTTGGAGTTAGACAAAATCAAACTTAAAATTGGGTCTCTATTCCATTTGGAATCAGACACATTCAAACTTAAGTTTGAGCCTCTACTCAGCTTGGAGTGAGAGAACCTCAAACTTAAGTTTGAGCCTCTATTCAAGTTATAATAAGATATGCTCAAACTTAAGGTGGAACCTGTTGCCTAATGCACTTTATCATCACATGGATATGTTAAAGGAGGAAATTTTATATGAAAAAGCAACACAATTTAGTATCACATGTGAAAATAAAAGTTATCCATTCAAGGAATTACCTAGAACACTATATTTGCAACTTGAAAATTGTGGTTTAGAAAATAAGAATCAGTACATATTTGCATACTTGTCTTTGTTAGTTGCTAATGGGATATTTGATATGGTGCAACTTGTATTCCTTATGGTTGGACATGCACATGAAGATATTGATGCTTTATTTAGTTACTTTTCAAGAAATCTCAAAAAATAATCAATTTTCAGTTTCCACATCTTATGAGAAATTTCAATGAATGTTGCAGCATGCATCCGACACCTTTTCTTATACAAAGAGTACAATATTTTAAAATTTTTGTCAAAGGGTGCTTAAATGATAGAGTTGATAGTCTTATTGGGCATTCAAAACCATTGCAATTCAAATTCTACATGAGTCAAGGGATACCCTTGATGCAATATAAATTGCATCCAAAACATATTGATTGGTTACTTGCAAATGGTATAGAGTTATGGAAGAGAAATGAAGATGGCATATCGAAGCTTCCTAAAGGAGTTCCAAAATTATTGCCGCCTAGTGAGTATGTAAAGGATAATGAAAGGGTCATAGAAGGACTCCTTAGATATGTTAATTGGTGGAAAATGCACCTCGAAGAGAAGGGGGATAAGTCAAATTATGGCAAGTGTAGGTTTTGAAATCTCAAATAATAAGGAAGGATATTTTTTATTATGAGTTTTGGCCAAAAAGTGGGTGCAAAGCATTTGGATCTTCAAATCTAGTGCAAGTTAATACATTTGATGATGAAGATATAGATGAAAATGATGTACACTTTTATGGTCCATTATGTAACAAACCAGCAAAAGAATTCCATCCATGTGTTGATGTGAGAAATGGAGACTTCGTCCTCATAGAACCATGTGATGTAATGTACCCTCTCTGGCTTGGCATGGCAGAAACCGAAGTTAATCAAACTAGATAATCACAAACATATCTTAAGGTACACATACAATATTGGATACCTGTTTCAAAAGGACAAACATCAGTAATGAAGAACTATATAGAGATTTTTGGACAAAATATTCGAGAGAAAATATTTCCGATCCTCGATGTTGGGAGAATACTTCTTCCATTCTTTGGGCTTGGACACTAAAGGTGTGCACAAACCAAATAAAACCAAACCTCCAACACCATTGATATTGAAGGTAAAACAAAGATAAGGGAAAGGAAATGAAGTATTCAAACATTTGAGCTACATCTCAAATGAAGATGATTGTAGTGTGTAATTCAATTATAATATCTTATATGATATTGATCATATTAGATCATTATTGTTTTTAATGTATCCATGATACCATTTTGCATAACTATGTTCTAATTTGAAAATTATTTCTAAGTTATTATTATTGTAATACTTCACGGTGAAGTTTTGATTCTTTGCAACACCCTTATCTCATCGATATTGCTCAAATATTGGTAGTTCTCTTTAGTGTAATATGTGGAATGTTAGAAGGGACTAAATCCTCCCAAGTTTGAGTTTTCTTTGGCTTTACTGACGTTTTATGCTGCAGGAATTAATGTCGACTAGATGGCTCTCCATTAGCACCAATGTTGTTGAATAGAAAGTGAGAGTATTGACTACATTCAATAAGATGGATTGTTATCATGTATTAAATTCATTCCAATGTTCCTAAACACCATACAATTGTGAGATCATTGAATGAAATGGATAGTTAACCATACATTAAGTTTATTTAGGTGTTTATAAATACCATATGCTTTTGAGATAATTTGCTTTAAAGGGATAGTTATAGATTCAATTATATTTTCTCATCATTTAATAAAACTCTATGCTATTTATAGATTTTGAGTTTTCTTGAAGTGATTATGTTCTTATGTTTTGAAGATATTGATTCAAATGATATATATATATATATATATATATATATATATATATATATATATATATATATATATATATATATATATATATATATATATATATATATATATATATATATATATATATATATATATATGTGTGTGTGTGTGTGTGTGTGTGTGTGTGTGTGTGTGTGTTTTCTTATTTATAATATCAATATTTAATATTTCTAAATATCCAGAGTTCTCTCAAAAAAGGTATATCTTTATAATTTGAAGATACTTAATTAGATGATTGGTATGGTTATATACATATACAGGTATGGTAATCTCTCAAAATAGGTGTATCTTTATACTTAATTAAATGATTGGCATTGTTATACACATATATACACACACATTGCACACACGCATGTGCGTGCATACACACACACATACACACACACATACACACACATATGTGTGTGTGTTGAATACAATATTTAATATTAACTTTACTTTTAATTGATTTCATTTATTATATTTTTATCTAATTTTTAATATGTTTAAAGAACTAAGATAATCAATTTGCATATTCATAATAAGGTCAATCTTCTTTTTTTTGGAAGTTTGATTGATGAAGTATTATTTAATTTTATAATATGATCAATGCATTGTCAATATGGAAAGCAAACTAGAAATGTGCATAGAACACACATTGAGTCTTCAATTCAGCCTTTAGATCCAGTTCATACAAATGTGTGTGGTCCTATGATTGAATAGTTCTATTCATCCTCTCAGCTACACCATTCTGTATTGGGGTATAAGGAGCTGTAAACTCTCTACGAATCCCTCTAGACTGACAGAAAAGGTTTAATTCATGTGAGGTATACTCACCCCCATTATCTGAACGTAAAGCCTTAAGCCTAGTTCCTTTTTCAGTCTCAACTGAAGCAAGCCATTTTCTTAAAGTAGGAAATACCTCATCCTTCGATTTGATAGGATATACCCAGACTTTTCTAGTAGAGTCATCTATGAAAATGACAAAGTAAAGAGAACCACCTAAGGACCTAGTGGGCATAGGACCACACACATCTATATGAACAAGATCTAAAGGCTAAATTGAAGACTCGGTGTGCATTCTATGCACATTTCTGGTTTGCTTTCCATATTCACAATGCACATAAAATGAAAAATCAGAGAAGATAACACAGATAAGTAGCCAGAACGAGAAAAATTTTCCATTTCACTACAAGATATATGGCCCAAACGACCATGCCAAATACAAGCCATAGGTTGTTCAGTAATAGCTAACAAGTGTTCTTTCTGTGATACAAATAAAGGCTAAAGTGAGCCAAATTTGCTTCCTTTTGCAATAACCATATTGCCCTTTGATATACAAAAGGACTGAGCATAGAAGACCACCTTGTAACCAAGGTCATCAAGTTGACCAACTAACATCAAACTACGTGATAATTGAGGTACATGGCGTACATTATGCATAGTAAATTTTGAACCATCAATGAACTACACAACCACATCTCCAATCCCCACAACATCACACTAGTAAGACACCAAGTCTCACGATACCAAGAGACTTTGCTGCATAATTAGAGAACCATTCTCTGTGTGGTATCACATGGAAAGAAGCACCAGAATCTAGCAACCACGTGTGAGAAAGAGAATCTGCCATGAGAGCCTCATTTGGCACAATACTATCAAGTGTCAACACATCAACATCATCAGAAATAGCATTAATTTCTTCAACCTTCACAATCGAAGTAGATGGTGCAGGTAACTGTTCAACATGCTCATCAACATTCTGTCCTTTACCTTTAGCATTCTTTAATGCATAATAGTCTTTCTTCATATGTCCTTTCTTATGGCATAATGGCATTCGATATCCCTCTTCCTTGATTTACTTCTACTCTTATTCTGTTGACCATTCTTTACCTTGTTCTTGCTCCTGCCTCATTGATGATTCTTTCCTTGGTAAGAATCATGAATATTATATGCATCTCCACTCTGAGTGCCAACCATAGATTTTCTACGAATCTCCTCACTCAAGAGTGCTCCACATATGTCATCATAGACAAGTTTACCACCATGTGCGCTATTGCTAATAGCTATGCAAAACGTATCCCATGATGATGGCAGGGTGCATAACAACAATACTGCTTTCATTTCATTATCCATATCCATTTTCTGAGCCTATAACTGGGAGAATATAGCATCAAACTCATTTAGATGAGCAGCAACACTATCTGTGTCCTTCATACGAAGGTCATATAATTTTCCCATCAGATGCACTTTATTTGATGCCGTCTCTTTTTCATATGTATTGCATAAATTCTTCCAAAGCTCCTCTTCACTTTCACAATCTAATACTGTAAAGTAAACATTATCTGCTAGGTGCAAGTGAATGGTAAACCTGGCCATTTCATCTAATTCATCCCAATCATCTTCATCCATGTTAGCAAGCTTATTTGAAATTCCATTTACTGGATTCCATTGCCTCCTTTGAATCAGCACATGTTTAATTTGATTCTTCCATAGAGAAAAGTTTGTGCCATCAAATTTTCGAATCTCAAAATGGTCTTTGCCGTGTAAGTTATAGCTCGTCCTCGGAACATTGGCACTAGACCCTGATCCACCAGAAGTGCCTGAGACATCTAATGCCATGATGGTGGAGAACTAAATGGAATGATAATGGAGCTAGAAGAGTCCAAACACCAACGAATAAGTGTGTCAAGGAGTAAATCAACCACTATATAGTTGACTAAACCAGAAATCTGGAAAAAAAATTCTAGAGTATTCTCTGCAAAATGAGCATATGACCAGTGTCAAAATATCATAAAATTGCAAGTATTGACATGTTTACCTGCATAATGAATCATTGACTCCACTCCATATAATCAATTACCCAATAGAAGCCAACTAGGCTTATTGAGAACCTATGAACAACTATCATACATCTCCTATGGCGAGACTGGGTAAGCCTTCCACCTACATCACTGAAGAGACCCCGACATGTAGGTGTCTCCTATTGAGACTTCCATGCTCCACCCTTTTGTCCCTAGTCCACTTTCATTCTCATGCAAGCACATATATCCCACATGCAAGGAAATTCTCCCAAACTCCATATAAGCAAGGCCTCCCTTCACTCCAACACAAGCCATTCCACTCTAGCTCATTGCCAAGAGTGTGCATCCTCTCCTCATGGAGTCACCATGCTCATAGAGCATCTATTGTAAGTTATTTCCATTTCTATTTTAATTCATTCATCATGTTTTGTTATCTTTTGTTCCTTCCTCCTTAGCTTGTTAGATATGTGCATGTGAGTAGAGTAGGAGTAGTCCTTTTTCATTTCAACATGGTATTAGAGCATAGGTTCATTTTCTCTTTGAGTTTATGTTCTCATTCTTGTTATCTTATTCATTAGCATGTATGTCACTCTTAATCCCTCCCTCCCTCCCATATCCCATATGCATAATAAAAGTGCTTCTAAGCACTATCATTCTTGTTGTTTTTCCCTTAAGGACAATAGTCAATACACTGTTTTCTTTTATCATAATCATTTTTCTTATCAGTTATTAGTATTCTGTGGTGGTAGAATAACGTTCTTTAGTACCACTATCTGTAATAAACAGTGCTTATCAGCACTTCAAATATGCTCATAGATAGTAGATGCTAGAAGAGTGTGAAGATCGATTGAGGAGAGATGAATAGAATCATCTTGGATGTTCAACCATGGAGACCAAGGGCAGAAATCTAAAGCCAAACTCAAGGAGTTCACATGTGACCTCGAGCTTCACCACTATCACAAACAGGAAATCAAGTCACAACAACGACAAGTGCAGACCACTCAAAAGTGGAAAAATAACCACTGGAATGCCTCTTCATGCCATTCCCCACTCAGCGCAGACTCTCTACGTAGCTCTATCCATAAGCGGTTTTGAAGGATTGGTCACTTCACAACTCATTCGCTAAAGAACAAATGTGTGTAGCAGCGAAGAATATGCACACCTCATTGTGTGTAGAACCGTGATCCAAACTCTGCTATTACATTTTTCCTCAGAGGGAAGTAGTAAACACCCAACGCAGAGTTCTACCTTGTCTCAAGTAATGCATACTTGTGTAAGATGCAATGTAATGCAGGCGAATGATCTCATTTGGGACACTCGGTTGGGCTGTGCGAGATTATTTGAAACAAATTCTCACCTAGCTGACAACGGAGAGAGGTCCAATTGCTCAACGTCAACAGAAGGCCATCGAAAGCTTTTGCCCCCTCTCAGATAGAAAAGAAGCACAGAGATAGAGTGTCGACCAGATTCAATCGTGGTAGTACCTAATGTCTTTGTGCTATTCATGAAGCTATTCCGTCCCACTTACTGCATGGTTCTGTGTTCTCCTACTACCTACAACTGTGCGCATAGACGTAGAAGAAGATGGACTGCTAGCTACTCTTGAACTCTCATTGGTGAACGCCAAAATAATGAACTAATGTGTGACTTGACTACAAATTCTTTGAATGGGGACCCTGTTCCCTTCATCCTCTTGGCTGGATAAATTTCAGCCATGAATTTGCAGGGCAAAGACTGGAGTTCTACGTAAGCTATGATGTCATGCGATGAGTTGTACCATTCAATGAATATGACGCTGAAGACATGGAAGCGACGTTTTTCTTTAAGGTTGCATCCGATGTTCATTTGTCATTCATAAATTGAAAATATGCTTTGACATTGTGTCTCAAGGAGAATAAGGGAGGAGTCCACAAATTGCATAGCACAAATCCTTTATTTTGAGTAATGTCTTTTTTCAACACTCTCTTTGTAATGGGATTAGACACCACCATGAGTAGTACTCAACGGTAGGACCTTCCCAATGCCATAAATTATTGAAGCTATGAATATTGCCTACATATTATAGAGATTTCACTAAAGTGAAGATGTATTAACATTTTCCAAATCATATCAAGCCCCATGTAAAGGGACTAGACACTCCTCTTTAAAAGAGTAAAACCTTCTCTATGGCTTGAACAAATGACACTCAAAGCCAACTACAAGGCCATGAAACTCACAAGACAAAGGCTACACCAACAACAAAAGTCCCAAGAAAAGAAAAATGATCAAAAGGTGGCAAATGGTTCCATAAGCACTACCTAACCCTCTTTATCAAATGTAAAAGGGTTTATGCAAAAAAACGTAACCGCTATATCAATGACTGGACGTACATAAGTGGTATCCATAGAAGCATACATGTTCTGTATGTGCTCAATATATGCAATAAAATGACACTAAAAGGTTGAATGAATTACCCAAAAACTAGCCAACAACACCTGCAAGTTTCTCTCAACTCTAATGTTTTGGGCTCAAAAAACCTGCATAACTTTGCAGCAGCTCCTCCCACCAAAACTGAAAAGCTTTCAAGAAACCTGTAGTTTTACGAGCATGGCTGAAAACACAGCCCCAAAGATTGATATTGATTGTTGAAGGAGTACAAAGAACACTCTTCTTGATGTTCTTGGACCTGTGTGAAGAGAACTATGTGCGAAAGTACTCCAAAATGGCTCCAAAAAACACCCCAAAAATGCTTCAAAAATAGGCTTTGAAAGCAAAGAATGAAGCTTTGAGGGACGAAAACATGTTCAAGGTAATGTTAAGCTTAGTCTTTCCCCTTCTTCAGACACCAAAAGAGTGTACTTCGTGGCAAGAGATTGCCACGGTTAAGCGAGCTCCGAGGGGAACAGTATAACTCAACCTGATATTCAATTTTCTTTCTCTCAGATGAGTAGGATTATGCATTATCTAGGTGTTAAGCATTGGTAGGCAATTAAGCGCATCTTTCGCTACTTGAGTGGTACCCGACTACTTGGATTGTTTATCCTAAGGGGAGATCATTACTGCTAGATTTACATGCTTTTTGTTATGACACTCATGTGTCCACCAATAGTTTTTCTTCATGCTTGGTAGTTCATGCATATCTTGGTTGAACAAGAAGTAACCTACTGTGGCCACTTCTAGTTGTGAGGATGAGTATAGGAAAGCTTTCACAACGACTGTTAAGTGTTTGTGGCTCAGAGGCCTTTTGGCAGATTTGGCATTTGTTCAGTCTTCTGCCACCACCATCTTCACTCATAGTTTGAGCACATTGGAAGTTGTGAGGAACCTAGTGTTCCATGCTCGAACAAAGCACATTGAGGTGCACTATTATTATGTCAAGGAGAGGTTCTCAGTTGGAGAGATCAATTTGGCTTATGTTCCCACACATGATAATGTTATAGACCTTTTCACAAAGTCTCTTCGTAGGGAGAAGTTTGAACTTTTTCGCAAAGCTTTGGGCTTACTTCCATTTCTGGATTGATCTCTTTCCACATAGCTTGGAACTTCCTTATATATGAGTGCCAACTCTTCTTCACCACATCACTTCTAGAGGGGATTTGTTGATATATATTGATAGTTATGTGTGTGAACACACTAAGGACTACCGGGACACTTTTTTTCCTCTTTAGGAGATTTTTTTCCCCTAGCATGTATACATGGCTATAACCCTAATGGGTCATGAATTTCTTGTACATTCACTTGGTAATACCTTCTATATTGTGTTGTGCTCCAAGCTTCTTATGGCAAATATTTATGAAAGTCTTGTGGAGTTAGAAAATGAACACATGAACCATGAAGAAAACAAATATGTGCTATCTCGCAATATTTTTGCATCATAAGCTCAAAGTCAACCCTAATGAGCATTACAAAAAACATGAAATCTATCATCATATTTACGCAAACAACACAAGGAAGAAGAAGACGCTTGGAGCACAACACACAATACTGAATGTATTACCACTAGAATGTACAAAGATATGTAACCCATTACGGACTTAGGCATATATACAAGGCAAGGGAAAAAACCTCAGAAAAAAGTGCGTCGACGATCTTAGAGTGCTCACACACATCACTACCTAAATTATCAACAAATCCCCTCTGGGAGTGATGCGGTGAAGAAGGAGCTAGCACTCATGTATAAGGAAGTGCCAAGCTATGTGAAATCAATCCAGTAAGGGAAGTAAGCCCAAAGCTTTGCGGAAAGCTTCAAATTTCTCCCTAGGCAGAGCCTTCGTGAAAAGGCCTGCCATGTTCTCCTGCGTGGGTACATATGCCAAGCTGATCTCTCTAGTAGAGAACCTCTCCTTGACATAATGATAATGCACCTCAATGTGCTTAGTGCGAGCATGGAACACCACACAAGTAGCGAAAGATGCTCTTAATCACCTGCCAATGCTTGACACCTGGGCAATGCATAAACCTGCTCATCTGTGAGACAACAAACTTAATATCTAGTTGAGTAATGCATAAGTAAATCAAGCATCCAACAACCTGCTGATAGAGAACAACATCAAATGCATCTCCAACGTCACGAAGACTCAATCATAAACCTGTCTCCATAGGAGTGGCAATAGGTTATAGTCTTCAAGGCCAAAACATTGCATTAATGTGTCAATATATTTTGTTTGACACAAAACCATTCCATCATCATAAACTGAATGCCCAAATAATGATGCAAATGCCCCAAATCTGACATCTCAAATGAGGCATGCAAATCAGCAATATGCTTCTCATGAGGACCAATGAGCAACAATGATCAGAAGCACATCATTTGCATGCTTAGCATATAAGGTCCTTTCAGTTGGACTATTCTCAAAACCATGTGCAATCAGATAGGCATGTATCTTTACATACCAAGTATGTGGTGCTTGCTTTAAACCATATAATGCCTTCTTTAAGCTGCACACCTGGTTTTCATGCCCTTTTTGCACAAAACCACGAGGCTAAAAGACGTACACTTCTTCATGCAAATCACCATTCAGAAATGCAGTTTTAATGTCCAACTGATGTACATTCCAACCATGATGAGCTATAAGTGCACAGATGCTGCAAATAGGAGTCATTCGACAAATAGGTGCACAGGTCTCAACAAAATCAATGCCTCTTTCCTGTGCATAACCCTTTGCGAGAAGACTTGCCTTATACCTGTCAACTATTACATCAAGCTTACACTTAAGCTTGTATATCCACTTAGTGCCAATGGCCTTCTTGCCAGGAGGCAAGTCACATAAAGACCAGCTACCATTTTTCATTAAAGCATCATATTCAAATTGCATAACAACCATCCAATTTTCAGATATTTGTGCTTCATCAAACGAAACAGGCTCATTCTCATCAGAGAGACTAGAGGGAGCCATAGCATAGCAATCTGATGCAAAAGAAGCACTATGAGAGCTAGAACGAGTATGATATGAGAGAGGTGCATCTAATTTGTCGTCACACGATCTGCACTAGCCATTTTGGCATAGTTTTTGCCTCCTCAATATCAGCTCTCTCATCAACAAGTGCATCATGCAAATCTGCATCAGAAATGGAATGATCTACATCATCACATGAAACCTATAAAGTCTGAAAAGTTGCCTCATTCGGACCAGCACTAGATTGTCCACCTCTAAAGACGGGCAACAAGGTGTTACACATGTCTTTTGGAGCTAATAGATGTCTCCTTAGTACATAAAAGTAATAACTGAATAACATCTTCCACAAAAACAACATCATGGCTAACCAAAACGTGTTTAGTCTGTGGATGATACAGACGATAGCCTTTGCTTTCATAATTGTACCCATCAAAAATATATTTCACTACTTTATCATCCAATTTTTTGCATTCTAGTTCAGGCGTTAATGCATATGCCAAGGAGGCATAGCAAACTAGCAAAATTCAGATGACCAATGCCAAAGCTTTGCATCTGACATAGCCTGATAATCATGTACTACATATGCTGAATCATTTAGAGATTTTTCATAGTCTATGAGCTTATACAGCCCACGACATAAAATGCTATAACCAATAATCATGTCGCCATTTGATAGATCATGAACTGTACATTTGTCATCAACAAATTTCACAACCAAGCTAAACTTGGCGAATGCAGAAAATGATAACATATTTTTCTTGATCCCTAGCACGAATAAAGCATCTGAAAATGTCAAAGAACTACCATGAGTAGTAGTCAGAATGATCTTATCAACTCCCATAATCGGATAAGAGGAGTCGTTGGCACATGTGACAATATTTCTTGTAGGGGCAAGCTCAAATATAGTGAAGAAATTGCGATGCGAGGTAATATGTTTGGTTGCCCCACTATCAAAGTACTAAACATCTGAGTCTACTGCAGACATACACTGCTCATGAGAAGATGGGTCAAAACTGCAAACAATATTAAACACCCATTCTTCATTCTGCACAAGATTAGCAGACTCTATTTTCGGTGTAGAGGTCTCTGCAGCAACCATTCCAACCTCTTTTTTCTTTGCCTCTTTTGCAGATAGTTTTGGATAGTTCTTTATGAAATGATCGTTTCCTTTACAATACTTACAAAACAATTTTTGCTTTTCTAATTTCTTCTCATCTTTGTCTTCCTTCTTCGAATGTGTAGCATTTGCAGATTTCTGCTTACTAGTAGATGAGCTCCATTTACCTTTGCCCTTCTGACTATCCAGGAAAGCTTGATCTGCAACACACATAATGGACCTGTTCTACCTAGATTGACCTTCCTGCAACACAACAAAGACTAACTCCTCAAATGTTAAGGCATTTGGATTGCCTTTCATCATTGAACGAAGAGTAGAAGCAAAACTTTGGTATGAATTGGGAAGACAATTTAGAATAGTCTACATAAGTGAACTATTAGGCAAGACTTCATTAGCAAAAATTAACTCTTCCTTCAAATCTTTGATCTTTGTTAGAAAAATGTCCATAGAATCACCTTCATTCATATGCTCACTCTCCAACTATTTTCAGAGGTAAGCAACACGAGCCTCATTCCTAACCTGGTATAATGTGGTAAGTGTATCCCAAGCATCCTTAGCTATTTTTGAAGAGTGAATGTGAGGAATAAAAACATGTTTGACAAACAAGGTTATCAATGCATGTGTCTGAGCATCTCTACCATCCCAACAAATTTGCTCTACAGTAGGTGCAACAGGAACCGAAGCACGAACGGGAATATGCAAAATATCACCGTCTTTGATGCCATCTGCATCAGCTTCAGTACCTATATTTGCAGGTGTAATAGGACATTTTTCAACACCCTGCACAATATTCCGCAGTCCTTTTGCGACCAGTACATGACACATCATATAAGGCCACAATGGGTAATTTGTACCATCCAACTTATCCTCAACAGCCAACATACAAAATGCATCATTGCTTTCAGCCATGGCCACTGACTAAAATACCTTGATGCAGAAAATTGGTCGTATCTCAAAAGGTTGAACAGAATTACCCTATTGAGTTCTGCTAAACTTGTAGTAGACTTCGAGACACTTAAACTGGCGAACCAAAACCTATATATATCTTTGGAACAAAAAGATGAAATAGCCTGCACAAGTGCTATGATAGTGCATTCAAAGGCCGAAACGAGCTCAAATCACGATTTCAACACCACACAACAAATCTGTTTTGATCTTCTAATCAGCCTGAGTATGCACACCAAATTTCATGCGATTTTGAGACTATAACCGAAGGTGTCTACGACACCCTAGACAAAGCAACGACATGTTCTGATATCAATTGTTGGAGATTGAGGCCTGCAGAAGCACATGAACAACACAAGGAAGAAGAAGAAGCTTGGAGCACAACACACAATACTGAATGTATTACCACTAGAATGTACAAAGATATATAACCCGTTAATGTAGTAGGCATATATACAAGTCGGGGAAAAAAACCTCCTAAAGGGGGAAAAAAGTGCCCCGGTGGTCCTAGAGTGTTCACACACATCACTACCTAAATATATCAACAATGACATGGACACACATAGAGAAAATATTAATTGAGAAAATAAAGTAATGTACAAATACTCAAATAGATGTGAAGTGGCATTGTAAGAATTTTGAAATGTATTCTTTTTTTCGAAAGTTTGGTCACCAACCTTGTTGGAAATCACTTGAATGATGTGTGTGTGACTCACCTCCCATCCATATATACCCTCCTGTACTCTAAAAATAGTAATGCTTTGGAATAGTCTAGTGTGAACATGTGGCCATCATGCAACACTTATTCTCATTACTACTTTAGTACCTTAGGGTATCCCCCAAGCTTGGGACCTTGGCTAGCTAGCCCTTGTCCCTCACACACATGGACTGATCCGTATGGATCAATATCATGATCCCTGTGGATCAATGTCTAACACTCTCTCCCCCTTCTAAAGATCATTGTCCTCAATGATCAATGTGGTAAAGTACTTGTAAACCATAGCTTTTGATTCCCGAGTAGAGTCAGTAAGTGGTAATTCTCTCCAGGCTACTAGATACTCCTAGATGACATGATTTCTCAATCATTTCTATCTTCGATCTAGTATCCTATATGGACAATGATCTATGTTATCATTTTCTTGCAAAGAAACAATACCTTCTATTAGATTATCCTCCCTAGAAATATACTTTCAAAGTTTACTAACATGAAACACTGAATGAACTCGACAATCTAGAGGAAGATCTAATCGGTATGCAACTTCACTTAGCTTTTTAACTATCTTCCAAGGTCCGCAAAACCTTGGTGATAGCTTACTACACTTCCCTATGGAGAGTGAAGTAGATCTAGCTAGTACCTGAAGAAAGATTCTGTCTCCTTCCTCAATGGATCTAGGAGATCTCTTCATATCAGCATACTCTTTAGCCCTATCAGCGGCATGTTGCATCTTAGCTTTAGCTATTTCTAAATTTTATTGGATGTTCGCTAAGAACTCCGAAGCACTAGGACATTTCTTTGGCATGCCTATGGTATTGGGAGCATTGGCTCACAATGGTGATGACGAAGACCAAAAAATGCAAACATAGGTGCAAATCCCGATGACGACAAGACCAAAAAATCTCTGAAAAATCACACGATCAAAACCAAGTTTTTTTTTTTGAGAGTACAATGAATTGGAAAGACACACACACCCGATCTCGTAAGTTAGAGGCACCCATCTTGGGGAATTCTGAAGCATCCAACCTCGGGCAGCACTTGAACGTTGGCCATCTACCTAGGAGTACAAGGCACATCCGCTAAACCACGCCCGCTTGATAATCATCAAAACCAAGTTGCTCTGATACCAAATGTTGGAAATCACTTGAATGATGTGTGTGTGACTCACCTCCCATCCATATATACCCTCTTGTACTCTAAAAATAGCAATGCTCTGGAATAGTCTAGTGTGAACATGTGGCCATCATGCAACACTTATTCCCATTACTACTTTAGTACCTTAGGGTATCCCCCGAGCTTGGGACCTTGGCTAGATAGCCCTTGTCCCTCATACACATGGGCTGATCCCTATGGATCAATATCATGATCCATGTGGATCAATGTCTGACAAACCTACTCTTCCACTATGTTTGAAATTAGAAAGAACAATGCATGCACCTTAGAGAATACATGTATCCACCACTCTTAAAGAGTTAACATTAGATCATTTTTACCCTAGATCTCCAATCCAGGGAAAAGCATTTACCACTAAACCACGCACCCCCAACTATTCCCAATTATTTTGAATTTGCATCTCCTAGTGTTATGAATACTATCGACTACTGCTTGGAAGAGGTGCTCTTGACCTTCCAGCCATCCGTTTATACAGTTTGATGATTGATGATGGAATCTTGAGTTGGTTGGAGTAAGTTTGTTTACCCCACTCATATTTCCAAGTTCTCTCTAGTAGCATATCTACCATGTGTTCTAGTTCACCCTCATTGACAAGGAGAATATCCATCATGTTTGGTGCTTCACTTTAGTTCACAAGTAGAATATCTACCATTTGTACTAGTTTGATTGAGTTAACTCCAAGTAACTCAACTTAGATGCTTACAAGAAAATGTAGAAAGTCTTTTACAAAGTGCATTTCCATGCCACTCATGGGACTTTAACTCACTAACTCTCCTTCCATATCCGTTAGTCTTAAGCATTTGGCTAGGAGTTTACCTTCATATTTTAACTTGACTTTAAGACTTGGCCAAGTTACTTTATAACACCTAGAGGCTAGCTCATCTTCGAGTTAATGTTTACTTTACTATCTTCCTCTTTCCTCATGCTAAATAGATAATTGAAAAATTTTACATTATATAACAAGCAAAAAAATTGGAAGGTCATGACCATTGTGGAGACAAATCTTGAACCGAGATTGTTGAATCAACCCTAGAATCAAGGGTGCATCATCGTAATGGAAAAAAATGAGATTCTAATTAAAGAAATTTCAAATTTTCATTAATTTGTAAATGCACGAAGAATTGTAATATCTTTCAAAAGCCTTATGCATCTCAAGCATCGAGTCAAATTTGATGAGCACCATAAAAAACATGGAACAAATTCTCATAAATTTATCAAGAATCTTCCTTGTTTACATTAAGAGACACTCATTGAGATAAATGATTGTTAGGACACAAAAAAAATGATATACAAATGCTCAATGTGAAGAAGGACTTGAAGAACATCGTAATAATTTTGTAATAAGATCTTTGAGATTCTCTTATGCACAACTTTGATTACTTAAAAGTCCTTGTTCTCTTAGAATAACTAGGCATTCTACATCATGGAAGTATAAGGAAGCTCAAAAGTTGTGCCCATTGTTCTATCTTAGTAAGTTTCATACCAACGAATACATTTTAAAAAACAATTTTTGTTGTAAAGAGCCAAATTTAAAAAATAAGGACATAAATTTCCATTACTTAATGTATTTTAATTCAGCTTAGTGTGTGTAACCTTTAATATTGCTCTATTATCATCTATTATGTTATGGCTCATCAACTCTACACATTTGGTCCCCGGAATCAATTAAAATGTTGTAACATTTGTGGAGATAAGACTTGAATCTTAAATGAACAAATCAATGTGTTTATGAAGCATAATTAAAAAAAAAGATTTAAATTGCAATTAAAAATTGAGATTTAAAAATAAAAATCACGATTTATATTTTTTACAATTTTTATGATATTTTTTTGGAATTTTTGTATATATACATACAAAACACTTTAATATTTACATATGTATCATATAATTTATATTAATGCATGTAACATGAATAAAATGTTTGATGACGTCTAGTAAGCTAAAAAAAATTCATAAATAAATCGTTTAAATCGTTTTGAAATTAAAAAGATTTTTATTTTATGAAAAAATCGAGATTTTTAGAATTCACGACATTTGTAGCTCATTCACCTTCATACAAAAGTTTACGGAAAAATGAATTTACTTTGGTGGCTTCAAGCACCATGTGTGTGTGTGTGTATGATATGTTGAAGAATTATACGATGAAGTTTGAGTAGGACGATGTGCATGGGACTTCAGAGTGGGAATCCTGAAGAGGAAGGCCAAGAATCAGTAAGGCTTAGGGTTACTGTCCTGTATATTGCCTTTGTTATTCTCAGTTTTTCATTCTTCAGCTCGAGGCTGCAATGGATCCTTCGCGCCTCCGAGATTCAGCCCTGGATGCCTACGCACGCAGCAGGCAGCCTCCTTCGATGAGCTTCTCGACCAGTCTTCCCTCTGGCCAGTCGTATTACACTCTTGAGTCACTGGAGGCAGCCGCCTCACTGCCACTACCCAAGTCAAGCCTTCCTCCACCTGCGGCTCTCCTTCCTTCCGAGCAAGACCGTCTTCTGCGCTTGGACCCTCAGA
The DNA here is from genome assembly GCA_020310875.1 of Ceratopteris richardii. Taxonomy (NCBI): domain Eukaryota; kingdom Viridiplantae; phylum Streptophyta; class Polypodiopsida; order Polypodiales; family Pteridaceae; genus Ceratopteris; species Ceratopteris richardii. The sequence continues at coordinate 68,220,228 of CM035432.1, read as the reverse complement.
CAAGAGCACTTCTGGCCGAAAGGGAGGCTTTGGATGCACGTGCAAGGCTTATCGCGGCTGAAAAAGAGGCTCTACTGAGGAGAGGTGTGCCTACGACCAACCTTCCGGCAGATAGAAGACTGGATGCATTGGCCGCTCTTGAAGCACGTGGAAGACTTTCATACGAAGAGTTGCAGGCTCTGGACTTGCGGGCAAGAAGCCTACCACATGGAATGGACGTCCGCCCTCAGGAGTCATTCTTGCTACCTTTAGACAGTCGGGATAGAGTGCCAGCACGGGGTGCAGGAATGCACCTAGGAATTCCGCGGCAAGAACCTATTGTGGGACCTAGAGGTCCTCCATACATTCCATCGCTCGATTCTCTGAATGGTCGAAGAGATTTAGCAGCCGTTCGGGCGTTTGCTGCTCCACGAGAATCATATCCCTTCAGGGAGGGAGCTCGTCCTAGTCATTCTCTTTATTCGGCACCTAATAATCGACATCACCCTGGTGGGGTAAGGGAGCCGGTACCTGCTCGTCGTTTCCCCCCTCAAGAGGTAATATCGTATTCAAATTTGTGTGCGATTTTAATATGCGTTTTTGTGCATCTTTTAATGGGGATTGTACGAATGTCATAGCTTATGCACAGTCAGTGATTTAACACCATATCTATTTTAGAAACGACTTGGTGATGCTCAGAACCCGTTTCGAAGCCGTTTCTACACGAGAAATGCACCCAATAGTATGTTTATGTTAAAAAAAAACCTTCCTAGGGCTGGGACTCTTGGAATAGAAGAGTACTATTTTACTTGTTCCATGTCACGTGGGGTTTGTTTATGCTGCTAATGCTTTTTGTACGTAAATATTGTGGTAGTGAATTCAGTTCTATTGTTTGTCTGCTTGTGGCTCTCTACGGTTTTCATTTTGTACTAGTGTATGAGCTGTAGTTGGATTCATGGATCGATGAGCATTTTTGCATACCATTTTTACAGAGTTGAAATTTCTTCTAATGTCTCTGAGTCATATTACAGGACCCATCAATGTAACTTGATGTCCTGTGCTTGGATGTGTGACACTGTTAATTTAGTCGAAACCGTCTATGTCATGCATTGTTTAGACACACAACCAATGTGTGGAGATTATGTAGGTTGTAATTATCTACACTATTTTGGTTTTGCAGTAATACTGGTTGGTATGTGATCAACTAGCCTGCCGACATTCTAACACAAGACTTGGCAAACAGCAGGGCAGAAACCTCATGGTTTTCTATGTGTTTTCAGTATTCTTATGTTTGACATTGCATCTGAAGGTTATTTTCTGATTCTGCAAGTGTGCATCTGCATCAACATAGAATGTGAAAGTGGTGATTGGTTCTTAATTTACAGATTGATTAGGAATGCAGTTTTTCAGTTTAACTGCTATGTTTGGTGAGAGGTTCAATTTCAAGCTATGTTTTTAATGTTCTTTACATTTGCAAGGGTAATTTTTTTATTGAATGTCACTACTCTGGATAGTTATCAGGTGATAGATTTCTTTTTGGAAAGGATTAAGGTGTCTATAATGATCTGCCGAAACATTTGTAGTGAAGTTTATAGCACAAATGGACTTGTGTATTGTCCAGACAATGTGGACAATGCAGTTAGTCTCTGTGCTATACATGTTTTGCAGATGTTTGACCAGACATCACTTTACCTTGTGGTTGCCTCTCTGTGAATTGACCTAACCATGCTTTGTAATTAATCTACCTGAGTTGATCTTTTGATATTTTTTATCCTAAAAGAGCTTTTAAGGACACTGGGTTGACATGATATAATGAGAGCTACTTGTGATTTGATTAAGTTAGTACTCTTTGAGTGAAGTAGTTTCTTTGAACTACTTGAGTAGCTAAACCTTCTACTTTTTGTTACCTTGCAGGTGGGCAGGAAGGAGAGCAGGCCAGTCACAACTTCAAGAGCTCTTCAGAAACCTAAGACAAAGCCTACTCCTCAGGAGTCAGAGGGATGGTGTGCTGTATGCAAGATTGATTGTCAATCCAAAAAGAACTTGCATGTTCATGTGATTGGAAAGAAGCACAAAGCTGCAGTTGAAGGCCCTGCCGTGGACAAAACAGAGGAGGCTCCAGACGAGAAATCATCTCCTTCGTCAAGTCAGGCTGAGAAGAAGCGAGCTAGTGATGGTAAAGCAGAGGTTTCCAACAGTGCAAAACGTGTGAAGACTACAACAGATAGCACTGTTGATGAAAAAAAAGTGGAGGCTGAGGGGGTAAAGGCTGCAGATGTGAAAACCCAGCTGGATAAGCCTGACCCTTCCATGCCTGTATGTGAAGTTTGCAACATCTTTACAACTGGCAAGAAGAACCTTGAAATTCATCTGAAAGGAAAGAAACATGCAGCCAGGGTCAAGGAACTCGCTGACAAAGCTTAGTGAAACTTCTACTTGGTAATATGTCTATTTCAAGGGATACATTCTACTGATGTAGAGGGATCAAGCTCAAACCTTTTTCCTTTCAAAACATAGGGCTACATAGCAGGCTGAGGGGATTGTGGATAATTCTTATGCATGGAAAAGGAAGAGTTCTCTTCTTGCCAGTATTGGTGTGCCTGTGATGGATGTAAGTCTTGTCTGGATGAATTTTCCTCCATTTTGGTGGTTAATTATTTTCCTTTTTGAGTTACTAACCTTATTTAAACCAAGGATAGTTTGTAGCCCTTCACTGAAATCATGATGCAGTTTTCTCCATTTATTGCAAACATATTGCATGATAATATACTCTAATGATGTGGCTTACTGAAATTGTAGTTTCTGTTTAACTGCTGTTGCAGTTTTCCATTATAAGTGGCACTTCTCATTTAATTGTATGTGATTCATCAGTGTGCGCAACTCAAATATGAGAGACGTGGTTTTGTATTGGAAAAGCTTTTATCTGACTGTATCAGGGTTCTGCTTTCTTGGATGTTAACTCCCCTAAGCAGATAATTGTATAGTTAAACTATTGTAGGTTGCATGTTGGAGGGAGGGAAGGGGCATAGCCCTAATGTGGCACAGCTTTATCTTATTGTTATAGGGCTCTGTCTCCCTAGATGTGAATTTCGCTAAAGCAGGTGGATCATAAGGTGTCTTATTGACTTGGAATATAGTCATTTTTTTGCGTGTGCATGTCTTCCTTTTGCCGAAGGATTGGTGGCTACATTTGCATTTAGGTCTTTATTTATCTTTTTTCCGCTTGGTTTGAGGGATCTACAAATGGATGCTGATGCTTTGAACAAAGACTGTTTTTCTTTGTGTTTCTTGCTTGGATTTGTTCTTTTTCTTATCTCAGCAGAATGCTACACTTGACTCTTCTTGTTTGTTTCTTTTGTTTGAAGCGGCCCTGCCATGCATTATACATCATGTGGTACAGGATGGTTTTCTTGTGGAAAATCTCTGTCAGTGTATAACTTGTCAGTGGTTCAAAACCTCAGAATTCATGGTGGGGAAGAGATCACACCAGTCTGGTTGTGCCAACTGTATGTCTTTCTTCTGCAACTTTGCATTTATGTTGAGAGTACTTCTTGTTCTGGCTGATCAGCATGTAACTACCTCATCAAGGTGAAACTCTTCAGTCTATGTGACGAATAAAATTCACCGAGTTTGCCTAGTTTGCACTCTGAAGGAGGATTTAGCTGATTGTAGTAATCACTCAATATTTCACGACTATGTGAAGTAAAGAATTTACTGTATTTGCCTAATTTCCACTCTGAAAAGAGCATTTAGCTGATAAGTTTAGTAATCATGCAATATTTAACTTTTATCTGGATACCTGTCTTTTTGTTAATTCTTGGCAAGCCCCCTCCCGGGGTACAAGGTAATATGCAATCAGCCAGAATGCAGCTAAGCTTTGTCTGAAAATTAACTTTTGGAACTTTTTTTTGTGGATCTGCTCTTCCTTATTACTGTAGACTTCATGGTGTACATATTATTTAATCTCATTTATCTTCTTTGTTGAAATCAATTTAGTGGATTACTTTCCAGATTTCTTGCAAACATAAGAAGTCATTGTGTGAGTGGGTAGGTAATCTATGTAGCAATGAACATTCCTAGCAGAGTTAATGCAATGGTGGTGTATTCAGAAGGGTTTATAACAGTTTTACAATTGTATATCTGAATGTAGTTGTAACGTTGTCTCCTTCATGATTCCCTGGTAGCTTCGTTATTTTTATTTTTAAATTGAGTGTATTTCCTTCCGTTCTACATATTTCTGTCCAAAGAAGCCACATTCCTTTCTACATTTCTTTTCAAAGAAATGTTAGAAAGGGAATATGAGTGTATTTCCTTTCTACATATTTCTTTTCAAAGAAATGTTAGAGCCAGGAGGGTCTCTAGTGATGATGGGTAGAGTCTTGAATGAATTCAGGATTGTCTTGAACAGCGGAATGCAATTTCATGTCAAATGTTATTTGTGATATGGTTTATACAGCGATTTGTGAAGATTTGGCCTTACCTGGTGGTAGAATATTGTCTACAAGCATAAAATAGTGACTAGAAATTCATTTTACTCTCAGATGACCGAGCCATGACAAGTACCAGACAAATTCATGCTTGTCTTGAACAGTGGAATGCAATTTCATGGCAAATGTTATCTGTGATACTGTTCATACAGCGATTTGTGAAGATTTGGCCTTGACTGGTGGTAGAATATTGTCTACAAGCATACATTAATGATTAGAAATTCATTTTGCTCTCAGATGATCGAGCCATAACATGTACCAGACATATTCATGGTGGTCTTGAACAGTGGAATGCAATTTCATGGCAAATGTTATTTGTGATATTGTACAGCGATTTTGTGAAGATTTGGCCTTGAATGGTGGTAGAATATTGTCTACAAGCATACAATAGTGACTAGAAATTCATTTTACTCTCAGATGATCGAGCCATGACAAGTACCAGACAAATTCATGGTTTTCTTGGAACAGTGGAATGCAATTTCATGGCAAATGTTATTTGTGATACGGTTTATACAGTGATTTGTGAAGATTTGGCCTTGCCTGGTGGTACGATATTGTCTACAAGCATAGAATAGTGACTAGAAATTCATTTTACTCTCAGACGATCGAGCCATGACAAGTACCAGACAAATTCATGGCATCAGGCCAATTAATACGTGTGTTTTTTGTTTAAAATTTTGATTCAAAATGCATACGGTAGACCTTTGTACGATATTTAAGTTTGTGGCATGTTCATAGGATTAAAATCATGGCATGACTCGAGATATATATGACAAGTGGGGTTTCGATTTGGATTTTGTACCTTGAAAAGCAGTCATGCTTTGTATATGTTCATGGTCAAAAGAGTTTCATGTCATTGAATTTATGGAATTTATGTTCATGGTCAAAAGAGTTTCATGTCATTGAATTTATGGAATTTATGATAGGAAAGATCAATATTTTGCATTTGATGGTTGAACCCTAGAATAAAATGGAATGCACGAGAAAATCCCTGAAATATTATGTTTTTCGAAGTTGGTGTTCCTCGGTACTGCTGGAATTGCCACTGCTCCACTCAATACAGTACCTTGAGAGATTGGAGATGTATTTTTCTTAAGGTTCATACATTTTTTGTTCTCCCCCCCTAGAAATGATAATTGAGGGGGTATTAAATAAGTAAAGACGGTTTTGACCTCGATAATCAACCAATATTAATAGCCTCTATCAAGATAAGGCCAAAGGGAGCTTGTTTGCTTCCTGAAGGATTGATCCGCCTCTCCTGAAGGATTGATCCGTCAGAAGAACAGAAGGCAAAAATATATAAGAAAGAACCCTAAGTATAGATATTACTTGGAATACAGAGAAACTTCCTGGATAATCCTCGAAAAATACATTGATGACTAGATGTCATAAACATGAGATAAGTGCGTATGATTGTTTGCCACACAATTGGGAGGCTGTCCTTAAGGCTTTTAAAGGTTATTGTGTATTGAAAAGTCTCCTCATCTAGTCCGGAGCTTGGCTGTCACCCAGAATGTTAGAAGATTTTGTATTAAACTCAATGCCTCTAACACAAGTGGATAATCACAAAAGTCAAAGGATACATGCTCATCATTTCAAAGTTGACAAACTGTAAGCTAAGGAAAAATGATGCTCTTTTTTGTTCATATCATTGTCCTTGAGTGGAGCAAAATAAGGGGCTCCTGGATCAAACAATCATTAATGGCAGCAAGCTATTATTGGAGAGGAATCTGGATATCTAGTACTTATTTGCAACAAAATCACAAGCATTTTCTAGAATATGACTAAAAAAGAAAAGTAAGAAAATATTGTAGCAGAGAAGATGCCACATCACTAGAAGTTTCTAAATACGCTTGATAGGTGAATCAAATGTTATAAGATACATGTTGTAGTATGGAGTTATACATCTTCTATAATGCAAGTAGTTTGAAGATTGTATTGGAAAGTCACCTCCTCCATTTATAAGTATGAGAATAGCAATTTTTGATTTTTTTTAATGAAATATATATTTTTTAGCATAAAAAAAGGTTGGGGTACACTAGAATTGGACTTTTATCTATTCTAAGTTAAAAATTTTATATTCAAGAACACTTGACGATTATCTACAACATAATAATGCTAATGTGGTCCATTCACAAATGACTCATACCAAAGACCAATTAGAAGAGGTATAAGCTAGGATTTGTTCAATGATGGACAAAATGCATGAGGTTGAGAAAAAATGGACAATCTAGAGATCTTTGTCGAAACTTAATTTTTGTATAGAATGGTACTTGATGATCAACTATAGGTGTCAATGCTAATGTGGTCCATCATTCATGGGAGGATTTATACCAAAGATCAACAAGAGGTTATAAATTAGGATTTGTTCCATGCATAGAGGATAGGGAGAATTAGAACCCTTTCCTTCTCCTATCCAAAGAGCACAAACTTATTTAAAATAATCTCTTCATTGATGTGGAAGTCTATAATAGCATCATGAAAGGTATAGAGACATAGGAACATGACTAGTTTTGAAGAATGCTTTCTGGATAGTGTCCTACTTCATTTGTAGACAGAAAAAAGTTTATAGGAGTATAGATCTAAGTGTATACATTCTCATATATCTCGTACAAGATCCCAAAATGTGACTACCTAAGTGATGAGCTTGTCTTGCTCAACTTTTGTAGCCTCACCTTTGGACTCTTGTACTAAAACTGTTTAATATATGAAATATGTCTCCACCTACGTGACGAGTTTGTCTTCCTCGCAATATTTATAAACACCTTAGAATTCTTGTGCAAAACATCTTATAATTTCTTTCCCTTTTTTTTTATGTTGTAACAAAAATCAAGTATATGATACATGCTTATTATGAGGTCTCTTTGTATGTGTGGATGCAAATGTTTGCTCATATTATTCCCTATTTAACCTTGAGCATGGCATCACACGATAACGCATGTTAGAGAAACAAAATTTACTTTAATAAATTAAAAATAAAGGGATACATGTAAGGATTACCCAATGTAACTAAATGTCACCATCCCAAAAGAAGAAAATTGTGGACAACTATACAAAATTCCCATTGAATGTTGGGAAAATGTTTAAAACAACAAGGATCGGACCATCAATTGATTGAGATGAAAACACGTATTATTTTTGGAAACAAGATACAACTAGATATTTACAATTGCATATGGACATTATAGGATCCATATCTAATTCTTGAAAATGAAAAAACGTATTTATGGATGGTATTTTTGTTGCATAAGTAGACCGTATACTAAAAAAGGAAATTTATATCACTAAACACATTGAGGTATCAATCTCAATTTTCAATTTGTTACTCACTTCTAGATCTTAGAAAACTCCAAAAATATAATCTATTTCTCTTACATCTTTCTCTCTCATGTTTGCTTGTATTAAAAAATGGACTAAATCCCAACTTTTAGACATTTTGGTCATACATTATCTAATATCCCTCTAAAACATTCTCATATTCTTTCTTATCATTTGATAGGAGAAGATCTTTAATATTATTATTTTCTTTAAACTCATAAAATGTTTCTACAAAATTTCAAACCTAATCTATTAGGATTCTTTATCATATTCTATTTGTTTCATCTTCTCATATTGCATTCTCATCCATGTCTTCCTTATGAGGTAAAGCACATTAGATTTGTTGAAGTGTGATGATGTAAGAAAGACCTTTGAACAACCCATCTACAACATGAACAAGATAATATGAACTTATTATCTATATATGCTGATTGAGAAGATGATTTATTGAAGAAGGAAAGGGAAAACGGCATTGGCTTTAGCAAAGGACATATCATGCTTTGGATGGATGCGAAAAATGCCTTCTTTCATGGTGTATCAAAAGAAGATTAGGATATGATGATGCAAAAGAACCAAACTATGCTTGCAATATAAAGGAAACATTATATGGATTGAAACAAGATCCTTGTGTATGTCATGTAAGAATTGTGTATTACTTGACCTCTAGATTTTCTATGTGTAATGTAGATCACTCATTGTATGTATAGAAGAGTGATGATGAGGTTGTCATTGTATCCATATATGTTGATGAATTATTTGTGGGTGTTGAAATTGATGATGGGGTAAATCAATGAAAAATCTTCTTATGAAAGAATTCAACATCAAGGACTTGGGTATAATGTATTATTCTTTGGCCATCAAAATTGTACATGATAGAAAAGGATTATGATTGTCCGCGCAAAAAGGCATACAATACACAATAGAATTAGGTGTGGCTAATTATACTAGTTTAATTATCACAAGTTTGCTCAACCTTGTTCAAATTTGTAGAACCTACTCAAACAATTCAAATCTATTCAAAGCAATCAAATATGGTTAGATATTTTAAATTGGATAATCTACTCAAACTTAATTTCTAGTGGTCAAAATTTAATGGTAGATGAAGAGTGATCTACATGTTGTTCCTAAGGCATATATACACACCCATATGCATGCATGCATGCATACACACACATACATACATACATACATACATACATACATACATACATACATACATACATACATACATACATACATACATACATACATACGTACATACATACATACATACATACATACATACATACATACATACATACATACATACGTACATACATACATACATACGTACGTACGTACGTACGTACGTACATACATACCTACATACGTACATAGATACATACATACATACATACATACATACATACATACATACATACATACATACATACAATCATACATACATACATACATACATACATACATACATACATACATACAAACATACATACATACATACATACATACATATATACATACATATTGATATATTTCAATAGTGATGTGTGTGAACACACTTAGGACTGTCAGTGCACTTTTTTCCCTCTTTAGGAGGTTCCCCCCGGCTTGTATATATGCCTATAAACTTAATGGGTTACTTGTCTTTGTACATTCAATTGGTAATACATTTACTATTATGTGTTGTGCTTCAAGCTTCTTCTTCTTCCTCCTGCTGTTCACGTGATTCCGCAGGCCTCAAAATCCAACAATTGGTATAAAAAAAGGTCGCCGCTTCATCTAGGGCATCTTTGACACCCCTCCGATCACAGTCTTAGAATCACATGAAATTTGTTGACTGGCATCAAAATTTTGATATGAGCTCGTTTCGGCCTTTGAACGCACTATCGTACTGCTTGTGCATGCAATTTCATCCTTTTGTGCAAAACATATATACAGGTTTTCGTTTGCCAGTACAAGTGCTTCGAAATCGGCTACATGTCTAGCGCAGCTCAAAAGGGTAGCTCTATTCAAATTTTTGAGGTACAATCATTTTTTTTGCATCAAGAAATTTTAGTCGACAACTATGGATGAATAGAGTGATGTATTTCGTACATTGGCTATTGAGGACAAGTTGGATGGTACGAATTACCCATTGTAAGCATATATGATGCATCATGTATTGGTCGCAAAAGGAATGTGGAATATTGTGCAGGGTGTTGAAAAGTGACCTACTACACCTGCAAATACAGTTATTGAAGGTGATGTAAATGGTGTTGAGGATGATGATCTTCAAATTCCTGTTCGTTCTATGGTTCCTGCTACACCTACTGTAGAGCAACTTCGTTGGGATGGTAGAGATGCTCAAACACATGCATTGATAGCTTTCTCTATCAAACATGCCATTATCCCTCACATTCGTTCTTGGAAAACAACTAAGAATGCTTGGGATACACTTACCACTTTATACGAGGCAAGAAATGAGGCTCATGTTTCTTACCTCCGAAAACAGTTGGAGAGTAAGCACATGAAAGAAGGAGATTCTATGGATAGTTTTTTGACAAAGATCAAAGATTTGAAGGAGCAGTTGATTTTTGTTGATGAAGTCTTGCCAAACAACTCACTTTTATCAAACTATTATGAACGATCTTCTAGATTCATAACATAGTTTTTCTTCTACTCTTTGATTGATGATGAAAGGCAATCGAAATGCCTTAATATTCGAGGAGTTAGTCTTTGTTTTCTTGCAGGAAGATCAATCTATGCAGAATAGGTCCATTATGCATGTTGTAGATCAAACTTGCCTAGCTAGTTAGAAGGGCAAAGGTAAATGGAGCTCATCTATTAGTAAGCAAAAATCTGCTAATTTTGCACAATCAAAGAAGGATGAAAAAGAAGAGAAGAAAACAAAAAAGCAGAAATTGTTTTGCAAATACTGTAAAGGAAAGGATCATGTCATAAAGAGTTGTCCAAAACTGGCTGCAAGAGAGGCAAAGAAGAAAGAGGCTGGAATGGTTGTTGCAAAGGCCTCTACACCTAAAATAGAGTGCGCTAATCTTATGCAGAATGAAGAATGGGATTTTACTAGTGTTTGAAATTATGACCCATCTTCTCATGAGCACTATATGTATGCAGTAGACTCATATGTTTGGTACTTTGATAGTGGGGCAACCTCGTAGCATAGTTTCTTCACTTCACTTGAGCCTACCCTTTCAAGGAATATTGTCACATGTGCCAACAACTCCTCTTATCCTTTCATGGGAGTTGGTAAGATCATTTTGACTACTACTGATGGTAGTTCTTTCACATTGTCAGATGCTTTATTTGTGCCAAGGATCAAGAAAAATATGTTATTAGTTTAAGCGTTAACCATGATCGGCTTGGTTGTGAAATTTTTTGATCACAGCTGTACAATTCATGATCCATCAAATGACGATGCTATTTTTGCTTCTAGCATTTTACGTTGTGGGATGTATAAGCTCATAGACTAATGAAAAATTTGTGAATGATTGAGCATGTGAAGTTCAAGATTCTCAAGCTATGTTAGATACAAAGCGTTGGCATGCACGCTTTGGTCATCTGAATTATGCTAGCTTGCTATGCCTGCCAAAATCTAAAATGGTGTCCTCTCTGCCCAAACTTGAGGAACCTTATAAACATGTATGTGAAGGCTGTATTTTGGGCAAAATGTAGAGTTCCTATTTCCCACAATATGGTTCAGTTTGAGCTACTAAAAAATATCAGCTTGTTCACAGCGATGTGGTCCTGTGCAAACACCTTCTTTTGGGAACTTCCTTTACTTCATGACTTTCATTGATGATTTTTCCAAGCATGCATGGGTGTATCCACTAAAAGCAAAGTCTGAAGTGTTTATGTGCTTCAAATAGTTTTTGGTTTTGGTTGAAAATGTGTCAGCATGCAAAATAGGCACCCTCTGTTCTCATGGGGGGGGGGGAGGGAACACATGTCTTTTGATTTTAATGCATTTCTGGTTGAACGTGGGATAAAAAATCATTGCACAGTGCCATATAAACCTCAACAAATTGGAATTGCTAAAAGAAAGAACAAGTCACTCATGGAAATGGCAAGGTGTATGGTCAAAAGTCAAGCTTTACCACATAGCTTTCAGCTTGAGGCTCTTAAGTATGCAATATATGTATTTAAGAGGTGTCCCACCAAAGCATTGCAATCTATCACTCCATATGGGGCTTGGCATGATTGCAAGACATCTGTTGCTCTTCTGCCCATCTTTGGTTGTTTGGCATATTCATTGGTGCCTGAACAACAATGCAAAAAATTGGATGATAAAGGAGTGAAATGTATTTTTGTTGCATATAGTTTTGAAAGCAAAGGATATCATCTCTATCATCCACATACTAAACACATTTTGGTTAGCTCTGATGTTTTTGTGGAAGATGCAATTCAGCCATTAATTTCATGTACTAAGGAGACATCAGTCAGCTCCAAAGATGTGTATGACACTTTACTGCCTCTTTTTACAGGTGGACAGTCAAGTGCTCATCCAAATGAGGCAATTCCTCAGCCTTTACAAGTTTCATGTGATGATGTAGATCATTCCATTTCTGATGCAAATTTACATGATGCACTTGTTGATGAGAGGGCTGATTTGAGAAGGCAAAAAATATGCCTAAATGGTTGGTGCAAACTTTGCGAGATAGCATATTAGATGGATCTCTGTCATATCATACTCACGCAAGCTCTCATAGTGCTTCTTTTGCATCACATTGCTATGCTATGGCTACCTCTAGTCTCTGTGATGAGAATGAGCTTGTTTCTTTTGATGAATCACAGAATTAAAAAAATTGGATGGCCGTTATGCAATCAAAATATGATGCTATTATGAAGAATGGTACCTGGCCTTTATGTGATTTTCCTCTTGGAAAAAAGGACATTGGCACTAAATGGGTATACAATATGAAACATAAACATGATGGGATAG